>OX411785.1:0-442500 GCA_948252455.1 Acleris cristana
TTATATAAAACAACATATAAAATGGGATAAAAGTGTTTTTTTTTTTTTTTCCGTTTCTTTTACGAGGATTTATATATCTTATGTTGGGGTTGGGGGTGGGGAGTCGTGTAAATTACTCCACTGAAAAGAGCCTAGCTCTTAAATTTAAGAAGATGAGCGCAAGTTCCCATTGTCCGCAGCCGGGCGCATGCAGTAGACGGCGGGGGCAGGAGCAGGGTATCGGGTGTCAGCGTCACCTAATAAAAACTAGTGCATAATTTAATAAAAACCCAAGAATACTCGTCGGGGGCTGCCATCACTATTTTAAATTTCAACATAAATATAAGTAAGTAAAGCAATAAAACATCTAGAATTATTGACGTTACTATAAAACGGCAAAACAAAAATGGATATTCATGGGCTTTTTAATAAGTTTATAGGTAGTTGAATATGTTATTGCCGCATCTATATCTTCGAGAACCAAATAGATACGTTGGGAAGTGCTATGAACACTGATAGGTACTCTATTGTTTTTATGACCGACTTCGCAAGAGATATCAACTCTACTTAAGTAAGTATAAAATCTTTTTTAGTTTATTATCTCTCGTTACCTACTTTTTCAATTACGTTTTAACCGTCTTGGGTTTTTTAAATTTTGCTTTTTCTTCATGATAGCTGTGAAGAATCACTTTTGGGTGAATCAACTTTTAAGGTACTCCCCATTTTTCGCCATGTTTCACAAGTTATATGTTTTTTAGAAAAACTATAAATTTGTTTATGACGTAGCTTACACGCTTATTAAATCAGACATATAGGCTAACATTTGAAATGATTTGATTGAAAATAGTACAGTTTTAAATAATAATACAGTAGGTAACGCAGCGGACAATGTTGTCCCTAGGTTTTGTATGGAAAATGTGCATTTTCCCCTGAGTTACCAGGTTTTTTTGAGGATTAAAAAATATTTGAGGTGTTTAACATGTAAGGTCTGTAAATTTGGTGGTCTAATTTTAATATTCATACATTATTATTAACTATAAGTCACCAGAAAAGTTTTTATACCACAAAAGAAAAAGAAAAGGAGTACCTTAAAAGTTGATTCACCCTTTTATCATTATACAGGGCGTCCCGAGACTACGCGACATGAAGGGAAAGTACCTTAAATATCGTAGATTTAATTTTTAAAAGTTAGTAATACTTCATTCAAACGTTTTAGAAAAAAAAAAAAAAAAAAAAAAATACTAACTTCGTCTGGGAATCGAACCGACTTAAATGTGAAAAAAAATCACCCGTAATTTTTGCCCATAAATCGTCGTCGGCAATAAATAATTTTCTTTAAATTTGAATCAAACATTTTAGGTTATTTTATTTCTTTCTTTTAAGAATGTTATTTAAGAAGAATTATTATTTTTTGTCCATTCTTTCGATTGGCATTATAAAAATACCAAAACGAAAAACCGCCAGTGGTGTGTGTGTGGTGCCGGGTTTAGAAGACCGTGTGGTGCCGGGTTTAGAATGTTGCCACTTCATGTCTTCCCGTGGATGTCGTAAGAGACGACTAAGGGACTAAAGGCTGTGTAGTGCTGTTAGGCGATGGGTTTGCAACCTGTCACTAATACACTGAATAACATCTTAGCCTGGTTGTGCAAAATGTGGTCACAGAATTATCAACAAGTTTTTGGAGTTGTTGGTGAGTCTGTGGCTCTGCCTACCCCACTCTGGGAATGAAGGCGTGAGTTTATGTTGTTGTATGTTGTTGTTGAAAAACCGCCATCAAAAACGCAAAAAAAAATAACTTCTTTGAAAATGGTAGGTATAGGGTCAATCTAATTAAAGTCGGCGAATCACAATATTTTTACCCAAAAACAGACGAAAAAAAAAAAAAGAAAAAAAACGGAGGTGTTTCTCAAGTCGACGCGTACCTATATTTTTTTTATGTATAATCAGATCACGCATAACCTTTTACAAAGTTGTCCGATTTCAATAATTATTTTTTATTGGGTAGGGTATACTTTGAAATTGGTCCCATTTAATTTGGAACTCACCCTCCCCTCCGGCAATGGTAGAAAAATATGGATTAATAGTTGACCCCATGAATTTTTATCTGTGAATCGATTATGTTCAAACTTAGCACACATATGTAATTCTAATGATCTGATGTCTGAAACGGAAGACAGATGAGGGAACTCTTCAGTCTTCAACGGATACCACCGCGTGATTTCTCTTGTTCATTCATCTTAATGAGAACTTTATACTTACCTAACTTATGTATGATGTATGGATTATGACTACCATCGAGGGTCTGATGATGGGGTTTGATGATGGAGATGGAAGGCTGTCGAGGGAAGCCCTTATTTGTTTGGAAACTAAAGTTTTTAAATTATTAATCAGAGTGTAAAAAACCTATTGCGACGTTACTGTGTGTAAACCTCTCAGTCACTGCATTTCTGCTAAATCGTTCATCGGGTGGTTTTTATAATACCAACCTGATTTCGCTCTAAGTCAGATAAAGCAATACCTTCAAGTGGTTTTATTCTGTTAAGTGCAACATAAGCCTGCCCCTTGGCAAAAAGTTTCTTTCCGAGGTCGATTACAGCTTTATCAAGAGTTGTTCCTTGAAATTTGTATACCGTGACGGCTCAGCATGAAGTTATCGTCAACATTCTGCGCTCAATGTCACCATAACCCTTCGTACCTTGAAAAGTTGCAACTGCTGGAGGTATACCAACACAACCATCGCTATCTTTTAAGGGTAAAAATGCAATTCGGTAATTCACCTTCCTCCAGTTGATCCCTGTACGCTGACGGCCATTTTTTTTCAATAACACCCATATCACCATTGACGAGGCACACGGGTACTGATATGTTACCCCTAAGCATGACACGGGATTCGGTAGCTAATATTAGCTCAGACAAAAGACCGCCACAGTTGTTCACATCTTTTGGAACAACATTATCGGCAGGTTTCTTCCCATAGATAGCTAGCAACTTCACGAGACTCGTCTGTGGAACGAATTGTATAGACACGGTTGTGTTTTGTAGCGAAACAATGAATAGTCAAAGTAATTAATAAAATAATAAGTACTTTATCTATTAACAAAGAAAGAAACTGAAAAGTGAAAAATTAAAATAAAAAAACCGCCGAAAAAAGAAAACTGTAAAGCAAAAAATAAAACAGCTTTTTAAGTCTAACTAAGCTCCTACACAAATGTTAATACCTGAAAAAATATTTTTTAGTCGGCGCCAAACAAACAAACAAGCAAATTAACTATTTCGTAAGGTGAAATGATGTATGTGTGTGATGGTATGTGCTATCTCCTGAATGGTTTGAAGTCGGTGTCAAGGTAAATAAATAGGTAGGTAACAAACTGACAGACAAAGTTACTTTCACATTTATAATAATTATTCACATTCACATCACATTTATAATGATACTAGAGGACACCCGCGACTTCGTACGCGTAGAATTAGTTTCCCGCTACTCCCCCTATTTCTTCCCGTTGGGTGTCGATTTTCCAAAAATCCTTTTTTAGTGCACCGCTAGAGTACCCAAGGAATACTCCCTCTAAATTTCAAGTTCCTAGGTCCAGCGGTCGGGGCTGTGCGTTGATATATAAGTCAGTGAGTCAGGTTTGCCTTTTATATACATAGATAGAGTTGTATAACAGTTAGACCTGCCGAAAGCAATATTTTTAATCTGTAAGTAAGTATACAGTTAGCCGTTTAATCATTTTCCACGTATAAACGAACAACACACACACACACTGAACACTTCAAAAATGTATACTTCACAATTTTATAGCCCCCATTTTACCACCTTAGAGGTAGTTTTCGTAGATTAGACTTTCGTATTTCAATAATAATATGTGTCCTTGTTTAAGGAGATTCGATCCGATACAAAATTGCCAATCCGATACAGAGTCGCGTCATCTGTCAAAAATGTATGAAAACCCTAAGAAAAAATATTATTGGCCGCTGCTCTAACTTGTTAAATTTGCATAGTACCTAACATTAAACTGACAAAGGAAAAATTACATTCTGCCAACCCACTAGACTCTGTAACCATATTTTGCGACATTAAAAAAACAAAATCTAAGGTACTATATTTATTTGCAGTTTTGAGGTTGCCATCGTAAGATTGCAGTCCTGAGATTGCCATCGTAAGATTGTAGTCTTGAGACTACCATCGTAAGATTGCAGTTTCGAGATTGCCATCGTAAGGTTGCAGTCTTGAGATTGCCATCGTAAGATTGCAGTCTTGAGATTGCCATCGTAAGATTGCAGTCTTGAGATTGCAGTCTTAAGATTGCCATCGTAAGATTGCCGTCTTGAGATCGCCATCGTAAGATTGCACAGTCTTGAGATTGCCATCGTAAGATTGCAGTCTTGACATTGCAGTCCAGAGATTGCCATCGTAACATTGCAGTCTTAAGATTGCCATCGTAAGATCCTGACTTCACGGCCTCTTCAGTAATGTACTATTTTGCGGCCGAACCCTATATTCAAACTGCGGATAGATAAGGCTTACTTCGGGTTAAAATTTGACATTTTCCCATACAAAATGTGTCAAATTATTAATCCGAAGTAAGCATATCTATCCGTGGTTTGAATAATATAGGGTTTGGCTATTAATGAACTCGTACAAAAAGTATTGTTCACAATAGTGTCATAATCAAGCTTTTTAATCTCGTACCTTACTTAGGCCACTCAGCAAGCTTCGTGGCCTAAACACGGTACTCGACTAAAAAGCTCTCTATTATAACACGATTGTGAAAAATACTATACAGGGTGGAAAGTTGAGATGGGGCAGTAAGGGCAGCTACTAGATCCCTTGCTGCTACGCGAAAATGCTCTTAGGAGACCTTTACTAACTTTTTAAGTACTTAATGAAAATCGACATACACAGATTTTTGATAAAATGTACAGTCAGCGAGAAAATCGACAGATTTGAGTTTTTTTTTTAATGCCAATCGATCCCATTTCTATCAAGGATTAAAACACTCTTTGGGACCAACTAAGGTTAGAGTACTAGAAAACCCACAAATCAAAAAAAACTTTTTCCATATAAAATAGTAGTATAAAATAGATTTAGAAAGGCCATGCTAATAAATAAACTATCAAAACTTATAAATTACAAAATGTTTTCTTACAAGTATCAAAATTTTCACAATCTCATTAAACTTTATTAAGAGTTTAATTCTATCTTTGAATCTGGCACGCGTGTTACTAAATATGTCAACCGAGAGCAGGCTTTTATTGCATGTTTGGCATATTCTACGCAACGGTGCGCGGGTTCCCGCCTTAGAGGAGCTCGAAGGGACCGCGAATAGGGACATTGAACGCAGGTATGTATAAGCAAACTCTACTTATTCCTAATTGTATGTAACCAAATTCGTCCATCCTTTTTAGCAAAGACATAACAAACTCGCGCACGCATAACCTTTCGCATTTACAATACAATACCTATATGTAGTATATGATGTAAATAGGTATGTACATCTAGCGCACAGAATCGCTCTGGCCGAAATCGTAGTCGATAAAAATACCCTCGGTATGTGAGTCCGACTGGCACTTGACCGGTTTTCAGTATTTGTTGTTTTTTCAGGATTTTTACTATGTATAATCATACCAAATTTTGAAGCTTGTGTGTTTTATCGTTTTTACGATACAAGAAAAGATAAATGGCTTGCAGATTTTTTATCACAATTTTGTATGTGAGTAATAGAAACTGACAATATCCCAAACAAAGCAATAGGGACGAAGTTCTTCGATGAATGAGCGCATTCAATGCGAGCAGGCTTTGCCGCTCCTATTTAAAAACTCCCGGTGTCCGCGACGCTGCGAAGAACTTTGTCGCTGTACTTTCATGTACAAACTAAAGTCGCACAATTTTACACTGTACGAATTGTATGATTTAGATGTTAGTTTGTAAAGTATTATAGTAGGTGTAAGTGCTCAATTCGTTTTTAAAGAATAAAGAATAGCTAGTGTATTTAATTTCGGTAAAAAAAACATCCTAACCAACTGTAGTCACTCCCAGTACATTACAGCTTTAGCTCATAGCTATGAGTTTATTTAACTTCGATATACTACTTCTACCTCCCCATTTCATCACCTTAGGATTTTTTTTCAGAATGGCCAAAGTAATATTTTTTATTTATACGTAGTAGCTTAAATACCAATGTTTACTTTTTTAATCACAAAAAAGACGAAATTCATGCAAAATTCTACACCCTCCTTTTATCCCTTAGGGGTAGTTTTTCCAATATCGCTTAAAGTTATATTTTTTACTTGTAAATAGTAGCCTATATACCAATTTTCACGTTTCTAACTTCAAAAATAACGAAGTTCTCATACTTACAAAATTTTACACCCACCTTTACCTGTTACGGTAGTTTTTCCAAAATCTCAAAAAGTTATATTTTTATTTGTAAATAACTTCTGCCCGCGACTTCTTCCACTTAGATTGCGATGATGTGTTTATCCGGGCTCAATCCGGGGTATAATACCTAAGCTATCTCCATTTCAAACTTCATCCAAATCCATCTATTCATCGCAGAGTGAAGAAGTAACAAACTAACGCACAAACTTTTGCATTTATAATATTTAATGATTTAATAATCGGCGACCGGTAGCATGACTGATATAGGTACATAAGTCTCATAAGTAGGATTAGTAGGATACTCGCGTTAATAGGATTAGTGGATAATAGAATAGCTATTGCTCCCTCGGGAACGGTAAAATTTTCCGTTATAAAAACTATCCTATGTCCTATTCCGGGGCCTAACCTATATATGTGCGTCTAGTTTCATCCCGATCCGTCCAGCCGTTGCAGCGTGAATGAGTAACAAACATCCATACATACAAACTTTCGCGTTTATAATATTAGTAAGGATAATATGTCAGACAAAACCCAACAAACTTTCGTTTTTATAAAGAATGGATAGTTTGGTGCTAACAGCACGGAAGCAATCGCGATAATTTTCGAAACAGGGCTATGTCAAGCATTTAGACGTGTTTTTGGATATCATGGTGACCATGATAACTTTTTTTAACAGTGTTAACATTTTGAAAAGTGGTCATAATGCGTTTTGTACATAATATTATAACGTCAATCGTCATTTCGATGAACAAAAATGCCACTGAAATGATGCCACCGAGATGACGACAGTTGAGTATTTTTAAGATAACTACTAAATAAATTACGCAATAAATATACGCCCGATTTGCGCAAATTATATAAAAGTATCCTATTAAATATTAAAAGATAAACTGAAATAAGACATTGTACATTCTTATATAATAATCCACGGAAATGACGTTTGAGAGAAAAACACGTCGTGTGAAAGACTTACCTCGATAGAGTCGCAATGCTCGGCAACAGCTCGTCCACTCCACTGAATGACCGAAGCAGAACTTAAATGTTCGACTCAATAGGATCGCAAAGAGAGGCGGTAGGTTAGTTGACTAATTAGTAACAGCAGGGGCCCGTTTCACGAAGCTACAAGTTACAAATTACAAGCGAAACTCTCTTTCTAGCAAAAGGAGTTAGAAAGAGACTTCCGCTTGTAATTTGTAACTTGTAACTTTGTGAAACGGGCCTCAGGTGTTTGAACAGTATGAATTAGTTGCTAATTGTGGGACAAAGGCAAAATGGTCAACTACTTTTAAATAAAAAGTAGTTGACCATTTTGCCTTTGTCCGAGTGTTTTATTTTAATCCTTGAAAGAAATGGGATCGCATTAAAAAAAATCTACTCAAATCTGACGATTTTCTCGCTGACTGTACATTTTATCAAAAATCTGTGAATGTCGATTTTCATTACTTAAAAAGTTAGTAAAGGTCTCCTAAGAGCATTTTCGCGTAGCAGCAAGGGATCTAGTAGCTGCCCTTACTGCCCCATCTCAACTTTCCACCCTGTATAAATATGATAATAATGGGTATTTTGTAAAAAAACAAGTTTTTTTTATTTGGCTTAATATTTTTTTTACGAATTAACTCTTGTAATCCGTTAAACTTACCTTTTTACATAAGTAAAACTATATTCGTTTTTAATTTGTTTTTCTTTTGTATTTAAGCAGAGATACATAGGTACCTACAGTTTTATAATTAGCGACCTAACATTTTACAGATAAACTTAGGTCATATTAATTTGGATATTTTGAGCATTCCATATTTTAATCATGTGGCATTTCAGACGTAGACATTACGATTGTAGATATGTTGAACGCTCGATTTTGTAACTTTCGATATGCGAACGCGCGTTGTAAACGCGTAGCATTTTAATCGTAGGCATTTCAGGCCTAAAAAAATATTATTATTGTAGATGTTTTGAACGTTCGATATTGTCTTTCAATATTCAAATACTTAGGTACACACATTTGGAGGTTATTGCGAATGTGATTTAAAACAGTAAGCAAAGCCGTACGAAAATTATAGTGTATTATGTTCTAAAACCAATGTTACAAGCACGTGGATTATATTTCCGACTCGCAATTGACCGGTTGTTGAAGTCGGGTAAATAGTAGCTATTGCGGAAATTTTCATATTGTTGGCAACTCAGAATTGATTGCATATATACCATACTTATATGTTTAGATACTCTCTCCATCTCAAAGGTATACGTGCGGGCCTATAGTGCCCGGCCTATAAGAAGTCAATCCTGACACCTGTCATTTCAGTACAAATTATAACCTCAAACCCAAGAATAGGTCATAAATTGTACTGCGATGACAGCTGTCAGGATTGACTTCCTAACGGCCGGGCACTATAGTCTATTCTATAACTCTGTTTACGGATTGTGATTATTTTATAATACGACTTGGCCATCCCTGGACAGCGATATTCTCTTATTTTACACGACTTGGCTAAGTACTCTTGGACTCCGATGATCCTGCTGTTTGTGATTGATTTCTGATATTGCATACAGCATACTGGACTTGATCTTCCGGACGAGTTGGTTACCGGCGACAATGGTTAATAGAAAGTTTTGTGTGTGTTGCGGTAAAATGGCTAACACTTATTATATAAAAAGAAGAAAGTAAATGGACTTTGTACAGATCTTTTGTTTGATTTATTTACTATTCTACATGAATGCTTAAGGCTAATAAAATAAGAAATAAATGTCATTTTTTATTTATCATTCTTTATTTTATTAGTTATTAGCGATGAGTATTCAAGCAATATGCTGAAAAAATTTGTAAATTAAAAACAGAACAGAGCCTGAGGCTCTACTTTGAAATCCGTAAAAAATTCGAACTTCGTCTATTGCTATCCCTTTTGCTCTCGACGCGCCACTAATTCCCAAGAAAGTGACGGGGCGATCCGAAGTTCGAATTACTGAGGCTCTACTTTGAAATCCGTAATTCGAACTTCGTCTATTGCTATCCCTTTTGCTCTCGACGCGTCACTAATTCGCAACAAAGTGACGGGGCGATCCGAAGTTCGAATTACTGATTTCAAAGTAGAGCCCCTGTGCCCCTATACCGAGCACATCTATGTATAGGTATGTTATTGAAATCTGCAGTTCCAGACTACGTCGCTAGGCGCGTTGCAGTCGCAATCCTTGACTGATAACTCTATAACCTATTATTCAATGTACTCTATTATCATTGTGAGAAACGTATATTATTCTATTAAACGGATATGACAAAATGATATGGATATGACGAATATTATTACTCGGATATAAATAATATGACGAATTTTTCACAGAGTGTACATTTCATGGAATGGATTACAACTACAGAAGTTTAATCGGATTTGACGACATTAAAAGAAAAAAACAACATTGAAGAAGTTTTACCGGATGAAACATGAATATTAAAAGAATTTATTTTAGACGTTCAAAATAACAAACAAAAATATCTGGAAAGATTACAACTCATGACGAGGCGATATGGTCCTTAACCTCAGCCTGTCCAAAAGGACAAATTAAAAAAAACAAATCAGCTGTCAATAGTGTCAAAAAGACGACAAACGACAAGTACTAGGTCTACCGTGCCCACAGCTTATAATTTCAATAAAATTCAGTGATTTCAGTGTATCTCCAGCTAACGTAGTGATTATATTCTCTTTGTCTCCAGCTGTTTTGTACAAATGCCTGGGTACTTCGTTCTTATCAATACTTATTGTTGATTTATTGAATTTAGTACATAAAAATAACTGAATTGTAAACAGTTCGTTTGTTCTTGTTTAAGCTTGATTTAGACAGTATTAATGTGATTTCGATTATTAAACCGCCGGCTCAGGCGTTCAGTAAAGTGAGAGCACTCCTGTTCCGGCTTAGTGTTGTGTTGTCGTGCGAGTGGTGAGCGCGGCGGCGCGGGGAGCGGCATGGTGCAGCCGTCCGGCGCGCAGGTGAGTCCCGGCCCCGGCGGTCTCTCGCCGTGGGTGCTGAAGACGAGCGCCGCGTACCGCGAACCCCGCCTTCGTTCGCATTTTCTAACAACATCATAATGTGCTTATTTACATTATTTATTACATAATAGTTTTGGATGTACACCGTCTTCTGTTGTAATGTCATTATTAGTATTTTAATAATAGTTTATACATACACAAACTCACGCCTTCGTTCCCAGAGCGGGGTAGGCAGAGCTACAGAATTGCAGGTTTACCAGCGCATTAATGTCAGGTTGCAAGCCCATTGCTTAACAGTACTACAAGCCTTTATTATAGTTTATTTAATCAGTAATTATAGGTTGAAAGAGTTGCAAGGTGTTTTTTTATTCAGTTTAAGATTAATAGTCAGGGTCCCTATCATTGAACCATTCATTGCGTAGCGGTTGGTTGGCAGAAGAAGAATGGGTTGTTTTAGCATACAAATATAACCTCCACTTTAACATTTTACAACACCTATTAATGACAGCCAGAACTTGGCTATTTATTCTAATCATGGCTCAGAAGTATCTAGTGTATTATGGTGAATTTAGATTAAACCAACCTTGCATGGAAGTAGATGTTGATTGTTGATTTGTAGGATCTGTAGCACTGTATGATAGGTTCATTTACTGTACTGTTGATTTTATTGAAATGAAATATGAAATGAAATAATATTTATTTGCAATAAGTGTGGAATACATAGGTCTTATTTTTATAGATACTAGAGCACACACTTAGCTATATCTAGCATGCAAATTCTTAACATGTAAAAATTATAAAATTCTAAAATTGCTACCATTGTTAATTTATTAATCTAATATTATATAAACATGTCAAGCACTAGTACCGCATAATTATAATTTTTATATTTTATTATTTATTATTTCGGTCAACAATTTGGTGTCAAGGTTAAAATACTCTTGAATGGAGTAGAAACACTTTTCTTTTAACCAAACATGTAACTCGTATTTAAACCTTGCTATTGGTGTTATTTGTCTAAGACACTCTGGCAAATGATTGAAGACCTTTACAGCCATCGCGTGTCAATTCTTATGGTATAGCGCACTTTTGTTTGTCGTCACCAGGGCTTAATACCGGTATTAATTAAAATTGAAATGTCTTCCTTAATTTGCATTATTTCCATGATATTTTCGACTATAATTTAGGTAATAACACTATTCTATTATATAAATTCATTGAAGAGCATAAATATTCAATAATAAGCGAGATACCGAAATTGAATACCGGTATTTTTGTATGAAAATAATATCGGTATTCAAGCCCTGGTCGTCACCCTTAACCTCGTTGGGTCCCTCGGCCTTAGCTTTGTGTTTACGAATGGTTTTCTGAACAAATATGAATGGTAAGTGACAAAGACGCAGATTTCAAAAATGTACATAATTGGCAATGTAAGTAGATTAAGTTTTTTAAAAAGAGGTCGACATGGTTCCAGAGGGCTAACATCACTAAGAGCCCTTATACATTTTTTTTGGCTTATAAGTACTTGCTTTATATCGGTGGAGTTTCCCCAGATTATAACACCGTATCTCAGAACTGATGCCACGTATCCATGATAGGCTGTGAGTGCAGTTTTTTCACCCGATATATGCCTAACTCGCCTCAATGCAAATGTGAACCTTTCCAATCTAGAGCATACATTTTTAATGTGCGATTTCCAATTACAGTGGCAATCAACCGTAAAACCCAGAAACTTAACTTCATCTACTTCTTCGATTGTTTGTCCTCTATATTTAATATTCAGCATAGGTCTTTGTGTCATGTGATTACTGAACTGTACACATTTAGTTTTTAATAAATTTACAAACAAATGATTACATTCTAACCAATTATATTAATTTTATATATTTAATACTCAATTGACACCTACTTTGTAACCATTGGGACACTATCTCTCATGACAATGGAAAGAGATTTGCCCAATACCTGTACATGTTTCAACTTCTGGTCAAATTTTGGGTCATGCTTAGCAAATATTTGGCTGAAATTATTTGGGTGGCAATCGTAACCCTATTCCTAAGCCTCTATAGTATGCTTCTGCCAAAGAATCACACTTTTTGTTGAGAGACCGAGCTTAAAGCCAAACTGAGCATCCTGTGCTTTTATATGCATTGCAAGCAGACCGTCCAGCAACCCATCCAATGGATCCATCGGAGGCATTCCCCGTTCTATCTTCCCCAATAAACAAAAAGATAAATAAATAAAATATACACTGGATTAACACACAGGGCTACCTTGAATCCCGAAATAAATCACTGTTCCCATGGGATGGCAAAATTACTAATTCTACGCGGACGAAGTCACTTCTACAAAAATGTGTCCCGAAAAATGAGGCGGTTGAAACGCTCGAAGAATCACCCTATCGAGGTCGTAATACTGTTCTGCGTAATACCTATATGTATAATTTCACATTGATTTTCTGAGCAGTCATCATTTCGGTGGTGTATTTTTTTTTCAATATTTTATTGATGCTAAAGGATTGTTATTAAAACGGTGCCTCATATATATCTAACATTCTTATTTGAATATGTAACTTATCAAATGATAATAAAAAACAAAAAAAAAATGCCACCGAGGTGACGAAAAACCTTGCCGTCAAAAATCCACCCGGTAGTGAGTGTTGCAGTTAGGTACCTGGTAGATTGAGCTGTTACGTAGGCGTAAAATCCTAGATCGCGCTATCAAAGTGTCCCCCAGAATTCATAAGTAGAGCCTGCTATTTCAATGTCTTATGTCTTGTAATGTCTAATGTACAAAAAAAAATTGATAACGACGTCATCTATACACTACTAATATTATTAGAAATGTCATGTGAATGTATAGTCGCGAACTTTAATTTGGTACCCACCTTAGGTCCAAAGTCAATCTGACATTCTACAATAATACGGTTGAGTTTCCTAAAAGTTACAAATGACTTTACATCTCTAATGACATTGACGACTGCGTATTTTTCTTGAAATGGGTCACAAATTAACGTTCGTGATAGTATACATATAATTATGTATTATACAGGGTGTTCGGCATAAGGTTGGACAAACTTCAGGGACTAACTGTGTAGGTTATACTCATCAACTTTTATTATAGGACCATCCAAATCGCGAAAAAAAACAGCTGTTCCTTACAAACTTTGAGAGCTAAACAGCCGAAATGTATGGGACAGCTGGTTTTTTTTTCGCGATTTGGATGTTGGTGCCATAATAAAAGTTGATGAGTATGACCTACAGAGTTAGTCCCTGAAGTTTGTCCAACCTTCTGCCGAACACCCTATATAAATGTGAATTTGGCTTGGTACCGACTTCAAACCAATCAGGAGGTAGCACATACCATCACACACATACATGGCATAGCCCGTTCTATCTTTTGTTATTGGCACAACGCTAGTTTTCATAACTACTTACACTAAACTTGTAAATAAATAGCCTATACTTCAATTGTTTAGGTACTTATAGCTCATGCAATTTATGATGGCGAGTGGGCTTTACTTGTGGTAAAAACATATCTGTATACGTGCCAAAGTGTGCGTGACAGCGAGAGCGGGTATGGTAAGCATAAAAAATAAAGAGAAGTATTGGACACATTATACTTATTATACTGTCGCAAACCCTCTAGCAAATAATGATAAGAAATAATGCAATTAAGTATTTTAAACCGACTTCAAAAAAGGAGGTTCTCAGTTTGACCGATTTGATATCTCCATCAATTATGGTCCGATTTCAAAAATTCTTTTTTTGTTTTGTTTGACTGAGTTTACTTCCGAGGTGATGATCCATGATGAGCGGATCCATGAGGAATTGAGGAACAAGCTACTAGAAAGTAGGGTAGGTTTATCGATTGAACGAAACTTACTTGACATACTTGCTGCTTCCAGAAAAGTAGGTTAGGTTAGGGTAGGTTAGGTTATCTTATTAAAAACTATGCCACAACAGGATGAACCACTTAATCTTCTTCGTATAAACTGTCACTATTACTGTCACTGCCCCTTTCAAACTCTTCGGTATCGCTGTCACTTGATTCGCCTACATTAATCACAAACTCGAAGTCGTAATCAAAATACTTCATGTATTCCTTTTCTTTTTTTTCTACATGCTTGCAGGTATTAAACCAGGTGTTATTATCAATGCTGTTCAAGCCCTCAAATATTAAATATTATAAAACAACAAACTACTTATTTATGTTCTTGATGTGATATGCGAACTACTTAGTCATACTACATGTAGTAGCGACACTAGCGACCTTCTTGGTTGCATCTTCTACGAAATTGATGTACCTAACTCTATCTTGTCGCGAAGATGACATTTCAAATGTCTTAAAATTACGTACAATTTTATGTTACTTAAAATCAAAACCTATCTGTAGGTTTCTCTTTATTTTAGAGGGCAATAGCCGTGTTTCTTGGGTGACTAAACGTCGATCAAACATCCGTCACTCTCACACTTATAAGTATGTACTTGTCAGAAAGTGTCGAATGATTTATTACCGTTTTGTCAAGCGATAAACACGGATAGGCCCACAGTTCTAAATAAATTTACTATTTTTATTTTAGGATACTTCAAAATAAAAATCCGTTATACCTCGCTATGAATAACTTTGCGTTTTTTCCGGATATTGGACATGCTGACGGTAGTTCGTGGCAGTAAGCGTCGTGGAAACAATATGCACAAGTAACTCGAGCGACGGCGCGCTCGCGACTGATCGCTCCGTCAGACACGCACACTACCGCAATGTGCATGTACACGTTCAACCACTAATAAAGCCCACTCGCCATCGTGAATTGCATGAGCTATAACTAAATGTAAACAAAATAACCACGTGACATAGTTGGTCAGCCAATAGGAGCAGAACACTGATACGTCAAAGCTCGACCAAACAGTTTTGATTGGCTGTTTAACTGAGCCACGTGGTTTGGATTGTTTACATTTAGTTAAGTACCTAAACAATTGAAGTATAGGTTTTTTTTTTTTTGGGTTGTCGCCTGAAGGGCCAAAGACTTAAGTCCTTGCTTTTGTTAGCAGGATATTGAAATTTACATTTAAAAGGGGCAGAGATGAAAATCCCTTCCGGAGACCTGGGAATGGAGGGCCCAGGTACTGCCGGGCTCGCACCGGCTAAAAACACCAATGCCCCTTGTTGTGAATGAAGAAGTATAGGTTATTATACATTGTAAAATTTATTTAGTGACAAGAAGGCTGTTAGTTTTCCGAATATAAATAAAATAAAATAAGATCGCCGGGAAGATAACAATGACTTAGGCAGAGATTGTAAAAAATCCTCAGTATACGAGGCAGGTAAAGCACTGTCGCATCGTAATAAAGTAGAGCACTAGCTGCGGGAAGTTAAATTTAACGCTCGCTTGTCGGCAGATGGAGGAGGAGTGGGCGGCGGAGGCGGGCGGCGTCTCCGAGGGCGAGGAGGAGGCCGCGCGCGCCCTGCACGCGCGCCTCGTCGCGCACGTGCGCGCCGCCGGCGGCGAGCCGGTACGTACCGCGCGCCCGAGCGGCCGGCCCGGCCCGCCGCGCTCGCTCTCTGACCCGCGCTCTGTGCAGGACGGCCGCGCCGGCGTGTGGATGGAGCACTCGTACGCGCGCGCCAAGAGCGGCGCCGCCGCGCTGCGCGTGCTGCTCGCGCGCGCGCCCTCGCCGGCCGACGAGCTCGACGCGGAGGCGCCGCCGCGCGCGCCGCGCCTGCCGCCCGGCGACGTGTTGCCGGCCGCGCCCGCGCCGCCGCTGCCGGCCGAGGACGACGAGCCCGAGTGGGAGGCGCGCCTCGTGGCCGCGGCGCCGTCGGCGGCGGCGGCGCGGGCGGCGCGCGCGGCGCTGGCGGCGCTGGCGGCGCTGCGGCTGGCGCGGCTGGCGACGGCGCCGGCGCCGGCGAGCCTGCGGCGCGAGCAGGCGCGCGAGGCGGCGCGGCGCGTGCGGCGCGCGCTGGCGCCGGCGTGGGCGCGCGGCGGCGCGGCGTGGCTGCACGCGGCGCTGACGGCCGCGCCGCGCGAGCTGGCCGCGCTGTGGCGCGAGGCGGCGGGCGAGCTGCGGCGCGCGGTGCCGCGGCTGGCCGCGCGCCTGCTGCCCGCGCCGCCCCCGCCGCCGCCCGACCCGCTCGACAAGACCGGTACTGACCCTCGTTTTCCTAAATAGAAACGGAGTCATAATTAACTTTTCACAACCCTGCTCGAAAATATGGCCACAGATGGTCTTGTTTGGGGTCACAAAACGTCACTTATAAGGACAGACCGAGAATGTTTCTGTCGGCATGTTTGCTGATTGGTCGAGAACATTGTTGTAAAACTTTAAGAACCAATGAAAATCAATCAATAAATTTTTGTGTCATAGCTCCTTAAAATCTATGGTAAAATTGGCGGTGATACAGCTTCTATACTACCTTTGAAAAACTGACGCCAATTGACTAACACTACTGAGTTTTGAATATGAATTTTTATTTTATTTCCTCTCAGTAGTTGTGAAAAGCACTATTTCTGCCTCGGTAGAAAGTGCAATTTATGGACTCGTACACTAGAGGGCCTCAACAACGGCCCTCTATATGACTAGTCCAAAAATCGCGTACTTTGTATCCTCTGCAACAGTGTACTATTTCTCAAACATGCTCGGAAAGGATGGCCTCTCTTTTGAAAAACGAAGTTTGACGCGAAGTACCTCATTTTCCTGCGAGGAGTATGTTAAACTTATGAAAATACTTTTCGTCCATGCCCAAATTGTTTTTAAAAAGTACTCTCTATTGCGTATAAAATCTAACGGACCATGAAAAAAATTCCGTACACCCAACTTGTGGGCAAAAATAAGCCAAACGGGTTACAGTTTTTTTTTTTTGGTGTTCTGAGAGATGGCAATTTTATGATGTTTTTTAAGAAAACATAACTTTGTAACCGGCAACAATCGAATCGGCACTTATAGGTTAAAATGATTGGAAATTACCGCCTCTATGTCCCTTTTCGATTTGATCCACACTTCCAAGTACAACCTGTATGCCTCGACGGAAACCGAGCCTAGGCAATAATGTATGTATAAGGACTTCCAGGCGGTGACAAGTAATTAATTACAAAACATAATAAATTTATAGAAAATTAACATTTGGACTTTTACCTAGCTTATACATACTTATAGTTACAGTTAGTCTGTAAGAAAGATTTTTCATCCCACCCGGAAGAAAAAAATAAAAAAAATAAAAGGGGCAATAACGGGAAACTAATTAAACGAATACTATGTACTACGGGCTACGAACCTGGCACGCGTCCTCGAGTATTTATTTATTTATTTATTGGTAGGAAATCCAACAGTTACAAATACAACACATGAAACAAGAATAGGAAACAAAACCAATTAATTTATATATGAAACTTCCATACCTGGCTGACTTGACAGACAACGCACAGCCTGAACCGCCGGACCTAGGGTTTTGAAATTTGTAGCGAATGTTCCTCGGGTAACCCTAAAGCCGACACTAAAAATGAATTAAAAAAAAACTCGTTGGATGCAGGGCGCGCGGTGGGCGCGGGCGCGGCGGGCCCGTGGCTGGCGTGGGTGAGCGTGGGCGCGGGCGACGCGCGCTGGACGCGGCGGCTGCGCGCGCTGCTGCACGTGCGCGAGCTGCGCGCCGCGGCCGGCGGGGGCGAGGCGGGCGCGCCCGACGCCTGGTGCGCCGCCGCCGCCGCGCACGCGCGCGCGCAGCTGCTCGACGTCGTCGCCGAGGCCGGGTGAGTGGGACCGAGACCGGACTACTGGCCGGCGTGGGTGAGCGCGGGCGCGGGCGACGCGCGCTGGACGCGGCGGCTGCGCGCGCTGCTGCACGTGCGCGAGCTGCGCGCCGCGGCCGGCGGGGGCGAGGCGGGCGCGCCCGACGCCTGGTGCGCCGCCGCCGCCGCGCACGCGCGCGCGCAGCTGCTCGACGTCGTCGCCGAGGCCGGGTGAGTGGGACCGAGACCGGACTACTGGCCGGCGTGGGTGAGCGCGGGCGCGGGCGACGCGCGCTGGACGCGGCGGCTGCGCGCGCTGCTGCACGTGCGCGAGCTGCGCGCCGCGGCCGGCGGGGGCGAGGCGGGCGCGCCCGACGCCTGGTGCGCCGCCGCCGCCGCGCACGCGCGCGCGCAGCTGCTCGACGTCGTCGCCGAGGCCGGGTGAGTGGGACCGAGACCGGACTACTGGCCGGCGTGGGTGAGCGCGGGCGCGGGCGACGCGCGCTGGACGCGGCGGCTGCGCGCGCTGCTGCACGTGCGCGAGCTGCGCGCCGCGGCCGGCGGGGGCGAGGCGGGCGCGCCCGACGCCTGGTGCGCCGCCGCCGCCGCGCACGCGCGCGCCCAGCTGCTCGACGTCGTCGCCGAGGCCGGGTGAGTGGGACCGAGACCGGACTACTGGCCGGCGTGGGTGAGCGCGGGCGCGGGCGACGCGCGCTGGACGCGGCGGCTGCGCGCGCTGCTGCACGTGCGCGAGCTGCGCGCCGCGGCCGGCGGGGGCGAGGCGGGCGCGCCCGACGCCTGGTGCGCCGCCGCCGCCGCGCACGCGCGCGCGCAGCTGCTCGACGTCGTCGCCGAGGCCGGGTGAGTGGGACCGAGACCGGACTACTGGCCGGCGTGGGTGAGCGCGGGCGCGGGCGACGCGCGCTGGACGCGCCGCCCCCTATTTTAAACTGACTTCAAAAAAACCAGGAGGTTCTCAATTCGTCGGGTTTTTTTTGTATGTACAGGGTGTCCCAAAAGTACCACGCCACAGTGACACCGGAGGTAGGTCAGCTCAAGAGGAACCTAACCAGCCTAACATGACCTCAGTAAAATATGACTTTTTTTTTTTCAAATTGCTAGACCAATTGCAAATTAAAATTAAATTGGTCTAGCAATTTGAAAAAAAAAAAGTCATATTTTACTGAGGTCATGTTAGGCTGGTTAGGTTCCTCTTGAGCTGACCTACCTCCGGTGTCACTGTGGCGTGGTACTTTTGGGACACCCTGTATATTCCCCGATATTATAATAATATATTTTCCGTATGCCGCCCCCTTTTATCTGCCGCCCGGGGCCATGGCCCCCCCAGCCCCTCCCCCCACGCCACGCCACTGATTTGAATGAAGGATCATTAATACGTTCTAAATAATTACGTAAAAAAAACGTTTGTATGTGTTCTTATTAAACGCTTAGTATTAATTTTTTTGCTTACGAATATTCACAAATTTGTATAGAACCATAGTATCCGCAGCGATCTAAGGACAAGTCGTAGTGTAGAAATTCACTTAAACTTGTCCTTAGCTCGCTGCGGATACTATAAGTTAAGTACTATAACATTTAATATTTTTTTTAGACAAACTATTGAAAGTTTCGCCGGAATGTACAGCGTTATCATAGCAATTTTATTGTTCGTAATGACGCCATGCAAACGATAACCGTCAGGCGGGCTCGCGATCCAGGCGGCACTGTCAGCGCACGGGCGTGACGCTGTCGCTAGTCCGGGCGCGGGGCGGGTGGTGTGCCGGTGGACGGTAACAGCAGTCGTCGTGTGGTCGCAGGTCACGCGCCGTGGTGGTGGGCGGCGCGGGCGCGGGCGCGGCGCTGGCGGGCGCGCTGCTGACGGGCGGAGCGGGCGCGGGAGCGGGCGCGGGCGAGGGCGCGGGCGGCGTGCGCGCGCTCGTGCTGCTCGCGCCGCCGCTGCTCACGGCCGAGGGCGAGGTCACGCACCTGCACCGCAACGAGGTGAGGCCGAGGCTTCACGCGGACCGCCACTATCGCTCTTTGATCCCTCCGGGGTATGTTGGGCCGAGTGTCAGAATGTCCAAGGTGACATAATGACCGGATGTTATAAAGACCGTTTGTCAATATGTACAAGTGTCAGAATGTCCAAGAAGTCATAACGCCCTGATGTTATAAAGACCATTAAACAATAATGTATGTACAAGTCTTAGAATGTCCAAGATGTCATAACGACGTGATGTTATAAAGACCGTTGGTCAATATGTACAAGTCTCAGAATGTCCAAGATGTCATAACGTCCATATGTTATAAAAATTACGACAGGTAGATTTAGGTTATGTTAGCATTGCAGCAGGCCCGGAGGGCCAAACCACCCAGCAATAGGAGCGCCACATTGTTGACACTCTTATTTTAAATCAATTAGAGTGTCGACGGAGCTCTGCTAACGCAGAGCTCCTATTTCTGGGTGGTTTGGCTCTTCGGGTCTGCTGCAAAACTAACATAACCTAAACCTACCTAGCCCCTGTTCCACCTATCCCCGATATACCTTATGTAAATTCGTAATTTGTTGTTTTGAACTTGACATTATGGCAATTACACGCTTTATCAATTTGTTGTTTTGACACCTGGATATTATTACAACTGGGTATTTTATCAATTGGATGTTTTGATAACTGGTCATTATGACAATTTGACTTTTTAACAATTGGTCGTTTCGATACCTGGATATTATATGACAACTGGGTATTTTAACGATATTATTTCCTTGACATTTTGACACACTGGACATTCTGACACTCGGCCCAACATACCGGAGGGCCCGTGATTAGCTATATAAATTGAATCCAAAGCGTGACCGGTCCGTCTCGCAGCTGGAGCTGCCGACGCTGGTAGTGGCGGGCAGCGCGGGCGCGGCGTGCCCCCGCGGCGCGGCGTGCGCGCTGCTGGCGGGCGCCGGGCCGGGCGCGCGCCGCGTGCTGGTCGTGCGCGGCGCCGACGACGCGCTGCGGCTGCCCGCGCGCCTGCGCCGCCGCCTGCGCGTGCCGCAGCAGGCGCTCGACGCGGCCGTCGTGGTGAGCGGGTCGCGGAGTTCCGGGAGGGGCGGGCGCTCGGGCCATCGGCTGACCGTGTGCGTTTGCAGGAGGAGTGCGCGCGCTGGGCGCTGCAGGCGGCCGAGGGCGACGCGCGGCGGCGCGCGCGGCCCGACGCGCCCGACGAGCGCCGCGCCGCCCCGGCCACCGCGCGCGGCCTGCTGCGCGACGCCGAGCCCGCCGCAGGTCAGTGGGGGGGGGGAAATCCCCGTTCGACGCCTCGATTGTTTTATTTATGGGAAGTGATATCTCGCGTGTAGATAATTAATTAGTACTGTCGTTTGTGTTGGTGGTGGCGCAGAGCCGACGCGCGTGGTGTCGCGCGGGTCGGGCGCCACGCCGCTGGCGCTGCCGCCGCCGCGCCGCGCGCCCGCGCCGCCCGCGCTGCCCGCGCCGCTGCCCGCGCTCGGCGCGGACGAGGAGCTGGACATCATGCAGCTGCCCATCGTGTTCGCGGACGACGAGCCCGCGCCGCCCGCGCTCGCCGCGCTCCCCGCCCCGCCCGCGCCGCCCGCGCCGCCCGCCCAGGCGCACAAGCGATCAGGTGATTAATAAAGAAAACCTCGTAATTATATACCTCTTGTTTTTGTCTCGAGAAAAAAGTGTTGTCCGAGATGGCCACCGAGATCTCGATTTCATTATCTATTGTACCAGTTTCATCGTCCCTCTCCTCTTGTCCGTCACAAAAAAACTAGTAGACTTCAAATTTTTTTCACCCTACCTATAGACAAGGAACCTTTGCGTTTCGTCACTCGTATTAACAAATAAATGTTTCACTTCTCATGCTCGTAAAGTCCTTTTTGCTGGGTTTAGGCTGCATAAAATCGCATTTTATGCACTAGTGCATAAAGTGTTGTCGTCATCTAAACTAAGACAATAAAGCCCTACAACCAGACAGACGAGGTGACTGCATTAAATAAACTTGATATTTGAAAACATTGACTTTAATAAAATTGCCTTCTATGTTGCATCTAAATAAAATAAAAAACTTTAAAACAAACATTATTAACAAAAACATTACAAAATCAACGTATGACTTGGCAGTATTGCGTTCGACCTTAGTCAAAAATCTAATGCAGAAAATTAAAAAAAAAATACATTTGCGAGAAAGAGGTTTTTGTCTATAGTTTTGGACTATTAATTAGGTAGTTGTTTTCTTTGCAAAACTTATGGAGTTTTGGAATTAAGTGAGGAGGAAATAATGCTCACAACTAACACACTAATAAAAAAAAATACAAAATAACTTATTGAACAGACATTTCCGCTTAATTCCAAGAAAATTTATATTAAAACGTATGAAAATTTCAAAGTTCGGAGAATATCTGGAGAAGCGGCAAACAAGTCAATGCATTCTCATTCATGTAGGTTTTTTTACATTATCACTGTTTTATTTCCTCGCAATCGAAGTGAAAAGCAGAGTGTTTAACCTCGGTCTTAAAACCCATTTGATCCTCGACTTAATTATCAAACCTCGCCTCCCGGCTCGGATGGATACCATAAGTCTTGGATGAAATGTTTTGTTTGTCTTTTTTGATGAAAAGCACTTTCGTGTGAAAATATAATGAGAACTGACAAATGGTCGTCATAATAGGTACCTTTTTAACTATTCCAAAGAGACTTGTCGTTGAAAATATTGATAGATTTAATTGATTAAGGTTTTTGCCCAGCAGTGCGACATAGACGAGATAAATAAATAACAAGAAAATCAATGATGCTTTTATTAAATTTTAGAAAGATTTTTTTGCTACGAGAGGATCTCTGCCCCCCCTCCCCCCTCCCATCCTAGAAGATGCAGGAATGCTCAAAAACCGTAAAGTAATATTACGCATGCAGCATTTACCTTAGATAAATGGTTTGTTTACGCCTGCCCCCCCCCCCCCCCCCCCTTAACAAAATCCTAGCTACGCCCTTGGCTACGTCAACCCTGTTTTGGCCTGTCCTGACTGTACCTAGTAGGTATGTAATTGGCAGGTATACAGAGTGGAAAAAACCAACGCCACATGGACAGAAACTACCTTGAATATTAGAAATAGCAAATTGTATGTAAAGAAGACTTATTGTTTTATCATATTCGACCAGTTCGATTCCTGGTGAAGGCAGACGAATTTGTCAAAAATCCATTAATGCAGTAGGTGTACATATTTATTGTTTTCAAAAATAAAAGTACTTAAGTCTCCTTTGCGTAGAATTTGCTATTACCCATATTAGAGGTAGTTGCCGGCCTGTGGCGTTCGTGTTTCCTACCCTGTATCTATGTATAATCGTTATTGATACTATGGATGTATGAATGTTGTTGCAGCGGCGGCGTCCAGCGTGACCGTCACCAGCGGGCACGCGCGGGTGAGTACTGGGACCCCTTAATGTTTACATTCTAAGTACGTATGTACCAATGTAAACACTATTTCATAAAAAACCCTCCTTCTACGCAGTCGGGTAAAAGTAATTACAAGTAAGTACTTAGGTATTAGTAGCATAAACAAAAGTTAATTATTATAATAATGAGATATTATTGTTAGATTCGTTTTATTAGTTTTATTTTACAGTTCATTTAGTATTTTTTGACGATTTTGATATATAATATACAATTTTACTTGTCGAATTTAAAATTATTTTATTATTGAGATGAATACTTGTAAAAAAAAATTATTTATCTCACCTTATTCATATATTCTTCGGCTTTTTTTTAATGTATTGGATCCCCCCGATGAAATAATGTCGAATTATGATCGTTCGAATTGTGATGTTCGCGCAGCAAAAGTTGCGCTGACGTTAAGCGATGATGACGTGTGCGCAGGGCGGGCGCGCGCTGAACTACACGCGCGTGATCGTGGCCAAGCGGCGCGGCGCGGGCGCGGGCGCGGGCGGCGCGCGGCCCGTGCTGCTGCGCCGCACCGTGCGCCTCGTGCACAAGCAGCCGCGCCACTAGCACGCCGCGCCAACACTATAGGTACCTACCTGTGTCCGTTCATAAACATTTGTTCATTAATAAATAATCTTTTCAATAACAATTGTTATCATTTATCATCATCCTACCTGAAGTATTCTCGTATGTCGAGGTGTGCAAGCGCCCGATCATAGGAACGAGGGTGAATCAACATGAGGGAGACTCCTGGATTTCTTGAGTTGTGATTTTCCACGCTACGCCTCAGTGGCGGTAGTTCGTGTATATTCGTAAACCAACTTTTATGGGCCATTAAATTGCACTTACCTGGCACTTACACGCGCAATTCTTAGTAATTATTGCCCGAGTGCAATAGCTATCTCACCCTAAATTTGTGTAACAGAAAAGACGTCCATTCCATACTGTTGAAGAGTAGGTAAGTATTGCCATAAGAATAAATGTATTGCTCCGCTAAAACATGCGCGGCTGCGCGCCTGCGTGTCTATATTGAAAAATATTATAAACAGCGCTAACTGGCGCGGACGCGTGAGCGGACTTTTACCTGCGCATGTTTTAGCGGAGGCACTTTAGTCAAAAAAAATTGATTGTAATAGTTTGAACAATGAGTTAGCGGGCACCGACTGGCATAACTTTCTCTCATAGATACCGCAAAACTACACAACTATGGTCCTGGCCTACAACAATAGTCCAATTTTACATATCACATTATTATAAAAATATGATAGCTTTGGCTATAGCTAGAGTTCAGAGCGATCGATTTTAGGCCAAACAGCACATATACCTACCAAGCAATAATAGCAGTAGGTAAGGTATCATATTTTAGAATAATGTAATGAGGAAAATTGGACTATTGTTCCAGGCTAGGACGGAGTTGTGTACCTATAGTCGGCGGAACTTGCCGAAAGTAAAAAAACAAGTCATTTCCAGTGCGAAAAAGAGGGTTTACCCATCTGATACCTACTGGAATAATAGTTATGGCAACAGTTAGGAATTTACTGGTAGATACAGAAAAGAGAAATCGGTCAGTATTTTTTTTGCCGGAAATGCTTGGCAGACCCTCTCAAAGGTGACCATTGGGACCCCTAAATATAGATACCCATCTGATACCAGAATGAAACCAATTCCAGCCGATAGGTATGAACCCTCATTCCAGAAATATAAAGTCTGCCAAAGTGTGTGTGTGTGTGTGTGTGTGTGTGTGTGTGTGTGTGTGTGTGTGTGTGTGTGTGTGTGTGTGTGCGTGAGTGTGTGTGGCGGTAATGTTTATGGCGGTTGTACTGTATCATTATGTTTTTTGTTTAGAATTTCGGTTCATAGAAAATGTTTATCATATTATTAGTTCATGTTTAGATATGCATATCAAAGAATATCAAATCAAATACTTATTCTTGATCCTCATATTATTTACTACTTAATGTAAAACTTATTAGTCTTATTACCAAGAATAGTACATTTTCGCTATGTGTAATTCTGGTGTGGTCACAGTTTTAACCTAACCTAACGTACTTTTCGGGTAGCAAGTTGTTTCTGACGGGGTCGCAGTTCTAACCTAACCTACTTCTCTTCTGACGGGGTCGCAGTTTTAACTGAACCTACTTTTCTGGTATTCTACCAAACAAAATAATATTCGTTTAAAATAATTCTACTGTTTGATAAGTAAGTTAAAAAAAAGGTATTATAAAATTCATTGAATTAAGTAGGTATGTTTCTAAGAAACATGTTTAATTCAAGTAGGTAAATAGTCGTTGAAACAATAATATTGTAAATAAAAATACAAGGACAAAATATTATATGAAACATTTTCTGCGAAACGAAATTCTATGAAATTTCTGTCTGCGAAACAAGGGAACACCGTCTATGCCAAAATCTGTGAATTTCGATTTTAATCCCTTAAAAAGTTAGAAAAGCTCATAAGAACATTTTCGCGTAGATGATAAATTATTAAAATATTTAATTAATTAACATACTTATATTAATATACAAATATAAGCCTACAGTAATTAAAATGTCCGTATTATGTACAATTCCAGAATAAGGGTTCCACGAATGTTGGTAACATATTCTCGTCTGTCAAGGTGTTTCGGCAGAAAAAGCCTTGGCAGACTTATATATTCCTGGAATGAGGGTTCATACCTATCGGCTGGAATTGGGTTCATTCTGGTATCAGATGGGTATATTTAGGGGTCTCAATGGTCACCTTTGAGAGCGTCTGCCAAGCACTTCCGGCAAAAAAATACTGACAGATTTCGCTTTTATGTACCTATCTAAATACCAGTAAATTCCTAACTGATGCCATAAAAATTATTTCATTATTTCAGTATCAGATGGGAAAAGTAACATCCCTTTTTTGCACCGGAAATGACTTGTTTTTTTTACTTTCGGCAAGTTCCGCCGTGGCAGACTATCAAATTCAGACTGAGCATCACTTTTATGTTAAACCATTGTGCATTTCATCGCGGTATCAAGTCGGTACGAAATTGCAGTCGGCTCTCTAACTACTTATTAAGTTTGAAGACTGCGCTTTGAAATTTACACGGACCTCAGATTCAGCCCCTTTATGGTACCTACAGCAGACTTCAGGGGAAATACTTTCAGAAAAAAGGAAATTTCATACCTAAACTATGGAAACTGCTGGGTATGGCATTGATAGTTTTTTTTATGTTATGGGAAGATATAGAATTTAAATAACAGGCACAGATTTTTTAGGGATCGTAGCGTGGAAAGTAAAGTTGGTGAAGTAGTTCGGGAGACAATGGACAAGATCCAAGTCGACGCGGTGAACACCGATTTTAGCGAAGCGTTTGATAAAATTCATTTTAATACTTACACTGTTACTAAAGCTAAAAGTATTAAATAGTAGTTAAAAGCATTACAAATAGGTAGGTATTATAACTCGAATGTATTGTGAAAGTTAAAAGTAAGTTGTAAAGCAATAGTTATTAGTGAGGTGCCGGAGTCCGGCCCGCGTGCACTGCGCGCCGCATGCAGCAGTGCGCCGTGTTGTCAAACAGCGGACGGCGGAGCGGGCGCGGCGAGCGCGGCACGTGCGGCGCGCGGCGCGGCGCAGGCGCGGCACACGCGGCTGCGCGGCTCAGTCGCGTGTCGAGCGTCGCCCCGCAGGTACGCGCGCCGCCGCCCGCGCCCAGCGCCCAGCGCCCCGCTGTCTGCCCGCCTCGCGCCCCCGTATCGCGCACGCACCGTTCCGCCGACCACCTTCAAACTCAAACCGTCGTTACTGAAATCCAATTACATGTTATAGAATTAGGTCGAATCGAATAACATTAAGGCTCGATACTAGCCGTCGCGCGGGCTGCACGACGCAATCGAACGAAAGTAGTAAGAAGCGTTGCGCTAGCCGAGCCGCCGAGCCGAGCCGCCGCGCCGCACGTAACGGGTCGTGCTCCGGTTGGCGACCGCTTCGATCGCCGCGCCGTCGGCACGCGCGCCGCGGAGCCTTCATCGTGCGCTCCGCGATCATTACTACTCTGATGATTACACTACGAGTAGCTTTGTTTTGCATGTAACATGGTAACATGATGCATGTACCCCTAGCTTCAAATACCTTAAAGACAGATATATATAGTTGGTAAAGAATTTAATGCATACGAAAGGGTATCCTTTATACGCAGATGCACTACTTTTTACCAACTATACCTAATAATACCTAGTCTGTAAATTTATTTGCTGTACGGGTTGCAGTAGCACTATACTAAATAAGTTTTTCGAGATTTGATTACTACTACCTTTTCGGACTTTGCTCTTAATTAACCTCGGTATTTTGTCTACGTGGGTACCTACCCTCAACAAAGTAGTAAAAGCAGACAATATCGAATCGATTTTCCCACTATAAGGAACTTGGATGTCAAGAGTTCGTGTTATCTAGTTGGAGTGGCAATACTCGTAACACTGAGTGGGCGCGAGGCTGGATAGTCGCTGCGCGGCGGTGGGCTGGCGAGGCGGCCGCCGAGGTCCCCGGCCCCGGCACAGGCACAGGCCCGCGGGCCGCGCGCTGACGCTCGTGTGTTGCAGACGCTGACGCCGGCCGCATGTCCTGACGCCCCGACGCGCGCCCCTCGGCTCCCCGACTCCTCGCACACAGGTACGCTGGACGCGACGCCGACCTAATCCAATTAGCTCGTAAAGCCGCTCGACTCGTGTCTTACTGTGAAGGAAGCGTGTGATTTGTGTTCATTATTTGGTGAGATTTTACGTCGATTGACGCACTTTAGAAGCGAAATAAATTACATTTAAAATTATAGGACGCCTGGTAAATACTTAAAGTAAAACTATTCTGGCAAGATTTAATGTCTCTTTGTTTGTAACTAAACACTAGTAGATGTTTTCAGTGTTGAAGTATTTATTTCTCCATTTAAGTACCTATTTATGTCGTTATGTAGAACCCATACCATAGTACAAGCCTAGAGCTTAGTTTGTGACTAGGTCATTTGGTGTGAGATTGTCTCCTGATATTTATTCTACTTTCATTTCGTTGTAAGTGTATTGTGTACCTACACGAGTTTCCAAGTTCCTGGCTCGATCGCTCTGTCTCGGCCCTGTTGTTTCGACAACGACGGTACGTCGGAGTCGTCGCTGGTACATTAGGTATTTACAAGTAGGATATTTCGTCCGACCGACGGCTTGCAGGTTCTAATTGAGGATTCTAAAGATCTTGTCGGCAATCCATGACACATTAATGGGCGTTCTCCTTGACGTACAATAATAGAATGCTACTGCTTCTTTCCCCTTTCTGCTTCGATACGGATTGGAACCTCATCAAAATGGTTTAAGTTATTTTATACATACATACATACCTACTCGTATGTATAGTAAGTAACTAGCGCGGTTCAGTAAAGTTCGAGTAAGTGGTTGTGCGCGTCCGCGCTGCGACTGATTGAGACGAGGGCGAGGGAAGCCTTGCGGAGGTCTCCACGTGGGCGGCAGCCAGCTGGCGACAGCGAACACGCGGTCTTCGAGTAACTACATTATAATAGTAGTAAGTAATATTTTACAAACGTAACTGCTACGATTATTATTGAAAATCCTGGTCGTAATGGTGCAACCTTCCCATCGCTCCCATCGCGCGCGTCACCCGCTCCGTGACCACCAGTGACCAGTTTGACAAGTATTTCACTGTAGGATTAGTTAAAAGATAAAAGATAAAAGATGTTTATTCAGTAAGTAGGCCGCACGGGCACTTTTACACGTCAAAAATCTACCAGCGCTTCGCAAGAGACCACTGCTGAGAAGAAACGCCGCAAGAAACTCAACAGTCAGTCGTTTTTTAAATATTGCTTATGATAAATGATATTATACAACGAAAAGAAAAAACTTAATCTAGCATTATATAAAACAATGAATGTAACAAACAATATGAATATGAATATATATGTATATCATGCGTAGTTGAGCAGGAAAATGTGTCTAAACTCAAAATTCTAAAAAAAAAACTCATAAGTAGTAAATATAAAAATAAGTAAAAATTATACTTAGACGGGGCAAAACAACACATAAATAGTTTCGATACATTTTCCTACAGAAACCGTGTCCCCTAGACAATACACAATGTTTTACATATTTGTATGATTAAGTTATTATTAAGATATTTAGGTGTTTAATTTAGGCCAAGCATTTTTATCTGTTAGATAGTCTTCGACCCTATAGTAAGCTTTAGACATCAACGACTTTTTCAAATAATTTTTAAGTACTGGAAATGGTAACTTTACAACTTCGTCAGGTAATTTATTATAGAAATGAATGCATTGACCTACAAATGATTTATATACCTTACGGACACGAATTTTTTTTATAGCTATTTTATTTTTATTTCTTGTATTCAAATTATGTATGTCACAATTCTTAATAAAAGAGTCTTGATTTTTAATGACATAAATAATATTCTCATAAATAAATTGTGATGCTACTGTCAAAATATTAATTTCTTTAAATAGTAATCTTAAGGAATCACGGGAGTTTAGGTTATATATAGAACGAATGGCTCTTTTTTGTAACACGAAAATAGTCTGTATGTCAGCAGCTTTTCCCCAAACAAGTATACCGTACGACATAACACTATGAAAATAACTATAATAAACTAAGCGAGCTGTCTCAACATTGGTAAGTTGTCTGATTTTCCTAACAGCATAAGCTGCCGAACTTAATTTGCCTGCTAGTACTGCTATATGGGGACTCCATTGCAAGTTTTTGTCTATAGTTATTCCTAAGAAAAGCGCCTTATCCACCATTTCCAAACACTCATCATTTAGAAAAATACTAGATTCTACCGGTCTAACATTCGGCAAAGCGAACCTAACACATTTAGTTTTCTTAGCATTAAGTAGCAAATTGTTACTAGTAAACCAATTAAGTACTTTACCTAGCGTCGCGTTTATCCTACTATAATCGACGGATTTTCGGTCTACCTTGAAAATCAATGATGTATCATCAGCAAATAGCACAATATCGCAAAGGTTAACTACCGCGGGTGGCAAGTCATTTATATAAACGAGAAATAAGAAAGGACCTAATATAGAGCCCTGTGGCACACCTAATTTAACAGCTGCTCCAATGGACTTTGTTTGGTTTACAACAACCGTTTGTTTTCTATCACTAAGATATGAAGACATAAGATTTAGAGAATTATTTGACAGACCATAATGTTCTAATTTTAATAAAAGAGTCGCATGGTCTACGCAATCGAAAGCTTTGGAAAGGTCACAAAAAATTCCTATTGCATCACAAGATGTCTCCCAAATATTGTATATATATTTAATGAGTACAGATGCTGCATCAATTGTGGATCGTCCTCTGGTGAAGCCGAACTGATTACTGTTAAGCAGTTTATTTCTATTGAAGTGCCCTAACATATCTTTTAACATTAACTTCTCAAAAACTTTACTTAAAACTGGTAGAATAGAAATGGGTCGGAAATTCGTTAAATCACTCCTCTCGCCCGATTTAAAAAGTGGTAATACTTTACTATATTTCATAAGATTTGGAAAGACCCCCTCTAAAATGCAATTATTGTAGATTAAAGCTAAGTGAGGTGCAATTATATCTATGACATGATGAATGACTTTTACTGACGTTCCCCATAAATCCTCAGTATTTTTTAAACTGAGCGATTTAAATGCCTTAACAATAGAAACTGAATCTACGTGGGTAAAATCAAAGTTTACATTACAATTAGTAACATTAGCACAAAGTAATTTTTGAGCTCCAATCGCAGATGATTGAAGACATTTCGTGGTATTAATGGCTATGGTGGAGAAATAATCTTCGAACGCTAAGGCCACGTCTTTATTTGACGTGATTTGTTTGTCACCCTTGTTTAAGGTGATTTGATTATCGCGAGTTTTAGTTTTACCTGTTTCTCTATTTATAATTTTCCACACAGTTTTTACCTTATTGTCAGAAGCTTTGAGTTTAAGACTTAAGAAATTTGACTTAGCAGTTAAGCAAACTTGCTTGAAGGTCCTAGAATAATTCTTAATATAAACTAAGAAGTCACCATTCTTATTCAGCTCCCTCTCTCTATATAGTTCATAAAGCCTATTTCTACTTCTATGAATGCCTACAGTAGCCCATTCACTAAACTTGGTTTTAGACCCAGAAACAGTTTTCATTTTGAAATTTTTATTAAATTGGTAAAGAACTACACCGAACAAATCATTATAAATACTATTAGAATCATTATGTGAAAAGGATAACCTACAGATATTACTCTGAACTTTAGTTTTGAATAATTCCAAACGATTGCTAGTTATGGGTCTGTATGTTATTGTCTGTGGTTCTTGATGAAAATCATTTAAAAAAGAAGCCTTTTGGCCACTATGATCAGAATTAAAGCAATTAAAGAGTTGTTTAACGCGCCAGCCCCTCGTCGGGCGCCAATGTGACGAGGCCACCAAACCTAGGGGCACTTCATAAATCAACACACCGCCTTATTTGGCACTGGCTGCAAAAGCCCGTCTGGTAGTATTTCACGGTCCGCTACATACTTCCATCCATTGACAGTTTTAATTGCTAGTGTTATCTTCTTATCTTATCTATCTTATATATATATATATCAAAATATATAAAAGGCAAAACTGACTGACTGACATATCAACGCACAGCCGAAACTACTGTACCTTGAAATTTGAAATTTGGTACAGGGGTTCCTTTCATGATGTAAGTGAGCACTAAGAAAGGATTTTCCGAAAATCAACCCCCAACGGGAAGAAATGGGGGAGTACCGGGAAACTAATTCTACGCGTACGAAGTCGCGGGCGTCCTCTAGTAATTATATATAATACTAGCGACCCGCCCTCGCTTCGCTTCGGTTAGGTTAGGTTATAATTATATAAGTTAAAATAACCCAAGTTCATCTGGAATAGTATACTTTTTAAATGGTGAAAGAATTTTTTACGACGATTTTCTAAGACGTCCTGTCTGACACTTTGAGCTAAATTGAGTTTTTCATGCCGTTAGATTTAAAATTCAATTCAAATCATTACTGCCAGATATCCCAGAATCTCTCTATAGATACCTACAATGTTTACAGCTGACTTCATTGCACAATACAAACAAATTTTGCCTGGAAGTGACGCGCGAAAGGGCTACATGCAGCTATCCATGGGAAAAACACTCAACGCTCAGGTCTAAGCCCGTAACTTTGAATGTTTGACCTTGTGACTTGTTAATTGTCGTTGAAAAAGATAATATTACGGGAAATTGCCGTCGTTTAAACTGGAAAGGTAAATCCGTTGGTATTAATGGAATCCGGGGAAATAAAACGACTTCTCCAGCCCTTTATTATGAACGTTTTTATAGATGTTACTTACTTGCACCTTTACAACACAATATCAAAATAAGAGAAATTGAGTTTTATCCCTTAAATCCAAAATTAAATAATAAACACAACCTCTCATTGATAGCAAAAGATAAAAAAAAACAATGGGAAAAAACACTACTAATTTTAGGTTTTCGGAATTGTCCCTTTACCTGTTCTCTAAGACATTTCTTATTGTAAAACATGATTCTAGGACAACGGGAATTACCCTGTAGTAGGTTTTGATTCCTTTCTTTTCTTGCACCGTCTTATATACACATAACTAAGTAGGTGTTTTTTTGTCCTTTTTCTCTCTCGCATGTTTTCCTGGTCATGAGTTTGAAAATATGCGTTTCGGTAGTGTAATTTCTGCGTCATACAAAAGTCCAACTCATTTTGTGTCGCCGTGTGAACCAAACAGGATTTTGTATGAAACTAAATGTAGCAGAAATTACCTATGTGTATTTTCCGATATTTTTATTTTCTTGTATAAAAAAATCCAATTGCCTTCTTTCCCTATAGACAAATTTCCGAACGCCTTCTTTCCCTATAGACATATTTTATGATATTTTTATTTTCTCGTATAAAAATTTCCAAACGCCTTTTGTCAAATTGGGTTAAAATACTCCTAGTTTTTGTATTTTTTTCGTTAAAATAGACTAATTGAAGACACAAAATTCGTGGTTTTTGCATTTAAATAAGTATATTAATTAATTTTTAAAGAAAATGGCGTTCTGACGTCACTACAAAATTGGTTTGTTTGAGACATGCTTTAAAACGTTCTTGATTGTTTTTGCCTGGCAGCACTGTGCGTTATGTCAAATCACATCAAGTTTGATAATTTCACCCATAGAATAGACTACGGCAGGGTCCAAAACGGTCTTATATTTTCAACCTTTTTTTTAAAGATCTTACATTATCATGTTTATATACAGTTAAAAATTGTCTTGATTTTAATAAGCGTTAAAATAAAACAGAAATAAATAAGATATAAAGGACTCATATTATATGCAGCATATGGTTGATCACAGATTAGATACAACTTACCAATCAAGATCGTGACGTCACTATTATTATTAGAGGCCAAATAATGTCAAATGACAAATCAAAAAAAGCTATTTAATACTAATTTAGTAAAATAATCTGACAACAGGGAATGGTTCTACAACCTATTCTCGAAATGGTTTTTGAATCACCATAGTCATTATAAAGTTATGGAAACCAAATTCCAAAAAAAATATTTGACAGAGTCGACGGAGCTCCGCTGTGCGGACCTCCTACTTTTGGGCATATTTGACCTTCCGGGCCTGATATAAAACGAACCTAACATAACCCACCTAGTTATTACGATATAACAAAAAACAAAAATTGTTGTTATGACAAAAAATTCTTCAATGAAAATGATTTATCAAGACTAATAAGTAAATAGGTATGTCCATAGGAAAAGAAAGCGTCGGAAATTTTTGTACAAGAAAATAATGATAACAGTAATACGTCTATAGGGAAAGAAGGCGTCGGAAATTTTCATACAAGAAAATAATGATTAATAGTACCAAAATATGTGTATAGGACTATAGGGAAAGAAGGCGATCGGAATTTTTTATACGAGAAAATAAAAATATCAGAAAATACGTCTAACAAACCAGTTTTGCAGATACAGCATTTAGGTATGTGGTCTTTCCAGTTTATGGTGGTAGAATCAATGTAAGGTATACCTAGTAAGAAAGAAAAGAAAAAAGAAAAAGAAAGAGTTTACGCATTCCAATGTATTATTTTGGAATGTATAATCTATACCAGCACTTCGTTTTTGGTAGGATTAGAACTCTGAACCGCATAAGTTTAGTTTTGTTAAAAAGTAATCTAGACACGCGGTAGCGTGTCAAGCCAAGTTCAAGCTAACAGAACTGGCGAGCAGCACCGTGTGTAATATTACACGAACCATTTGGAGCCACTTTTGATCCCCCTATAACTCAAAAACTATTACACATAAACATGTCAAATTTCATATTACCTATACTCCATTAAGCTGTCCGTCTGTCCTAACGTTAAAGATCTGTATATTTTGAACCGAAGGAGATAGGTAGGGTTTTTTCTCCCTGAACCCTCGGTGCACGAGTTGGACTCGCACTTGACCGGTTTTTGTTCCCTTTGATGTCTGAAACCCTAACAGCTGAACAATTAGAAATTTACTTCTTTTACCTACGAGATAGTGTTAATAAACCTTTAAAACATTCACGTTATTCACTTATTTATGAACCAAGAAACCAACCTCATCATCTGTAAGAAAATACATATCTGACTACAACTTAACGTCGGAAAATGTTTACAATTTATCCGCACGACAACTTCATTATATTTCTTACTGGCCGTTGCCCGCGACTCCATCTGCGTAGAACTCCTAAACACTAGGTACCTACTCCTACTATCGTACTGCTAAGTACTATCCAATTCTAAGTATCCTATTTGCCAACCCAGACAGGACATGGATTATCTTCGGGCAAAATATCATCCGAATCCGTGGAATATGGTTAACAATGGTGATATACTGACGGCGCCGCCGGTGGGCTCGCCGAGGTGTTTCCCTGCGCCGGCTCGCGAGCGCCCGCCCGCGCGTCACGCTCGCGGCGAGCCCGCCGACCCGCCGGCCCCGCCGCCCGCGCGGAGCGGCAGCACGCGTCCGAAAGGTCACCGGCTGCAGGGCGATAAAAAGCAACGGCTTCAGAGAACAACGCCGCTCAATTATTCAGCGCCGGCGCCTCCAGGAGCCTAATGCGATGCATTTGTTAAAATTTAATCTGCTTGCTTAAAAAGTCTATGTGATAAATAACTGAGCAGCCCATCGGATGAGAATGGTCACTCCTTGACGAAGGTCGACGCGGGCTAAGCCGGCCGTCGAGGAAGGTTTAATATGATGTTTTGACTTTACGCTACAGGTGAAAACGTACGAGTAGGCAGGTATTATACACATAGGTATTTTTTAAAACAGACTCCATAACAGAAAGGTGTAAACAGTTAAGTAGGTGTACAATATTACCTACTCGATGTTTTAGTTTAGGCATATAAAATCTCTCAAATAAACATTTCAGCTTAGAAAAAAAAGGTTAAATCTAACATTAATTACCTATAACGATAAATATATCTTTATCTACATCCATATCATAATTTTAATATAATATGTTCAGAAGCGATAAGCAAATGCCCTACATTATGTTACCTGTATCTGTGGTTGCACTGTAATGTTAACATTAAAGTATAACATGTCAATAAAGTATCGGTTATCGCTGTAGTTGAATCTTAATGTTCACTTTACAGTATAAGTGACCTGCACTTTAACGTGAACATTAAGATGCAGGTACATTAAGATGCAGGGTAACGACGGATACAGGTTTCTCACATACTGTAGAAAACTTATGATATGTATGTAGATAAAGTTATGTATGCGACTGTATGCATAATTAGGCATTAAAATACCTACTCGTGTGATCTTATTATGAAACTCACCTTACGGCTCGTTTCATAAAACCACACTCGTGTATAATGCCTCTCATTATGCACCAGTCACATAAATAACTATTATGGGTGGTGATGATTACTTCCCATCAGGTAACCTACATGTTCGTTTGCCTCCCACTCTTATAGGAATAAAAAAAATATTTTTCGAACTTTTAGCTGGTTTGATTCCAGGTGCGAATTTTAGAAAATCTTTGAATGCCGTTGTGTTTCTTTTTAAAAATAAAAGATTTTTTTCTTTAAGTAAAATGATCTAACTTAAGGGTTTAAGGCAATTCCCCTCCAGGGCCCATGTTTTTTTTTTCACCCTGTATTTACCAATATAGTATTTTTACGCGATTAAGTCCCGATTTAGATTCGAAGAAACAAGTAAGTGTAATACGTGTTTATGTCAGTTGTAACAGGGATCTACGTAGAATGTATCTACTTTAGGTCCTAGATTGATGTAACCAAATATAGTAGAATCCAGTGCTCGTGAAAACAAAAAGCGACCTGTAAAATCTCGTAATTTATTTCTAAGTATTATTATTGGGCATTAAATGTGCCCTTTTCATTCCCAATTAAAATACAGCGATGATAGGCGCCATTTTTTTGCTGTGGATACTAATACCTTGGTATACCGCGGTAGGTAATAGCTTTTTTAATTTCGGTTATTAATACTTTTTTTTGGTATATGCGATCGGTTATACATACTTTTTTACGGTTATTCCAATCTTGATCTATTCATGCTATTAAAGAACTATTTCCGTGGTATGGAAAGTATTCAACAAACCCTTAGGCCCGGTTCCCACTATGCCGGACCGGCAATTAAGCCGGATGCCGGTAAGGCTAGTGGCTTATGACGCTGTTCACACGGCATAATGTGAACAGCTTCATATAAATTGTACAGCCACTACCCTTACCTACCGGCATCCGGCAAAATTCCTGGAACCAGGCCTTATTTTTAACAAAAACTTCAGTACTGAATTTGTAGTTTGTATAGGAACCTTAAATTGTCAAGTTGTTTAAATACTTATTGAGATAAAATCGTGTATTTAGGTAGGTACTTACCAGTTATGTAATTTCGGTTTTATACCAAGGTTGTAATATATACTTTTGATTTGTAATGAAAATAAAACTGTATCCGTTTGGTTTGATGGGTTGGAATTAGGTTTTTCCAACACTCCATATTGAGCCTATTATCGATGGTAGGTATGATCAGATAACCCTCGGTAATAGAATGTATGGGAATCTATTACCGACCCATTAAATATTATCAATATTATTATAATACAATCATATTTTTACCGTTTTATTTAGTTTTCCTTAAAAATGTGTTGTAGGTACAAAAATAATATACGGAACCAAGCCATTATTTATTTTTTATCCCTCGGTATTAAGTTCCAAATCGTGAGTCGGGTGCCTAATACCGATGGTAAAAAATTGCTGCTTTTTATACCCTCGGTAATGGAAGCTGAATTCGCGGTAATAGAATCACAACCTGTTTATTACCACGGTATTAGAAGACTTGGGTGTTTTGGTTTCAATAATTATTTTACAATATATAATAAAGTAAAAAGAGTCCAAAAAGTTACGACGCTGAAAGTTCAATAAACACTCTAAGGGCTGATTTTTCAATCCCCAGATAAAACTATCCGTCAGTTAAATGTATTACTAGCCTTTTCTGAAATCATATGAAAGAAAAGGACAGAGCTAAAGTTTACCCTCCGGATAGCTTTATCTAGGGATTGAAAAATCAGCCCTTAAATAAAATAAAATAAATTCGGTCGCTAAGGAGTTTTGATAACCTTATTTTTTTGGACTTATTTGAAAACTTCCTTAAGTACCACGGTAGAATAGGCGCCGTTACCTTAAAATAGAATAGAAATGGTTTATTCGGTACTAAAACAAAATGAACAAAAAAAACACCAAAATTGAAGAGACCGACGCACGACTTAGCCAGGGCCGAGTTACTTACGTCGAGTTTCGTATCTTCGCCGGGATTTTGACACTTTTCCCAAAATATCTTTCAAATTTGAAAGTATTTCTGTCCGTTACGGCAAAAAAACGTTTTTTAGTACTCCTGACTATCAGTAATAAATGGCCCCAAAGGCAATAGGCGAAGTATGGGAAGATTTTTCCCTATCTTCGCCTATGGCATGTTTTACCGCTAATAATGAACTTTTCTGTGACTTACACATGTTAAGTCGTATCTCCTTAGAATGTGTTAATATACTATGAACCTTAAATACACCAGAATAGGCCAATTTTTAAAAAAAATGTGTAGTAGGCGAAGTTTGGTAACAGTCTGAAGTTGTTTTAATACATTTTCTATAATGAAGCTAGGGCTGCCAAACTAACCAACATGCCAAATAAAGGGGAGTAATGGTTTATAAGTAAAAAAACAAAATATTTGTAACAAAATTGTTTAATATTTAATAAAAAACTAATGTAATATATTACCATAATTGAGATCAAATCAACATATAAAACGGCATATAATACACACAGCTTAATGTACTTACTAATTTTCCTTCAAATCGTTTCAAATCATTTCCGAAAAACCAAACACAAGAAAATATTTAAATTTGGAAACAAGTAATGTCATTCACCAATAAATGTGGTACAACAAATTTGACAACCCTAGGGTAGGCGAAATTTGGCAACAATTGTGACTTCTAAACGTAAGCTAGCCATTAAATAATAGTTTCATATGAAACAGAAATAATTATAGCATATAATCATGTAAAAACTTTAACCTTACCTGGTCTGTATCACCGTTCAAAAGTAAAGTTAAAAACCTCACTGAACGTGAACTGTGTGAAGTTAGCCGCAGCAGGTTGTTTGAAAAATGTTGCAACCCATAAAAAATACTTACTATTTAGCAGTTTTATGTAAGATTTACACTAGAAACATTTTGTTAATGGCAACTTATGTCAAACTAGGCGAAGTAAGGTAGCACAGGCGAAGATACGAAACTCTACGTACTCCTTTTACGAAAACTAGCTCTACCCAAGAACTACATTTTCAGTGGTGTTTTTGGCAATTTCGTAAAATGATTGTGTTGTGTTGTTGTACTTGTAGAGTCGCGTGCGGCGGCCTGCGCGTGCGGCGGCGGCGGCGCGGGAGCGGCGCGGCATGTGAGCGGCGCGCGCGCGGCGGCATGCCGGGCGGGCGCCGGGGGCTCGTCGCCCCGCAGAACACCTTCCTCGAGAACATCATCCGCCGCTCCTCCTCGCAGCGTCAGTACCATCACCTCCCACCTCGCACCTTCACCTCGCACACCTATGTATAAGTATTCTCAAACTGTTTCACTGGACAGAGGCCCTACGAAGAAGTTACGCTATCTCCATCCCTGTCACTCGTCATTCGAGGCTAAATCGAGAGAAAGAGATGGAGCTAACGTAACTTCAAACTTCGATCTTCAAAGTAGGGCCTCAGTATCCCTGTATAATTGGTAGGTACTGGCACTTTCCTAAACCGCAAAATCTTTTTTTAATGTCCGTGGTGGTCCGTGACATGCAATGTTGCGCAAAAGCGAGGCGGCTGAAACGTTCCGAGGCCTTACCCGTTTATTGTTTCCCGAAGATCCTCTCAGGTGATATCATAATCATCATGTCGTCCAAGCCTATCCGCATCTGGTGATATATAGCGGATATCACGCAACGTATATCAGTCTGGGGCCTGCTAATTAACTACACGAGCAAAAGTACTGCGCGTCCTGTCGCTATAGGTACCTATACTCGTATATCCCCCACGAGCGGAGACAGGTTACAGAGGGCATGTGTTGCAGCAGACAGCAGCTTCCTGCTGGCCAACGCGCAGATCGTGGACTACCCCATCGTGTACTGCAACGAGACGTTCTGCAAGATGAGCGGCTACAACCGCGCCGAGGTGATGCAGAAGTCGTGCAGGTGCGTGTGCGTGTGTGCGGCGTGTGCGTGTGTTTGCGTCTGTGTGCGGAGAGTGATGCGCGCGTGTTGCAGGTGCACGTGGATGTACGGCGAGCTGACGGAGAAGGAGGCGGTGGAGCGAGTGGACCGCGCGCTCGACCACCACCTCGCCGACCAGTTCGAGATCCTGCTCTACAAAAAGAACCGTGAGTGCAGCCTCCCATCTCCGCCCCTCGGCGTTAATAATGAACAGCGCAGGTCCCGCGGGGCGCGCTGCAGCATTTGATTAAATTTGTCCGCTCTGTATCGCATTTAATTTTATTAGGTACGTATCTCTCGTCTGTAAACGTTACAAAAGCGAAATAAGCCCGCGACGCCGCCGCCGGAACCCGCGCTCGTTTTACGTCACGGTTTACATTACGCGCCCTGCTGCGGCTCCAACGCGCCGCTTCCGCCCTCGAATGGATTTCCATATAATAACCGCGGATAAAGCGGCGACAGCTGAGCTGGTTGCGCTCGCGACCTAAATAGTAATAAAGGTTTAAGTAAACATGTTTTTAAGAAATAAAACAATTGTCTAGTTGTTATTACCTCGCTGTACCTACGACAATGATTGGTTGCCCGGCGCGTCGCTTCCATACTAACCACATAAGTACTGTAAGGGTATGTTAACACTAGCTACTAACCCTAATTTTGTGTCGACGCATTTTTTATAAAGGATGCAGCGCGCAGCGACTCAGCGCGGGTAATAAAAAATTACCGGTCAAGTGCGAGTCGGACTCGCGCACCGAGGATTCCGTATTTAAGATATAATTATGGTTGATAAACCAAAATCTATCGTAGATGCTTCATCCTTGATTAAAACACAATGAAACATACTTAAAAGGTTATATTGGGTGTAGGGGTGACGGCACCAATGATTTACACTTTTAGCCGACAGGCACCAGTGTAATGGACACTTCACTCTTAATTCTAATTTCATACGGTTCTAAATTCGTCGGTTGATTGTTGCAAAACAAAAGAATACCTAACCCTTATCTTCGCTAAAATAAGAATGAAGTGTCCATCATTGGTCCTTGTCCATTACTGGTTCCGACACCCTATAAAGGTATTAAGAAAGTAGAATTAAGTTCGAGAAAATACTCATTTTGTTAAGAACCTTATTTTATCCAAGGTCCATTTTGACTAGCCTAAAATTTAAATAGGTGAAATAGGTACCTATACATAATTTTTAAAGATTTTTGCTAATTTTTCCTGATTTTTTTAACCATTTTAGTTTAATTTCTCGCGTAAAATATGGGTTAAGTATAAGGAGGTTGTGGCGGGCTCTTTTCCACAATTCGACGACTTAAATATGCGAAAAATATAAAGTTATCTTTAACTCAGGATTTTTTTGGAATTTTGGTCCATAAACTTCGGAGATAAGGAAGGGAACGGTAATTTTTAGGGTTCCGTACCAAAATGGTAAAAAAGGAACCCTTATGGTGAGACTTCGGCGTCTGTCTGTCTGTCTGTCACAGCAGGTTTTCTCAGCAACTATAAATGCTATCAACTTGAAATTTGGCATAGTTGTACCACTTGCTTGCCCGTTTCTGTTTTTAGTAAAAAAATATGAAATTAATTTCATTAATAATTGAAAAGGGGTCTAGAATGGGGAGTTAAAAAATGAAAGTGGTTTGATTAAGTATAGCAAATGGGGTGTCATATGAAAGGGCTTTATATGTACCTACATTTCAAAACATGTTTTATTTTTATTTTCTGTGATGTACTTTTTGATTAGGTAATATTAGCTAAAAATGTAAAAAAAAAGACTGTTCCCCCCACCTATCTCCGAAGGATATTAATCAAAAAATTAAAAAAAAAAACCTGACGTACACGTTATCTATAGATAATTACTTATATTTTATGGGAAAAATAAAATGACGACTTCATTATTTATATTTTTTTAGAAATAACAAAAAAACTTTGAAAATCTGTACCAAAATTTAGGCTTGTCAAAATGGACCTTATTGCATAGAAAATAAAGTTCATAAAAAATGAGTATTTTCTTTTGCGGTTACCAAGCATATTATCTTAAAAAAAAAAAAAAAAAGATAAAAGTCATTTATTCAGTAAGTAGGCCGCACGGGCACCTTTACACGTCAGGAGTCTACCAGCGCTTCCCAAGAGGAGACCACTGCCGAGAAGAAACGCCGCAAGAAACTCAGCAGTCAGTCATTTTTTTAACCATATTTCCTATTACAATGATACAACTTAGTCTAGTATTATATAAAGCTATAAATATTAATTTAAATATAATATCAAATATCATGTGTAGATCAGCAGGAAAACATGGCAAAAATATTAGGAGAGATATAGACGGAGAAAAAGGCAAAAACAAAAAAAATAATAATAAACAAAGTTTCGACATGTTTTCCTACATCAACAGTGTCCCCTAGACAAGATAAAGGTTTTACATTTGAACAAATTATTATTGACTAATTTTCGAGTTTAGGCCATGCATTTTTGTCTGCTAGATAATCCTCGACCCTATAATACGCTTTAGACATTAACGACTTTTTCAAGTAATTTTTAAGTGCTGAAAAGGGTAACTTTAAAACTACGTCAGGTAATTTATTATAGAAATGAATGCATTGACCAACAAATGATTTATATACTTTACGTACGCGAAATTTTCTAATAGCAATTTTATTTTTATTTCTTGTATTTAAATTATGTATATCAGAATTTTTGGTGAAAGAATCTAAATTTTTAATAACATAAATAATATTCTCATAAATAAATTGAGATGCTACAGTTAAGATATTAATTTCTTTAAATAGTTCTCTTAAGGAGTCACGAGAATTTAAGTTATAAATAGAACGAATGGCCCTTTTTTGTAAAACAAATATAGTTTGTATTTCAGCTGCCTTACCCCAAACCAGAATACCGTACGACATGACACTATGGAAATAACTATAATAAACTAAGCGAGCTGTTTCAACATTAGTTAGGTGTCTAATTTTCCTAACGGCATAAGCTGCCGAACTTAGTTTACCTGCCAGTACAGCTATATGGGGACCCCATTGCAAATTTTTATCTATTGTTATGCCTAGAAAAACTGCCTTATCTACCATTTGCAGACACTCGTCATTTATAAAAATACTAGAATCTACCGGTTTAACATTAGGCAAAGCGAACCTAACACATTTAGTTTTCTTAGCATTTAGTAGTAAATTGTTACTAGTAAACCAATTAAGTACTTTAACTAGTATGGCGTTTATCATACTGTAGTCTACGGACTTTCTATCTACCTTGAAAATTAATGAAGTATCATCAGCAAAAAGCACAATATCACAAAGTTTATCTACTGTTGGTGGTAAGTCATTTATATAAACGAGAAATAGAAAAGGACCTAAAATGGAGCCTTGAGGCACACCTAGTTTCACTGTAGCTCCAATTGATTGCGTTTTGTTTACAACCACTGTTTGAGTTCTGTCACTTAGATAAGAAGACATAAGACTTAAAGCTTTATTGGACAATCCATAGTGTTTTAATTTTAAAATAAGGGTCGAATGATCCACGCAATCAAAAGCTTTGGAAAGATCACAAAATATTCCTACCGCATCACAAGATTTCTCCCAACTGTTATATATGTATTTAATGAGAACAGATGCCGCATCAATTGTTGATCGACCTCTGGTAAACCCAAACTGGTTACTATTAAGTAGTTTATTTCTATTAAAGTGACCTAACATATCATTCAGCATTAGTTTCTCAAAGACTTTACTTAAAACCGGTAGTATGGAAATGGGACGGAAGTTCGTTATATCACTCATGTCGCCCGATTTAAAAAGAGGTATGACTTTACTATATTTCATGAGATCTGGAAAGGTCCCCTCTGATATGCAGTTATTGTAAATTAATGCTAGGTGGGGTGCAATTACATCTATGATATGAAAAACTACTTTAACTGATGTGCCCCACAAATCCTCAGTCTTTTTTAAACTAAGCGATTTAAATACCTTGACTATTGAATCTGAATTTACAGGGCTGAATTCAAAGTTTATATTACATTTACTGACATTAGTGCAAAGTAATGATTTAGCTTCAACCGCGGATGATTTAAGACATTTTGTAGTATTGCTGGCTATGTTGGAAAAATAATCTTCGAATGCTAAGGCAACGTCTTTATTTGATGTGATTTGTTTGTTACCTGTGTTTATGGTGACTTGATTATCACGAGTTTTTGATTTTCCCGTTTCTCTATTTATAATATTCCATACAGTTTTTACTTTATTGTCAGATGATTTGAGTTTAAGACTAAGAAAATTTGCCTTAGCAGTTAAACAAGCTTGCTTAAAGGTCCTTGAATAATTTTTAACATAATTTAGGAAGTCAGCGTTCTTATTGTCTTCCCTCTCTCTATACAGCTCATAAAGCCTATTTCTACTCTTATGAATGCCTGCAGTAGCCCATTCACTAAACTTGGTTTTTGACTTCGAAATAGTTTTCATATTAAAATTATTATTAAATTGATCTAGAATTACGCCAAATAAGTCTTTATAAATACTATTACTCTCATTCTGTAAGAAAGGTAACACAGAAAGGTTACTTTGAACTTTATTTTTAAATAATTCCAAACGTTTACTAGTTATAGGTCGGTATGTTATTGTCTGCGGTTTTTGATAAAAATCATTGACGAAAGATGCCTTCTGACCACTATGGTCCGAATTGAAACAATTGAATATTTCTTTATCCAAACATTCGCAATTACAAAAAATATTATCTAAGCAGGTTGCACTACTAACACCTATCCGTGTTGGTTCAAAGAACAGATTACCTAAATTAAAAGATTTAAATAAACTTAGTAACCTAGTGGTATTATTTGATGTTTCGAGTAAGTTAATATTAAAATCTCCACAAACTATAATATGCTTCTGGCTATTACATGCTAATTTTAACACATGTTCCATTGTAGATTCAAATGTGCTTAAATCAGCCAATGGTGGCCTGTAAACACATATTATTATATAACTTTCTAGTTCTGCACATGAAATTTCTACAATCCTTTCTATCGATAGCTTTACAATATCCTTTCTTTCTTTAGATTTAAGAGTACTTTTAACAATTATAAAAGAGCCACCATGAATGGCACATTTTCTGGCAAAATAACTAACTAATTTAAAATTTAGAAAATCAAAAATTAATTGGTCTTGTCGAAGCCAATGTTCAGTAACGCACATAATTTGTATGTTTTCATTATCTAAGAACAACCCTATTTCTAGTTCTTTGCTGGAAAAACCTTGAATATTTTGGTGGATTAAATTTATACTCAAGGGTGTTTCCGCTGTCCTATACTTTAGTTTAAATCATGAGGCAAGGCATTATTGCCAATATTTGCTTGCTGGGGCTGGGTTCTACTGTATCTATTTGGTTCTATATTAAAAGCTAATAGGTCAACCAAGGTCAAGATATATTTCCTTGGCAAATGAATTTTTCCTGATGTTAGGGTGAGGCGCTTAATAAATTTGTTTAAATCAAAGAAATGATAGTTTTTATTACAGCAAATAGCGTTATACATAATAGAATTAAAGTGTGCTATTCTATTATTATGACTAAATGGCATACTTTCTGAGTATGGTAGCGCACACAGTATAATTTTACCTATGCCACGACCTTCAATAGTGTTTAGTGTTGACATTAATTTATCTACACTTGACTTATCCACACTAAAACTATTTCCTACCAAAATTACTAAAGTGGTGGACCTGTCAAAACTTCCTTTTAAAAGTAAATCACTTAATTGTAAAAGAGTTGCATTGTGGTAACAGTAATTTGTAACCTTTTGTTTCAATTTGTTATTTAACATTAAACCTAGTCCAGATCCAAGTTGGTCAGAATAAACAATAGTTTTATTCCTACTTATAATTTGTCTAGGGGACTCCTTTGAAGTATCAAGAGCCATATCTGGCTGAATCACAACAGTTGGTGAATCTCGTAATCTATCTGAATTACCATAACCACAGTTAATTAAAGAGTTAAAACGCTCTTCATTCAATCTACTTTCTTCTACCAATTGAGTGAAAGCCAGGATATGCTCCTTGACTTCCTTCTGAGCAGTTACATACTTTAAAGAAGTAACTTCAAGCTGGTCCTTTAATTTACTTATCTCCGCATCGAGTTTTTGAATATTTAAATCATATGCTATCCTATTGGAATCTAACTTTTCATTGCAATGGCTCACCCTATCTTTCATTATTGATAATTCTAATTTCATTGTCGAATAGTTTTTTATACATTTTTGGCTTCTGATTAATTTTTGTGTACGCCTAATATAATTATTAATTTTGACATATTTCTTCAATTTATTATTGCTACTAAAAAATACTAAGTTCTTACTGTCCTTATCGTTATTCCCTACCAGCTCTTGGTACAGGTTCTGCGTTGTTAAACTATCATAACACTCTTAAATACGGAACCCTCGGTGCGCGAGTCCGACTCGCACTTGACCGGTTTTTTTGTACAGTTTTGGCTATAGGTTAAAAAGTACTTCACGTAAAATCATAATAAAAAAGTTTTCAAATGTGCAAATTGAGCCCTTTCACTTGACACCCCGTTTGCTATCAATGCTATAAGTAATCAAAACACTTTCATTTTCAACCCCCATTCCCCTTTCAAATATTTAGAAAATATATTTCATTACTTTTACTAAAAACAAATTGCGGGCAATTAAGTTATACAAATATGCCAAATTTCAAATTGATAGCTTCTATAGTTTCAGAGAAAAACTGCTGTGACAGACAGACAGACAGACGCCGAAGTCTTACCATAAGGGTTCCTTTTTACCATTTTGGTATGGAACCCTAATGAACTGAACCTCTTACATAGGTATACTGGATTCGGGATAAATAATCAAATCATTTAATTTTGTAAACAAGTACTTAAGAAATAGATTTTGCAGAGAATACCTAAGTACATAGTTAATGAGGATTAAACCTACTCGTATTTTAAACTTATACATTCAATAATTAACTCAGACTTGAGCCACCATTTCGCTAAGTAGGTAATGAAAGGGCCTCATGTCATATACTAAGACATACTTAGTAGCAAAATACGCATAAAAGTACTAATAACACTTGTTTCGGCTACTGGACAGTAGGTGACGCTGATTGATCAAATTCATTTAGGGTGTAACCAATTCGAGATTGCGGTATTAATACTATCGATAAAGATATTGATATCGTATTAAAATTGATTTGAAAATGGCGACTTTGTCAGCGTAGAACTAGTTTTCCGTTCGTTTACAACTGTAATATACAATTATTTATTTATTTAATCTTTATTGCACAATTTATACTTAATATATAAAAGGCTATCTTAATTCCGTGGTATTCTCTACATTAATAATAATTTCTCCTAGTAAAGTATAATAGTTTTCTATTTGGATGAACTGTATCCATTTTTCATGCACTGTTTTATTGACAGGCGGAAATCTACGAGAGTCGACATATCAACAAAAATAGTAATACCAGCGTAATAATGCAGTTATATCAGTAATTAAATTATTGTTGTATTTCCATTCATTTAATAAGTAACTTTCATTGGTAAAATCGGCCCTTAATGTCATTGATAAACTGCTTACTAATTTTATCTAGTGTCAAATTGTATGTTTGTTAGCTTGATAGGCTAAGAGTGTATGTATGTGAGTGTTGAGTGGTGTTGTGTGCAGGCACGCCGCTATGGTTGCTGGTGCACGTGGCGGCGATCCGCAACGAGCGCGAGCTGGTGGTGCTGTTCCTGCTCACCTTCCGCGACATCACGGCGCTCAAGCAGCCCATCGACGCCGACGACCCCAAGGGAGGCGAGTACCGCGCGCGCACGGCACACTACACATACACACAACCACACCGACACCGACACACACCTGACGCCACTACTCACAATTTCCCTGGATTTGGCAATAAAAGCCTACCTCTTAAAAGATCCCATAGTTTCGGGGACAGGAAGAGCCGTGGAGGTTTCAAATATTCGATTTGTGCTAGTACCTAGTAGGTACGGTAACAAACCGACATAAGTGACCAATTTCAGAAAAATATGCTTGAAGTCATGTCATTAGAGATGCCAAGTCATTTGTTACTTATAGGAAACTCAACCTTACTCTTGTAGAATGTCAGATTGAGGACCTAAGGTGGGTCACAAATTTAAGTGTTTGTCTGTACTGCAATTAACAATGCGCCAACCTATAGCGCAGAATAGAAATTTAATGAAGAATTTCACTTCCTGACCCAATGGTGTAGTTTCCTTGATTATAAGTAATAAATATATAACGAGCTGTGTCCCGCCCCTCAGTCTGACTCGGTCCTTAGAAGTCGTTTATCGCTCTTCCCTCAGGAATCGCCCAATTTTTCGGGACAAAAAGTACCTTAAGTCCTTTCACGGAATTCAACCTAATTTTATACAAAATTTCATCCAAATCGGTTCAGCAGTATGGTCATAAAAGCGTAAAAAAACAGACAAATTTACTTTCACATTTATAATTATAACTTAAGTAACTATGGAAATGGATTAGCAAACCGACCGGCCGCACTCAGAGTTAACTGTCTCAATGTCTCCGAGTCCGGTGGTAACGTGATAACTGATGTGATAGGTGGGTACTGTGTGTGTGGGGGGGAGGGTTTGTTAGTTGTGAGCGGTGCGGGGTGAGGGGTGAGGCCTGACAGCGCGCGTGTGTTGCAGCGGGCCTGTCGAAGTTCGCGAAGCTGGCGCGCTCGGTGACGCGCTCGCGCTCCGTGCTGGTGTCGGCGCTGCCGGCGCTCAAGGAGCCGCAGCGCCAGAGCCACCTCGCGCATGTCAGTACCGCACCACATGTACGCTCTCGCACCATCTTTACTATCTCTACTGTACTTGTTCTATACTTACTTACTGTTGTCTGCTTTAACACCCTTAGCTAGAATTCTTGTAATACCTGCGATTCTGTCGTCGGGGGATTCTTCTCTCGCTCGACGCTTCGAGCGGCAACTCGACTAGCCGCCTCGCCTAGCTTCGTTCTTCCTGTGCCGAGGCCCCGCGCGCCCCGCCGCCGGGCGCGCGGAGCCGCGGCATGACGGTTGTGTGCGCAGGTGATGTCCCTGTCGGGCGACGTGCTGCCGCAGTACCGGCAGGAAGCGCCCAAGACCCCGCCGCACATCCTGCTCCACTATTGCGCGTTCAAGGCCATCTGGGACTGGATCATTCTGTGCCTCACATTCTACACGGCCATCATGGTGCCCTACAACGTGGCATTTAAGAACAAGACGAGCGAGGACGTGTCGCTGCTCGTGATCGACTCTATCGTGGACGTGGTGTTCTTCATCGACATCGTGCTTAACTTTCACACGACGTTCGTGGGCGCGGGCGGCGAGGTGGTCAGCGACCCGAAGGTCATCCGCAAGAACTACTTCAAGTCCTGGTTCCTGATCGACCTCTTGTCGTGCCTGCCCTACGACGTGTTCAACGCGTTCGACCACGACGAGGACGTGAGTTGGTCGCCGTGTCGTGCGTGTAGTGTCGTGTCGCATGCGTGCATGATGTGTGTGTGTGTATGTGTGCGTATGCGTGTGCGGAGTCTGACGTGCGTGCGTGTGTGCAGGGCATCGGCAGCCTGTTCTCGGCGCTGAAGGTGGTGCGGCTGCTGCGGCTCGGGCGCGTGGTGCGCAAGCTGGACCGCTACCTGGAGTACGGCGCGGCCATGCTGATCCTGCTGCTGTGTTTCTACATGCTGGTGGCGCACTGGCTGGCGTGCGTGTGGTACAGCATCGGGCGCTCCGACGCCGACTCGGGCCTGCAGTACTCGTGGCTGTGGAAGCTGGCCAACGTGACGCAGACGCCGTACTCCTACGTGTGGTCCAACGAGTCGGACGGGCCCGAGCTGGTGAACGGGCCCTCGCGCAAGACCATGTACGTGACCGCGCTCTACTTCACCATGACCTGCATGACCTCCGTGGGCTTCGGCAACGTCGCCGCCGAGACCGATAACGAGAAGATCTTCACCATCTGCATGATGATTGTAGCAGGTGCCGGACTCTTCTGTTATTAGCCGGAGCACGACCTCCCCCCTCCCCGCCCGCCCGCCGCGCGACCCCCGCGCAGCGCACTCTGCGTCGGGCGCCGCGCTTCCCGAATCGTTCCTCCTATCACACTGACTCACCTTGCACCTTTACCGAATCAAATACATTAAGTAAATACTTGTGTTCATTTCCGTTCCGTCTATCTTTGTTCCTTGGTTCTCGATTCGCTAGATTTTTTATTTTGTTTTCCAGTCGCACAGTGTGTCCCGTGTGTCGCGCACCGCTAGCCGCCGCGTCGCGCGTGTACGTACTCTTGTTTATTTTGTGTTGTTTGTCGCGTTTGAGTTGTTCGTGCCCCCTCCCCGTGCAGGCCCACGAAGCGTCGCGGCGCGTCACCTGTGTGGTCCCGGCGCCCGTGCGCGGCCCCCGCCCGCCTCCCCGCCGCGGCCGCTCGCCGGCGCCGGCGCGGGGCGGCGCGCGGGGCTCGCGCGAGCAGCGGAGCGCGACGAGGCAACGCGTCGGCCGCGACCCTCGCGCGCTCCATTCTGTGCGTGTGTGTGTGTGTGTGTATATGTGTGCGTGTGCGAGGTGTGTGTGGACTGAGCCGAGATGTCCGCAGCGCTGCTGTACGCGACGATCTTCGGGCACGTGACGACCATCATCCAGCAGATGACGTCGGCGACGGCCAAGTACCATGACATGCTCAACAACGTGCGCGAGTTCATGAAGCTGCACGAGGTGCCCAAGGCGCTGAGCGAGCGCGTCATGGACTACGTCGTGTCCACCTGGGCCATGACTAAAGGTCTCGACACTGATAAGGTGAGTGCCACTCCACCTTATCCCTGCTGATGTCGTCAATAGCTCTTGCCCATTCTAAGGGGTTCATTATTTAAACTATCCACAATCCTGACCCATTCGTATAGGTAGTACAAACTGTAATCTGTGTAATACCTACACCTAGGATTCAGAAATCTGTACACATTATTTATTTGAAATATCACCTCCTGTATATCATGCTTTTTGAGCTAACTACGAGTATAAATCAATCGTACTTTGAATATTAACACTGTGGTATATATACTGTCGAGTTGTGTGTTACGTTTGTGACGGCGGCGGAGCGCTGCGCAGGTGCTGAACTACTGCCCGAAGGACATGAAGGCGGACATCTGCGTGCACCTGAACCGCAAGGTGTTCAACGAGCACCCCGCCTTCCGGCTGGCGTCGGACGGGTGCCTGCGCGCGCTCGCCATGCACTTCCACATGTCGCACTCGGCGCCGGGCGACCTGCTGTACCACACCGGCGAGTCCATCGACTCGCTTTGCTTCATCGTCACCGGTAGCCTCGAGGTCATCCAGGACGACGAGGTCGTCGCCATCCTGGGTGAGTCCCGCCCCCTCCGGGCTTCCTCCCGGCCCTCGAACCCTGACCCGGCGCCCGCGCTGACCGCGCTCTGTCTGCAGGCAAGGGCGACGTGTTCGGCGACTCGTTCTGGAAGGACAGCGCGGTCGGGCAGTCCGCCGCCAACGTGCGAGCCCTCACCTACTGCGACCTGCACACCATCAAGCGCGACCGGCTGCTGGAGGTGCTCGACTTCTACCAGGCCTTCGCGAACAGCTTTGCACGTAACCTCACGCTCACCTACAACCTGCGCCATCGGCTCATCTTCCGCAAGGTGCGTCGCGCTATCCGCGCTCCCCTCCCTTCCTTCTCCCCGCTGCGGCCGCTCGCTGACACCGCTCTGCGCAGGTGGCGGACGTGCGGCGCGAGCGCGAGCTGATGGAGCGGCGCAAGCGCGAGCCGCAGCTGGAGCAGGCGCAGGACCACCTCGTGCGCAAGATCTTCTCGCGCTTCCGCCGCGAGCGCAGCGTGGCCGCCGCGCCGTCGCGGCCGCCGCCGCTGGCCGCCGCCGCCGCGCTGGCGTCGGCCGCCGGCGCGTCGCCGGACGCCGAGCGCGGGGACGTCCCCGGCGCGGGCGCGGGCGCCGGCGCGGCGTCGCTGGGCGGCGCGGCGGCGCTGGGCGGCGCGGCGGCGGCGCGCGGCAAGTGGGGCCGGCTGCTGGCCGGCGGCTCGCTGGACGCGGCCGACGCGCCGCGCGCCGCCTTCACGCGCAGCCTGAGCGCGCGGGACCGCCCCGGCCCGCCCGCCGCCGCTGGCGCCGCCGCCGTCGGCGCTGTCGCCACCACCACTCCCGCTACTACGTTGTCCCTTAAAGTGAGTACCGAGGTCGACATCCATCTTGTGCATTTATACAAATTTATAAATTTTTCGGAGCTCTCAATTCCGCAACATATATTCTTAAAACTCTCTCTCTCTCTCCTCATTAGTTAATAAGATTAATTATTTCTTCACTTTCCCGTGCACTTTTCCAGGCGACATTTGCGAAGGCGCGATCTGCGAGCGCGCTCAGTGCCTTAGGCGGCAGTGCCGGCGGGCGGCAGGACACCATCGAGGAGGAGCTGGAGGACCGGCGTCCGGCACCCGTGCCCTCACCCGCTCCAGCGCCCTTGCCCGCGCCCACTCCCGCGCCCGCTCCCGCGCCCGCTCCCGCGCCCTCCCCCGCTCCAGCGTCCGCGCCCGCGCCCTCGGCGCACGAGGCGGCGCTGGCCGAGCTGCGACGCGACGTGCGCACTGAAGTGCAGCGACTACAACAAAAGGTATCAGCCGCCTTGTCTTCTTTTCTTTGTTCACTCTTGACTTTTTAACTATTCACTCTTCACCGAACTGCGATGTTAGTACATTACTGCAGAGACCGGGAAATAGGCTGTTGCGGGACGAGTATGAGTTGAGTTGGAGAGATGAGTTGGCCGAGACGCAGTAGAGACCGCGCTATATACGAGCCCAGCAACCGCCCTTCCCGGCTGAGGCTTGTATACCTAGTGCTTTTCTCCAACAATGCGAGAAAATATTCTGCTTTCAATTGTTAATAATTTTAAACACATTCCTAAAATATCCTTGCAAAAAAAGAATATTGCCGCCATCATCGTCAACATTACTCACAATAACGAAATAAAGCATTAAATAAAATCCAAATTTAAACGTTTTAAATTAAATTTAAATAAATAGTTCATTATAGCCTAGGCAGGGAAGTAGGCAATTGCGGGCCGAATACTGGTTTATTATTTTTTGAATTGCATACAAACAGAAACTTCACGTGAAAACACTATCACTCTTTACCTCCTTTTTGTTTATGACAAAGAGAAACGCAAGCTTTACTTCATTTAAAATGGTAGGTAATGGTCAGTCCAACTAAAGTCGGCGTCCTACAATATTTTAACTAAAAGCAGACTTCAGTTGGACTGACCTATTAAGGTAAATGTCCCCCTTTTCGTGCTAGTACACGTTTTCGTGAGTTTTTGTTTCCGCGCCGAAAATAAGAAATTCAAGGACTATTAAAAAATAATATACAATGTTTGTATATTCCTAAAGAAAGTCAAGCTGTTTGATAAACCAACTTCCAACGTTAGGATGGCTAAGCTAACTGTGATACAACGCGTTAAACTTTCAGTCGGCCACGAACAGCTGTGCGAGCCCTGCGGGTTGCTTGAGACGTAAGGTGAAGCATCGAACTTCTTAAGCTCACTGACAAGAAAAGTAAAGTCAGATTTAACAAAACTTACATTTGTGTTTTTTTGTGTGTCATATCAATTATATTAAGGTATATTTTCCGTTACTTTTAAGCATGAAATTGATAAAAACCGCGATTAACTGATTAACGAAGTAAGGTTCAGTTTATTTTTCGCTTGTCCCCTATTTCGTGGTACTCCCGAATTAGCGGTTTTTTAGAGACGTTTCTGTTTCGTGTTCATGACTATAAAATATCAAATATTTCGAATGTGATTTAAAAATCAAGTAATGTATAAAATGTAGTTTCTTATGACCTAAATTCGGTATACCCTTTTCCCGCTTAAATTCAGACAATACGTGTTTAAAGTGACCCAGAGTTTAGATTTTCAAGGAAAATGCGCTTACACTGCTGCGTTGTAATTTAACGTTTAAATCGATTTACTGTCTTTTATTATTTTTTTTGATATTTTAAATTAATAACTATTAATATCTATTTTATTAGTATTATGGTGTTACGATAATTTACTTATTTTTGCGGGATTGTTTTATTATGAGTAACACGAAGTAAAGGCCTTAATTTTAATCCTTATGTCCCTAATGTCTTGAGGTACAGAACTATGAAGATAAGGTGCATTTGGGCAAGATACGGAAAGGCCAACAAAAAACTAAACAAATAAAAAATTAAGATTTACTAATAACAATTATTATTAATAATAATATTATATTTTGTAAGAATAATAAAATAATTATAAATAATTAATAAAAAATAAGTAAAATAAATGAAATAAATAAATAAATAAATTATTATAAATTAATAAATTAATAGGTTAATTTTTAATAGGTAAAAGAGACATTTTTTTATTCAACTTCTGTTTTCTTTAGGTATATGTGATTTTTGATCTCTTTTGGACTTTAACTATAGACTAAATTATATGTTTTTGTACTGCTATTAATTATAAATCCTATTTACAATATTATAATTTCAAATTTGTAGGTGACCAAGGTACATAATTTATTCATAAACTTTATCCCGAAATAGGAAGCATGAACTCACGAATTTAAAAACAGAGCCAAATTTTGCCACGAAATTGCGTTCAAATGAGAGGTCTGTAAAAAAACTGATAAAAAAAAGAAAAATAAACCACAACAATATAATTAATACATAAACATACTCTAGAAATACCAATCTTAAATAAACAAAAGCCTCTAAACTGATATTATGCGTGGAAAAATAAATAAAAAATCTTAAAGTCGTCAGAGCCTTAAGATGCCGAAGTATGGGACATTTACCTTACCTACCATTTTAAATGAAGTTATTTTTTGCCTTTTGAAGGCGGGTTTTTGTTTTTTTATTGTTGGCCGACACGTATTTGGGATAATAATTTAGTAAGTAATCGCTGTTATTGTTTTGACGGATGTTGATTTCGTAGAAAACACCAATTATTTACCAATTATACAATTGGTAATTATTCGAATGATTGTTTGGTCGATTTTTAAATAGTAGGTATACTACGCAATAGTAGGTTCTAAGTACGCGAACTTGCTTTACGTTGATGCGCAAATCGGCAATTTTCGGCCTGATATCCGGCTTCAAGGTTGGGCGGATATTCGGTATCCGTTAAAAGTTATCCGTTTCATCTCTAGTTGTAAACATATACTGTTGCGTATGTCCGCAGCTCGGGCGCGTGGAGGAGCTGCTGACGGCGCTGGCCACGCGGCTGGGCGCGGACGCGGGCGACGCGGCGGGCGCGGCGGGCGCGGGGGGCAGCTCGGACGCCGCGCCCGACCCCGCGCCGCGCGCGCCCGCCGACGGCTCCGCGCTCGCCAGGAAACGACGCTCGAAGGTACGAGTATGAGCTCGATCCTCGCGCACTGCGCACCCTGCCTGTCTCGAATCCGACGACCGCAGTGCCATTGCGCTCTTCGGCGAGTCGGTGGACCGAGGAGTGGCTCGGTCGCAAAATTACCGACCCAGAAAATGACTATCTACCTACTTACATTATAGCCTCAAAATGTCAGAGTCGCAAAATGACCACTTCGTTTGCATTACTAGGTGGGTTAGGTTCGTTAGGCAACGTCTATTGGCCAAAAATAGGAGCCCCGCGTGGGCCTCCGTCGACTTAAACAAACATAAAATGAAAATAGCAAAGTGGTCATTTTGAGATGGGTCATTGTACCCGTGACCCCCGCGAGTGACGGCGCGTGTTGCAGGCGCGCAGCAAGGGCGCGGCGCCGCAGGCCCCGACGCCGCCGGGCGAGGCGCCGGCCAGCCCGCCGGGCGCGGCGCAGCGCCGGCGCGACTTCGTGTAGCGCGCCCCGGCGCCCGCGCCGCTGGACTAGCGCCGGGCGCCTCTCCGCCGCTCCCCCGTGTGACATAGCGCTCTCGGTCGCGGTGTCGTGTGAAATGACTGCATGCTCTCCGACGGGCCGCGACGATATCTCTGCGTTGTAATACGCGTCCCGCAAATAGGCGCGCGTCGCCCCGCTTGCGCCCGGAGCCGCGCCGGGCTCCTAGTCGCCAGCTGATATTACTTATAGAATTAGGCGATATTGTTTGTTAACATTCTGAGAGTTTGTATAAAAAGGTATTTGTAAGTAACTATTAGTCACTCACGTTTTAAAGCTATACAAATATCCCCACGATTGTTTCCACCTTTCTCTTTATCTTTACACGACCGACCAAGAAACTTTTGTACTCACCGCAGCGGCAACATCTCCATAATGATACTCTGTACAAGCTGACTTTTATACACGCTTCTATTATATTTTAGTGTTATAAATATAACTAAAAGTAGATATTTTATTATTTTAAGTGGAGCCCCCGCGCCGCGCCCCCGCCCCGCTGCCGTTTCAACTGTATACAACTCGTATTTGTTTTGTAGCCTTCCCCCTTTCGTCTCTTAGACCTCGCGATAAGGCGGAATGTGATATAAATTCAACTTGAATTTAAAGTCGCGTTATTAACATTTTTCATCTACGTACCTAGAGCTACATCTACGAATACTAAACAACAAAAAACTCTAAGTGTTTATATCAACGACAAAATGACAAATTCAAGTATTAAGTAAGTGGTGGAGTGGTGCGGGCGGGCGCGGCGCCCGGCCGGGGCTCCGTTGTTGACGTTTGCGAAGTCTATCGGCGCCGCCGCGCGGCGGACGGCTCGTCCGCGCCTTACTAAGCCACTGCTCCTTATGATCTTTTTTATTAAAATTTATCAAAATGACGACCTAAGCTCTTTTGTTTTATTATGCATTCCCCGGCTACTCTTTCATGTCTCACGAAGTTGTGTTGCGTAAGACATGTCTCTATAACGCCTCAACAATGGCCGTCAAAGGACAGAGCCAGTGGACTGAGCCAGTGAGCCTATCCGCCTGCACCGGGGTGAGAGACAAGGGGATGTGATCTGCTCCCCAAATAATTATTAATACCTACACTGAAAGATATGGTTAGAACACTTGACTGTAAAAGACGTGGCATCGACATTAACCTACATGTCACACTTGCGATTTGCATTGCAGACGACAATCGTCATTATGGCAGAAACGTTGCAGGATCAACAATTGATGCATACGGAACGACCTGCTGATTCTTCTCAACGCATCGCTCTTGATGGCGTACTTATGAACTTAGACAAGACCAAGGTTATGTTCAACAAACATGCTTCATCAGGACCTCAGATCACAGAAACAAGGGAGATATGTTATGGGGGCGTGGTTCGTGACGCCTCGGTATGGTCAAAATAGACATATCGGCACAAGGCGCGTCAAGCGTTGCCTGTCACCCGCTGATCGCTGTCAATATACGAGCTACGTTTAAACGGTACAGTCGAGTTCATAAATATGTATACACTTTGTACCTTGTCTATTTAATGTCATGTTTTAACTGCCATATATTAATATCACAACCATTAAAGTGACAAGGTACTAAAGTGTATACATATTTAATGAACTTCGACCGTACAGTAAACACAACTGATATGGCTTACCGATGTACCTGCGCAGATGACATATTTTCGAAGCGCGGGAACCAATCAGCATGATCCATGCGTTGCGCGTCTGTATTCTGTGCTATTATTGGTTATTAGTGACGCCATGTTGGCGTGCCCCCGCGTGTCATTCAGTCAGCCGTGAGTGAGATGGCAAAAGTAGATGCAATTTTTGCACCTTATTATAACTTATAACTATTACATTACAAGTCTGATCGTGGGTTTTAATTGTGCTTTCGGAAATCATCGGAATCGTTGTTCGTGTCTGCGCGAACGAAGATTCACCACACGTCATATAAATTGTGTTCTATACTGGTTTGTAGCGTGAAAGTGTGCAAAAATTGAAGTCCAAATGTAATGTCATTTCATTTCATTTCATTTCAAATTTTAACCCCCTTACTAATAAACGTTGAATAACGGTTGTATAGCTATACAAGGTTTTGTCCTTATCTGTCAAATTCAAATGTCACAGTGACAGATAAGGACAAAACATTGTATAGCTATAGATACCACCGTTACTCAACGTTTATTATGGGAAGTAATTAAATGGCCAGCCGTTATTAAAATTGATTAGCAAAAAAAATCAGCAATTAATTCATTTGGGCAGCATAAAAAGATTTGGGTGGCAATAAATAAAAATCGGGCTACAACTCTTTGTTCAGCAAATAATTTATAAACAGGTAACATTTTAATCAATTTCGGTCTGCCTAATAAACAATCGAGCTGCAAAATAATTATTTGGGCAGCAAGATTTTACAATTGGTCAGCAGAGAAAACATGTATGTAAGCAGTTTAATTGAGAGGTATGCATATTAAAATAATGGTTATCTATATAAATAAGTGGATTGCATTTAGTTTGAAAAATCAGCAGTGTTCGTTTTTGTGGGCGGAGCGAAATCAGACCACGTGAAGCGAGCACCCAAGTTTTTGAGGCTAGTAAGTAGTAATTACAAGTTGTTTTGTAACACAAATTTAGAAATCACAATGACACCCTAGATTAACCAAAATTTGTGTCATAAATATGAGGTAGGTTAGGTTAGGTTCGTTTTTATATCAGGCCCGGAGGGCCAGAAAAACCCAGAAATAGGAGATCCGCGTGAGCGGAGCTCCGTCGACTCTGTTAAATTTGTAAATTTCCATCATCATCATCATCATCATCATCATCATCATCATCATCACCATCATCATCGTCGTCATCATCATCATCATCATCATCATCATCATCATCATCATCGTCATCGTCATCATCATCATCACCATCATCATCACCATCACCACCATCATCATCACCATCGTCATCGTCATCGTCACCATCGCCATCGTCATCGCCATTGCCATCGTCATCGTCATCGTCATCATCATCGTCATCATCATCATCATATCATGTTTTTTACACTCTGCTACACCCTAACCGGCATATTATGAGCATTACCGGCACGGCAGTAAAATTGCCCCCTTTTTTTGCTGGACAAAATGAAATATTTTGCTTACCTACTGATTGCTTACCAAAATTTGATTAATTGTGGGTCGCTCAATGCAGCTCAAATATTTAATTTGCTGACCAAAATCATTTAGAGCAGTTCAGTATATCATTAATTGCAGACAGATTTATAAATGTTTGCTAACCATAAGTTGCTTACCAACTAGCTATTTTCGCTGACCAAATACATTTTTCTGTTCACCAAAATAAGAATATCTTGCTGATCGGTTAAATGATACCCGTTTATTATTAGTAAGGGGGTAAGTCAAGGGGCATAACATACCTACCACCGGTAAATTTCGTTTTTAAGCATTATTTCTATTTTTAAATGAATATTTAGGTTTGTATGGATTTCTGAGCGTAAGGAAGGGAGGACGTTTTGGATAAAATTACTTCTTTTGACGACGTTATAGCAGTTATAGAAAATCCACTAAGCAAGTAGGTTTTTGATTATACCTGGGCCTCTATTCTAACGGGTAAACCATCATTACATATTGCTTCTGACATGTTATGGTATTGTCAACGTTAAAATAGACCTTATTAACTTTAGGATAATGGCGGCCGAGTTAAAAACAATACGATAACGTCGATAACGTCGATAACATGTCAAAGGGAACATGTTCACCTGGGTCTGCCTGCCCAGTAGAATAGATGCCGGGCGTCGGTTATACAGCGCACTCAAAATAGGACATTATTAAATGTAAAAAATTGACAATTCAAATTCGGTGTAAGATTCTTCCATGGTCAAGTAACAAGTCAAAACTGGCGGAGTATCTGACCAATTCTGTTCTCAAAATCTCTAACAATTGGGTTATCCCATCATTTTATAATGTATGGTGATTCAAAAACCATTTCGAGAAAAAGGATTGTAGAACTATCCCTGTTATCAGATTAGTTTTCATTAGTTATTTTAAATTTATCATTTGATATTATTTGACCTCTAATGTAGTGACGTCACGATCTAGATTGGTAAGTTGTATGTAATCTGTGATCACTCATATAATGAGTCCGAAATGCAGTAGGTAATACAATATTGTATATCGAACTTTCTCTTACTTATTTCTGTTTTAGTTTAACGCTTCTTAAAATCAAGACAATTTTTAACTGTATTACATGACAATGTAAGATCTTTAAAAAAATGGAATGATCAAAATATAAGTCCATAATCGTATAATAAAACAGTAGTTTTTTCCTTTAAAGAATATTGTTTGATCGGTGTAGTTTTGGTGTCCCCTTGTTTCACCGACACTCATTTCATAGAGCGTAATACGTGATACAATCACTTCGCAGAGTTATCGTTAAATAGAAAGCTGTTTTCCTTTGAACCCATATTGATTTTAGGTTGTCTGCGAAGATACGTTTTATGGAATGAGTATCTTTAAAACGAGGGTTCATGGACAGAGCAGCGAAGCCCCCAACATGGCCTCGTTAGTTACCTTGTATCCTTCAGAGCGGAAAGTAGAAGCGCGTCGACTAGTCGACTTGCTGACAGGTTTGCTTCTTCAACCCTCCCCCCCTTAACACTAACTCTAATAACAAGAATGTTTTCCTGCTTGACTAGAATTTACCCGCATTGTTTTTGTGAACGCGGTGTTGTAATTTTAAAGGAGGGTATGGTATGCATTTTGTCAAAGGTATGAATTAAAACGTTTAGAAACTGTTTGTCGATGAAATGATATTCTTGGTTATAAGTTTTACATTAATTAGATAATATGAGGATCAAGAATATTTGATTTGATATTCTTTGATATGAATATCGAAGCATTGAATTTTATTTGTAACAAAAATATTTCATTTAAATATCTTTCAAGTAAGTATTCTGCGTATTGATTATTCTATGAACTAATAATATAAAAATTGTCTATGAAACAACGAACAACCCTTCAATTAGTCGATTTTATTGAAAAAAAATATTATAAAACGTAGTGTTAGTGTTTTTAGGATAACACAATTGTCCCCTTAAGCTCCAGTCCCAAGTTAAGATATGTAGATAGGTAGGGTCAGGGAGGGAACAGTAGCTCGGTGGGAACAGTGGCTCGAATGTGCTGTATTCGAAAGGGAAGGAGCCTGATGTCTGTCCTCTACATCAATCGGAGGCGTTCGGTACCCGATCATGCTCGAACTAGTTAGTGAGTCGCTCCGGCGCCATGCGGACGAGTTACGATGCCTTTTTGTTATAACCCCTAATAAAACTACATTTTCAGATAAGTTTCACTCAATTTTATTCTTATCTCGTACGAGATTTTTAATTAGTTATATTTTTGTCTAAGAGTGTGTCTAATCGACTTAGTATTGGCTGATAATTCAAGGCCCTCAACTTTAGTGTTTGCTTCTAGTTTGATCTAAAATCTAAAATGGCGACAGGGTCAACAGTAGTTCGTTTCGGCAAAGTACTCAGTCGCTCTCGAACCACTGTGTACATGCAACTCTTTACATTACATTATATTAAACCAAAAATGACAATTATTTATTACTGAGTTTATTTAATTCACAAGAAGATTGATGTTCTTTTAATGTTTGCCTTTAGAGGTATGGTTGTAGATGTGCTAAAATGTGATTTAATATTTGTGTCAATTATTTCTAAGTAGGAAGTAGATACCTAAGCATTAAACCTTAGGTAAAAGAAAAACAATACTTATCAATTTTAATTTTTTCCTAAAGATGTCAGAGCCTACTTATTTGGTCATTGAATATCAAAACGTAGCCACTGTGTACTGTAAGAACCACTGTGTACTAGGGAGTGTACACAAAGGTTCGAGCCACTGTGCACTGTTAGAATCACTGTGTACTTGTTGGTACTAGTGACTGTGTACAGGTCGTAGTAAACAGTGGTTCGATTCCCATTTTTTTTAAAAGACTGGATATCTCTTTTTTGGTAAAAGTAATAGCAAATCTATTTGCTGTATATGAAACTTCAATATTGCACTGTGCTTTGTGCTTGCCATAACTATTTCAAGGATTTATATTTTTCATGCAACAGCCTGTTGAAAAAATCCTAGCCACTGTTCCCTCCTTGACCCTACACTTGTACTTTTTTCTGTATGTTGATTTCTAATTAATAACGTAATACCTACGCACGTGTAGCATTACTGACGCCTAATTACTTTAGTGTTAACAAAGAGAATTTTATTGAATAAATACTTTTCTCCCTAGGGATGGAAATGCCATTTTCATTCCGTTATTTAGGTATGGAATTGGAAATCCTTACTTTCCGAACAAAATAGATGAATACAAGCTTGCAGCAGTTGCAGCCCGCACGTCCCGCTCGGTCTTAACCGGGTCGGCGCTATTGGAATAAAACAAGTGTGCATTTTAATCCTAACTTTAATATATACAAAAGGAAATACATTAGCGAGGAGTCCTTCAGTACATAATGTTCATATAAACATGGCGGGCGGACCTCCCGGCCCGTCCCGGCCCCTCCCGGCGATACACGATATAATAGTAAAGTAATAATATAACACAAACTGCATTCGCTTAACCTAGGCTGTAACACTAGTGGCGCCGCGCGGCGCGGCCGGCGCCGGCTCCGCGGCGGAGATAAAAGCGGGACCTAGTATATAATAGTCGGTGCTCGTGATGTTTAGTACCTAGACGCGCGCGTCGAACGACTTCCCCCTGGCCACCGGACTACGCGCCGAGTGAAAAGATGATAGATAACGGGTATGTTAGACCGAGAACGCAGGTAACGAAGGAATCGGATCGGGGGCGGATCGAGGGTTTCATTCGGGAGGGCCTTCGTCGGGCCGGGTTTCGTTTCGTTTCGGAGGGCGAAGCGAGGTTCAAAGGAGACGCGCTCGCGCTTTCAAAAAAATTGTTTTCGAAATAAACGTAATAAAATATTAGAAAGTTAAAATCAATTCATTGCAAAATTTTATGGTACATATAATCGTTTGAATTTTTACTCGAAAAGCAGTCGAATGGCCAACGGGACGAACCGAACGTCCGGAGAGTCGTCGACGGCGCCCTGTATATATCGAAGTGTCGATCCCTCAGGCCCAGGAGGGCGCGGGCGGCTGCGGCGCGGGCGGCGCGGGCGGCGTGCGCGGCGCGCGCGCCAGGTGGCCGAGCGCCGAGTGCGCGGACGAGCAGATGTCCTGGTACGAGAACTGCGGGAAGTGCTCGTCGTGCACGCGCGCCAGCCCCGCGTCGTGCTCGGGCGGCGTCAGCTCGACGCTCTCGCCGGTGAACTCCGAGTCGAAGTAGCGCGTGTCCGTCTCCGACTCCACCTGCGACACGCCCGGAGCGTCAGTCGGCCGGTCGAGCAATTTGACATGCTCCATACAAAAAGAGCGTCGTTCCCGAGAATTGTCGAGAACGGCACGTCTCTCCCCGGGCCGCGACACTCACCTGCGGCTTGAACGGCGGCGGGATCTTCTTGGCGAGCAGGTCGACCCAGTTGACGGCCGCGAAGAAGGGGTGCGCCATGATCTCGAGCACGTCGTCGGGCCCGCCGCCCAGGCGCGCGGCCGGCTCCTTGGTGAGCAGGCCGGCCAGCAGCGCGCGCGCCGCCGGCGACAGCGCGCGCGGGAACCGCACCTGCGGCGCCGGGAACGTACATATTTACTTGAACATCTTCGAGGCGTTCGGACGTAACCGCACAGTTTTACAAACAAATAATCGACCGCCCGATTCAGGGTCCCGCGCGTTTCCGGCCCGAACGGGCTCCGAAGCTTCGGTCTCTCGATCGAAACGCGAGACACTCCCGATTCGTTAAAAAAATATCTTTAGTTAGTTCATCTATAATCGAAGACTATCTTCGAAAACTTTTTTTAACCCTTTGAACGCCAAGAGCCTATATAGTGGTCGTGTGCTGTCGTGCCTACCACGCCATCGACCTATAAGGTTGACTTCCATGGGTAGCGGCTGATGCGACAGACGCGTGCGGCTGACGTGCGCGATCGTAGCGCGCGTCTCACGACAGTAGTAAACACTATGGAAACGTATGGCACCGGTTCCGTGGTTAACGGCTGACGAATCTGCGAGCCGTGCGCGGCTGAGCCGCTTACTACGGAAGCGGTGCCATACGTTTTTTGTTTCTCTTGATAGATAAGTAAATAAATAAATCGGACACCAGTCCCCGGCTGCCCCCCCCCCCCTCACTAGTGCTCACCTCCTCGGAGACGATGAGCGAGAACAGCGTCTCGTGGTCGCGGTTGTAGAAGGGCAGGCGGCCGCACACCATCTCGTACAGCACCACGCCCGTGCCCCACCAGTCCCCGGCTGCCCCCCCCCCCCCTCACTAGTGCTCACCTCCTCGGAGACGATGAGCGAGAACAGCGTCTCGTGGTCGCGGTTGTAGAAGGGCAGGCGGCCGCACACCATCTCGTACAGCACCACGCCCGTGCCCCACCAGTCCCCGGCTGCCCCCCCCCCCCCTCACTAGTGCTCACCTCCTCGGAGACGATGAGCGAGAACAGCGTCTCGTGGTCGCGGTTGTAGAAGGGCAGGCGGCCGCACACCATCTCGTACAGCACCACGTCCGTGCCCCACCAGTCCCCGGCTGCCCCCCCCCCCCCTCACTAGTGCTCACCTCCTCGGAGACGATGAGCGAGAACAGCGTCTCGTGGTCGCGGTTGTAGAAGGGCAGGCGGCCGCACACCATCTCGTACAGCACCACGCCCGTGCCCCACCAGTCCCCGGCTGCCCCCCCCCCCCCCCTCACTAGTGCTCACCTCCTCGGAGACGATGAGCGAGAACAGCGTCTCGTGGTCGCGGTTGTAGAAGGGCAGGCGGCCGCACACCATCTCGTACAGCACCACGCCCGTGCCCCACCAGTCCCCGGCTGCCCCCCCCCCCTCACTAGTGCTCACCTCCTCGGAGACGATGAGCGAGAACAGCGTCTCGTGGTCGCGGTTGTAGAAGGGCAGGCGGCCGCACACCATCTCGTACAGCACCACGTCCGTGCCCCACCAGTCCCCGGCTGCCCCCCCCCCCCTCACTAGTGCTCACCTCCTCGGAGACGATGAGCGAGAACAGCGTCTCGTGGTCGCGGTTGTAGAAGGGTAGGCGGCCGCACACCATCTCGTACAGCACCACGCCCGTGCCCCACCAGTCCACGGCGGGCCCGTAGTCCGCGTCCTCGAGCACCTGCACACACACACACACGCACGCATGTAGCCCGAGCCGCCCGCGGCGCTACATTACTGCCTAGCTCCGGAAAGTAGGGGATTGCCTGCCAAAATCCGAGTCAGGCAATTCCCGTTTCCGCCAAGGATAAAGACAAGGATATGTAATGATTTCTCAAGCAATGCGAGGAAATAATACAAATACATAATTATAAGCATGTGTAAAAAGATTTGGACGGTTAAAAGAGAATCCCTTTCGAGAATGTTTTTGATAACAGTGAAGTTTTTGGTGATAGTGTATTAAGATAATTTCACCCGCGAAAAGATCCGCCGCCGCCCGCCACCAAAGTTGTATGGAATTTTTTCATAGACCTTTCTATTTAATATGCAATAGAGAGTATTTTTAAACAAAATATCACAGCCGACGGTACATGGGTTTTAAATTTTTCATACGTTCATTTTACTCATGTCGCCAAGAAGCAGCGGCGCGAGGGCCCGTTTTGTTTGATCAGTAGTTAGCTCAACTAGTTCTTAGAATTCGAAAAAGGAATCGAAAATTTGACACATTTCCTTGAGATTTAACCATTAGTTAATACGGCTTTTAACGATTAGTTAGTTTAACTACTGATCAAACAACAGGCCCTAACTAACGGGCGCGGAGCATTGGACTCGACGGCTGGCTACCTCGGGCGCGAGGTACTCGGGCGTGCCGCAGAAGGTCTTGGTGGTGCGCCCGTAGGTGATGTTGACCTTGCAGAGGCCGAAGTCCGCGATCTTCACGTGCCCGTCCTTGTCCAGCAGCAGGTTCTCCAGCTTCAGGTCGCGGTAGATGATGCCCTGCACCACGCACGCATTACAAATCTTTCACTAAACATGTCTCGATACTAATTTGAGATGACTTTTAAACTTTTAACTTTCATCTCGGTGACAACCTCTACATACAATACAGTGTGTAAATGGAATACGAGCAAACATTTTAACGACGGTTAATATGCATCCTAATTAACATAAAAACATGTGTATTCGTTAACATAAGGTGTATTATTTTTTCATACAAATTAATTCGCCACTCAATGTATCAGAAATAGCTCAATTACGCTGCAATTGACTGAGACTTAAATCTTCGTTTACATTACACATTGCTGCTCGATGGAACCTTTCAAAAATAATTGCGCTCTATATGTAATAGAGTTAATAAGGAAATTCCTCATTTACATAACTTGTAGAGCCATAACCATAACCTACGTCTAGTTTAGTCATGTTTGCTCGTATCCCATTTACACACTGTATAAACCGATAGGTCGATAGGTAGGTGTAGGTAGTCTTTAGGCCTCTGTTATGCGTTAGTTTGTCTAATCTACGCAAGGAATCAGGGCCAAAAAGTACAAAAGGCATCAAGAGCTCTTTCGAGGTATCGAGGCCTAAAGCTGTTGGGTACCTCTCTGTGCAGGTAGCCGAGCGCGGAGATGATCTCGGCTCCGTAGAAGCGCGTGCGCTCCTCGCTGAAGGCGCGCTCGCGCGACAAGTGGAAGAACAGCTCGCCGCCGTTGGCGTACTCCATCACGAAGCACACGCGGTCCGCCGTCTGGAACGAGTACTGCAGCGCCTGCGCGCGCGCACACACGCATTTACTACCTCATAACTCAGGCCTTACGTCAGATCGGATCTGACTAAGCAGAACTTTTAGTTTTGAGTTGTTTAAGATGAGGCCTAGAGAATAATCCAAGCTCAAGGGCAAAACGAAACCTTATCCACAAAATTAAAAACCGCGTAGTTTCATGCATGGAATACTCTGAGCTAATATAAGACTTAGGTAGGAGGAGGAGAGAACCGTTTATTTTGGGAAAAGTATAATATTGGGTGCCCTCGCTCTGATTTGGTTCTATAGCCATTTTTAGTAACTTACCTAAGCACGGGTCACGGTTAATGGGCTACCGGCTAACTCAAATCTAGACAAATTTAATAATTTCCCAATGTGTCGCAAAAACAGTGTTTGTTTGAGGGTGTGCGCAGAGTTGGAGACTGACCGTGAGGAAGGGGTGCTTGGTCTTCTTGAGCACGTGGTTCTCGGTGAGCGTGTGCGTGACCTCGTCCTTCTGGATGATGAGGTGCTTCTTGAGGATCTTCATGGCGTACAGCCGGCCCGTGCCCTTCTCGCGCGACAGCACCACCTTGCCGAACGTGCCCTTGCCCAGCACCTTCACGAACTCGAACTTCTCCAGCGTCTGCGGGCGGAGCGGGCGCAGTTAGCGGCGGTAGGTACGGGCAGACGGCAACAAGGAGGCATATTCGAGTTTAGGTACTATACGGGCATGTGGATTAATAAATAAATAAATATTATATTATTTAATATGAATACATAGTTAAAAGGGAATAAGGGTACGGGAAAATTCGCTTCGCGAATGTGGCGTGGATGAAGGTACCCTGGACCACATTTTTTCAATTACCTGAAAAATGTCCCGCGGTCCATCAACTTTTCATCTCTTCTTTCTATTAGTGCGAGCAGCGCAAACCGGCCGCGCGCGTGCGACGTGCGACGGGTTTCTGTATGCAAACGTCCGGAGCGGGCGGCCGCTCCGTGCACCCGCGCAAAATAGCGGAGGCACTTATGGATCCTCCCCTTACTGATACCCTTATATAATTCAGGTTACTTATATAAAACTTTAGATTCTTTACGTTACATTTGTTACAATTATATATTTTTTCTTCCCTTTATCATCTATGTTGGCATACGTAACCCTTCTGTCATCCACTTTCCTGCTACTTTTAACCTGTCAGATGTCCTGTGATTGTTTTTGTGTCGTCCATAACATTTTGTTATTTGCTGTTGGAATCCCACAAAAAAACTAAATTTACATCGACACCGAACATTCTCGTGACGTACGTTATGTCTTCAAATCGACATTGGCATAATACACTTTGCCGAAGTAGCAAGGAGTGAAAGCCATTAAAAAATAACTTGTTTTTATATATTAATGATCATGACCTATTAGGTAGAAACAAATAACATGCATTCCTTGTTGCCCCCGCGGCGCGCGGCTTCCGAGAAGCGCTGACTCAGCGCGCCGTTTTCCTGCTCGCGGTTGTTATTCCGGCGCAGGCGCAGGCCGCGCCGCCACTCGAGATGCCTGCGCAGTGACTAGCCTGCTGGTCTCGTTCAGACTCGTCACTTATTTTTATTTTATTACCCTGACATAATTGATACACACATTCTAATATGTATAAAAAAAGATTAATCATGTATTATTAATTTTTAGTATCTTTTTATGGTAGCCACCGATGAGTATTTAAAAAGGAAGAATTTAAATATTTTTAAGGTTCGCCCGTAAACATGAGCAATGCCAGGGGCACAGCCAAGATAGGAATGAGGAATGGATAGGAATGTGTCAAGATAGTAAATACTATTTTACTTACTGAAAGTAAATATTACGATTTCTATTACAGATATTCATAAATATGTATTAATTCGATAACAACAAATTAAATTAAAATGTTTTACAGAGGCTGAAGTCAGTTTAAACATAACATGGAAAGCATTAAGTGGCTACCACGGGCAGATGACCTTCGGTCTGAAGCTCTTAACTTTCAGTTGTTAAAACCTGTTTGGATTAACACTGCTGATCTAAACTAGCTCCCATCTCAATTTTTCTTTTACAAGTCATTGATATCGAGATTCAGCTATCAAAGTTTGACATTTTTACTCCAAAAAAGTAGTTTTTTGGCCTTTATTTCCATATTTCTCACTTTAGAAAAAGACCTTTGAAGATTTATTAGATATACCTATGAATGAAGAATATTTAGATGTAGTTTCCATATCAATTGACGCCAAGATGAAAAAGTTATATCCAATTTTGTGTTTTATAGTCAAGCTTTAAAAGAAATATAAAAAAATAACCATTAGTTCGAGCAACGAAGACCAAATACTGCCTCTCGGGGGAAATAATTCGTGTATAAGCGAATTTTGGCATAGTTGTAGGGAATGGTGTTTTAAACCACATACTAAAAGTACTGACGGGTGGTGGTGGAGCGTTCGGGTGGGGGGGGGGTCTAAAGGTCCCTTTTTTTAGTTTTTCGTAAATAACTCGTAAACGGTGGCCCATAGCAAAAAGTTTTCCATTACATGATTAATCTGCATAAAATTCTCTACAAAAAAGTTTTAGACATTGTTTCTCTGGGATCAATATTTAATGAGATATGGAGGGAAGAATGATTCCCGAAAGGCCATAATCGGGTTTCCATTGTAAGTCGGCCCTTATATCAAATGAGCTCGGGTTTTTTTTGTGAGTGCCTCTTATAGTGAAAATTATTTATGCTGAGTATCAACATCTTAATTGTGACAGTTCGCGACTTATGATTTTTTTAACTTTTTTTTTAAATTTCCTTTTTTTCGGGATGTATTCAAGCGATTTGGTTCAAACTTTGGGATGATGTTCTTTTTATAGATTTGCATCGCCTCCCAAAAAACAAATACTAGTTATCAAATAAAAAAAAGAAAATAAAGACCAAATAAAAAAGATGCATTTTTTTTTCTGTATTCAATAAACTCGTGAATAAGCGAATTTTGGCATAGTTGTAGGGGATGGTGTTTTAAGCCACATACTAAAAGTACTGATGGGTGGGGTAGAAGCTAACGGGTAGGGGGGGGTGTAAAGGTCCCTTTTTTTAGTTTTTCTTAAATAACTCGTAAACGGTGGCTCATAGCAAAAAATGTTCCATCACATAAATAATCTGCATAAAATTTTCTACAAAAAAGATATTTACACTTTTTTACTGGGATCAACATTTAATGAGATATGGAAGGAAGAAGATGGACAATAAAAAACAAACTTACATTTCTTTAAGTATGGCAGGTATATAAATAAAAATAAAAATCCTAATCCTAGTAATATTATAAATGCGAAAGAGAGTGTTTTTCTTGACCATCCAGAATCCAAATAGGCTTGGTTAGGTTAAGTTATTTTTTAACCACCCAGTACCGAAAATTAACCATGTAAAAATTAAACAGGTACAATAATTATTTTTCGACCACCCAGTACTAAAAATTAATCATGTAAAAAATTAAATACCGATGTACACTAACTATTCTTAATTACCTATTCAACTTTAGAAGTAAAAACTAATTGGACACTTACATCTACCTAGTAATTACCTACTATAGTTTACGCACTAACATCTAAATCGTAAAATTCGTTCAGTGTGAAATTGTGCGACTTTAGTTTATACATGGAAGTATAATATACTGCGACAAAGTTCTTTGCAGGGAGTGTAAATAGGAGCGGCAAAGCCCGCTCGCACTCAATGATCGAAGACCTTCGTCCTTCTTGCTTTGTTTAGGACATTGTCAGTTTGTATTATTCAATACAAAATTAAGATAAAAAAAACATTTCATTACAAACGATGGTAAAACACACAAGCGACAAATTTGGCATGATTATTATGTACATAGTACTAACACTAAAAAAACAAAAAAAAACTGAAAACCGGTCAAGTGCATAATGGTTTTTACGCATAATGTATCATTACGCATAAAACCTTTTGTCATAAAACGGTTTTTACAATAGAAAGGGTTTTGTTTTAATTATTATTATAACCTAACCTTACCTAATTTAACTTAATCTACACAACGGACGTTTATTAACTTCGGCAATGTCAGCCTAAAAGAGTGTTATGACAAACGATTCTATGCGTAATGATACATTATGCGTAAAAAAATTATGCGTGTCAAAGGAGTCCCGTTTAAAGCACCGGCGTCCTCTAAAACTATGCTAAAATTCGCTTATAAACGAGTTTTTTCCCCTGATTTTGCCTTATTGCTTAGGGTATTGGCCACACATATTGCTGATTTTTGATAGGAAGTACCGCCTGAAAAATTTTGTTATTTTGGCAAGTAGTAGTGCCAATGTATGGTCTATTCTGAGAAAAAAATCTAGAGGTGTCACTATTTCACAACCACATAAAAAATAATGTTTATTTTTTATTTGGTCTTCATTTTCTTTTTTTTATATGATAACTAGTATTTGTTTTTTGGGAGGCGATGCAAATCTATAAAAAGAACATCATCCCAAAGTTTGAACCAAATCGCTTGAATACATCCCGAAAAACAGGAAATTTAAAAAAAATCTTAAAAAAATTATAAGTCGAGAACTGTCACAATTAAGATGTTGATACTCAGCATAAATAATCTTCACTATAAGAGACACTCACAAAAAAAGCCCGAGCCCATTTGATATAAGGGCCGACTTACAATGGAAACCCGATTATGGCCTTTCGGGAATCATTCTTCCCTCCATATCTCATTAAATATTGATCCCAGAGAAACAATGTCTAAAACTTTTTTGTACAGAATTTTATGCAGATTAATCATGTAATGGAAAACTTTTTGCTATGGGCCACCGTTTACGAGTTATTTACGAAAAACTACAAAAAGGGACCTTTAGACCCCCCCCACCCGAACGCTCCACCCCCACCCGTCAGTACTTTTAGCATGTGGTTTAAAACACCATTCCCTACAACTATGCCAAAATTCGCTTATACACGAATTATTTCCCCTGAGTTGGCTTCGTTGCTTGAGCTACATGGGTTATTTTGAAATTCTGTTCAACTGAATCAAAGATGAATATATGGATAATATTAATAAATTTAATAATAATATATTTTTTCATAAATTTACATTCAGTTTTGACTGAGTTATAAGAACTTAAACTTCATCAAAAACGTCTGTTATGGGCATTGTAGCCCCTTAATAATAGATTTAGTGAAGACCAGGAACTACATTTAAGGCAAAAAAGCCTAACATGGTCATGTTGAATAAGGCCGGGGCCGATACGAGGAAGAAATGTGGCGCGAGGCAGAAACGGAACTCGGGAAATCCCCGACCGATACGGGGCGTATCGCTGTCCCCGGGCGCGCGGCCGGGGCTAACCGGCCCAATTAGTGTTATGGAGGAAACATTGATGGCATAATTCCGGCGACAAATACGGAAAAGATTGGCACAAGTGAAATAACGAAAATACCGCACTCCATAAAGTGTCAGCCGATTGTATTTTGTGTTTAATTTATACTGAAGACAGGAGACAGGGACCCGACCACCCATTCCCCGATAAAAGCATTTAAAAGAATTACCTCTCGAAGTATAACCCACTAAAAGAATAACCCCTTTGGAAGAAACATATGACTTAGTTATTTATTTTTCAATCAATAAATCAATCAATCAATCAATTTATTTGTGTTCATAGGTCATAATAATCATAAAAGGATGTACAAGTGTTCAACGTATCACTACAAACTGCCAGCAGGCGTGCAAATATGAATGTTCGAAATTCAGTCTTATTATTAAAAATTATCCATTAAAAAGTCATGCACACAGTAATAACATTGTTCAATTAATAAACTCATTAAACTAACCATTCACATAAGGGAAACCTAAAAAGCTTAAATTGATATCCCTTTCTTATTGCATAACCAAATATATGGGTAACCCTTATAAATAGTGCTTAAAAAGCCAATCGAACGGCTTTTTATAAAGGTAACCCTTATAAATAGCACTTAAAAAGCCAAGCGAACGGCTTTTTTAAGTTAAAGGGATATTGGTATCACTCAAAATATAGCGCTTTAAAAGCAGAATCGAACAATACTTAAATACGAAACGGATTGGTAAGGGTAACCCTTATAAATAGCGCTTTACAAATGCTTATCTAAGAAATCAACTAGTCAGAGTCAAACGCCCGCGGGATACGAACGGACCGAACCGGGCGTCGAATGCGAAGAGCCCTGGCTGCGGACTCTCGGCATGTTCCCTACGCCAGACCGGAACACACGCGTGATCCCGCGCGACGCGTAATTGCACCCGACCTAAAAGTCTAGAAAACTCACATCTCGCTCTAGAACGTTGCTCAACATTCCTGATCAGTGACGTCACATTAGCGACACGTCCATTGACTTGGTGATGTATTCTACTGAAATTCGCATCACATCACTAATTTACGGGTATTAACGGGTCTACTTCGGTCACCCACTGATCCACTTCGAACACACGAATAGTAAACTCCTACATGTTTTAAGATAACGCTGCTACCCCAGGAAAGTTACGATTTCTCTTTATGGGCGGGCACGCAACTCTAGCGAAAATGACATTTTGCGCAGTTCAATATTTCCTAAACAGTCCCCCAAATCAAGCCTCCGTGTCGTCAGTTAATAACTCGTACAGTCAACCAATTTGATTCCTAGGCCACTATGGACTATGTTAAAGTGACGGTTGTAAACCAAACTTCTTGACAACGTCACGTTGACAAAGTCCATAGTGGCCTAGGAATCAAATTTGTTGACTGTACATAATGATTATTTAAGAGTTGGCCAGTGATACATTACTCGATGATAAAATGTTCACACGCAAACAGCAGAGGCTTACTAATAGGGTCCGGTTGGCAATAGGGTACGGGACCCTAAACATGATGGGGTTCCGAAGCGAAGGCCAACCGAATTGAGTGAGTTGACTCGGTGCAAACAGCGCCTCGACGTAGTAGACCAGGTGGTGCTTTAGATGTGAGTATGAAATAGAGGAGAGTACTCACGACGCGGCGCGGGTCCTTAAAGCTGGTGCCGAGCTGCGCGATGTCCCAGTCCTCGACATCGTTGAGCCGGCCGGCCGCCGCGCCCGCGCCCGCCGCGCCCGCCGCCGCGCCCGCGCCCGCCGCCGCGCCCGAGCTGAGCTGCGACGACACGAACCGGATCGCCGCCATCCATTCCTCCCTGTAAAAGGCGCACGCACCACAATAAAGCCTACTGAAAGTGGGCACCAGACGGATGCGAGTCATGCAGGTCGGCCAGCGATACTGACAACATTGATACAAGATGCTGGCGGGGATTTATTTATTTAATTATTAAAATGACTCTGAAATACTCTGAATGTAGAGTAAACATTGTAGTAAAACTTAATGTATAATTATGTTTCAATAGTATGTTGTTTGTTTATTTTTTTACATAAGTTTCTGCTTTATAACTTTACAAATGTTTGTTTCTGCTGGTACTCAGCCAGGGGCTCTGTTCTACTCGGTAAAACTTTATTCCTTTTGACATGTCATAATATTGTTTTTAACTCGGCTGCCATTGCTGTCAAGTAAATAAGAGCTATCATAATATTGACAATATGACCTAAAAGCATCTAAGTAGGATAGAACCCCAGGAAGGGTAACCGACGGTGCTCTCAGGGGCCCTACTTTGAAAATCGAAGTTCAAAGTTACATTAGCTCCATGACCTTCTCTCGATTTAGTCTCAAGTGAAGAGGCACAGGAACTCTGCACCCAATTCAAATTCAGTGTTTCATGGTAGCCATCCAGCTCTAAAAGTAACCAGGGAAAAATTCAATCAATGATAATATTATGTGAAGTTGAAGTTGATGGACAAACTTGTGAATGCTTATTAAATCAATATCAAAACTAATATTTCATCATTATTATAATCTAGTTTGGAGATGCTTTATTATTTAATTTACAAACCAACTTGAATAACTAAACCATACTATGATCACTTGTTCAATTCGAGTCCTTCACATTACCATCGCGACCTACTTAAACATATTAGGAATCTTTACTACTTTTGGGACTGGTCTCTGCCATGCAGACATGGTCAGGCATGGCAGCTGAACTGACAGGGCTCCTTTAGGACTTTATCACTGAGAGGAGACATTTTTGACATTTCTATCATTTGTGCCAAACTATCAAATTAAACCAAACAGACTTCAAAAATGGAGGAGGTTATATGTTCGGCTGTAAATATCTTTTTTAATGTATATAATTATGTTCACTGATTACTCAGTCAATTGTAAACCAAAATTACAAAAACGCTTTTTGTTCTTAATAGGCTGTTTCACAACAAATGTTATTGTAACTGTCATGTATGGTATCGTGGGAAACAGGGCCCATTTCATAAATGTGTAATTGGTATCAGATTAACATTTAATTATGTGGATAAAAAAAAGTTTAGAAAAAGTAATATTTTAAAGTAAACATAACATTGATTAGATTGTTCTAGGTCCAATAATAGGCATATTAGAGGTAAAACACAAGAATAATATTGGAAATTTCCAGCAGGAAAAAACACTGGCAAGGTTGATCAGGTGAAAGCCTCTGATGAGAGTTTAAAGCTGTAAGTGACAGAGATAGTATTTAAACCAAATGTATAGATAAATAGAACCAAAGCTATCATTGTACTACAGTGTATATCAATATAATTAATAATACATAATTAGATAATTTGAGGCAAATCTGATTGAATCAAAATGTTTTTAGAGTGGCTGCAGTGGCCACACTACTTTCATCTGTGACTAATTGAAGGTCAAAGTCCAATTTGCAAATGCTTTAGTTTGGCAACAAGATGAGTCACCGTCAGCAACAGGTTACATGCTCCAGACAGAGGTCACGCAGTGCATTTACAATAACATGTTGTTGTCTTATTAACTTATTTGTGCAGATACCACTAAATGAAGCAGGTTTCCTATAATATTTATCAAGTGTTCCATGACATACATGTATAGTTGTTACATCCCAGTTGTCATTCTACTTATATGAAACTCGCTAAAAAATGATGGCAGTCTGATGGGCGATACCTCTTAATCACCCACAAGGGCCCCTTCAAGGTTACGCTTGCTATGTGCATTTGTATATAAAGAAATAAACCTTCGTTAACATGACGCCAACACACTGTCTTAGGTATATGGTTATTCCATATAAACATTTTTAACCCCCTGAAGCCCGCTGTTTCTCCAATTCCAATTACAATAAATATTCTGTTGATGTACAATGCACAAATAATAATGGTTGTTGTAAGAGCCCATGGGTGCAAGGAAGTCCCAGTGCTCTGTGGTCAGTGGGGGTGGGGGTGATGGTGGCACTCACCGCTCCTTTTCGCTGTCGACGGAGAAGTTGCGCTCGATTACGGTGGTCCACTGCAGGCCGCGGATGGTGAAGGTGAAGGGCCGCGGCTTGTCGGACGACATAATCTGGCAGTCGCGCACCGTGAACTTGTTCAGCGGGTCGCGGTAGTGGCGCCGCTCGGGCTGTGACTTGAAGCCCACTAGGTCGCCGTTGTCGAACAGCACGAAGTAGCGGTCGCGCCAGTTCTTGATGTGCTCGCCGCGTTTGTGCAGCCAGCCCTCCTTCACAATGCCGGCCGGCGGCTCCTCGCCGGACGCGCCCTCGGCCATGCCGCGCGCGAGGGAGCCCTGTTTGATAACAGACGCCCGCCCGCCGCCGCTGTGCGAGCCCGACACCACGTTTCGCCTTTGCCGTTCCCCGACGCGCGTCACTCGCGACGCCCCGGTGTCTCAGCTGGACTGGCTAGACCCGCGCACAGCGCGACCGTACATTTTCCCGTTCACGAAACAATAATCCACAAATTTCAACGTTTTACTCGTCAGGGAAAACGACACGCAAGTAAGCGACGTAGCCTCGCAGATGGTTATGCGATAAAGTCACGTTATAACGTCTGGGACACGATAACAAGCGCTAAGGTACTCTTGTATATGCGAGTGCGAATGAGAGAACCGAGTAGTTTGATACTTCCAACACCGACTTTTCTTCTTAGTTGGGTTTTAACCTATTTTGACAAATTAGTTCCATATGTCTGCCACTAGTCGAAGGAATGGCGTTGTATTTTTTATTATACAATACGTTCCGTTTTTGGAATGATTTTAGTAATATCTGTATCTTGTTAAGTGTAACAAAAAAACTAAATTTGCAAATTTAGTTTGTTAAATAATTTAGTTTGTTGTAAAAAGTACTATTTTAAATTGATGCTTTTGTTGATAATTTCCGTACTCTGTTTTGTGAATAGGTCAATTGTATGTTTTAAGCAATATGTAAAAAATATAACATTTTCAAATTTCTTTAAAATCTGGCTGGGCTAGAAGCCAAGGCTTCAATGCTTTTGCTCTCGACGCGTGACCAATTCGCAAGAAAGTGACGGGGCGGTCCGAAGTTCGAATTACGGATTTGAAAGTAGAGCCCCAGACCTATGCACCATCCAGTCGCACGTCGTGCTAGAAGTTGTGGGGGGCTCGATGGACGAGAATTCGGTCGTGCAAGTCCATCACGGTAATAATAATAATTATTGACGTCCAGCGAGCCTACGCACTATCGTTTTGGGTCGTGCATCGTGCACGGTTGTCCTTCCAAGTTAACTAGTGCGTAGGGATTTTTAATCAAAAATATCTTAGGTCTAAAGCCTGCTTTACACTTAGGCCGCGGACCGCGCGCGAAAGCCGCTAACAGCGCGAACCGAAAGTGTGGTACCTATTATCCGATTCGCATTAGGCCGGCTACATACATTCGTTTTCCGTATACGATCCGCGAATGTATGCGGCCGGCCTTATACTGCCTTTTGTCCATGTCTCGTTCACCGACTTTTGTCGATTCTGAGAACTCTGATTTTGTGAACTATACTGCATGTGTAGAGTCATGGTTTATCACGCCGCGAATTATTTTTTATTTTTTTACCATAACGGGCAAACACCAAGTACGGGAAGTGGATGCGTTGCCGGTATCGAAGAAATTAAATGACACTTTTAAAAAGCCCCATTGTAGAGCATTGGGAAAGTCTCAGCAGGAAGCTCATTCTAAATTCCTATGTACGCGCCAGAAACGTTCTAGAGATCCGGCGCGTAGTTCAGCGCAGTGACTCAAGAAAATGGGATTGAACATCCTGCCGATGACGAGAAGTGCGATGGTAGAACAAGGTCGTTGGCACCAGTCTAAAGAATTCCTCGGAACACTCCCCATTAGGCGGTAGAAAATGCATAGAGATGCAGTCTCTCCGGAGGCTAAGCATCTCTAAACGGTCTGAAACAGTTGACAATGCGGACGGCACGTCTTTGGATGGAATCAAGAGGGTCAAGCTGATAGGCAGGTGCTCCAACCCAGAGATGCGAGCAGTACTCCATATGCGGCCTCACCTGCCTGCGCCTTGTATAGCACAAGGCGTTGCCGCGGAGTGAAGTACTGCTTGGAACGGTTTAGCACACCAAATACCCAGCTTTTTGGAGGCAAGTTTTGCTTTGCCTTTCAGGTGACCCCGAAACTGCACGTCGCTAGCAATGTCAACACCAAGGATCCCAATACTCTGAATTCTTTTCGAAAGTCTTCTGATCGAAAGATGGAAAGGGGAGTTCCTTGGAACTGTGGCGCTGCACAGAATGGGGATTTCTTGGTAGAGAAAGCGCAGACGTGTGTCTTCGATGGGTTGAATTGGACGAGATTTCGTCGACCCCATTCGGAAGCTCGCTCCAAGGATGCCTCTAAGACACAAGTCTCACCCGACTCTCCTCCACAACTGACCGAGGGATATTCGCACGGCCGGTATATCGTGCGTCGCCAGTATTGTCGTCCGCATAGCAATGAATGTTGTCTTTCAACAACAAATCATTAATATGCAGGATGAACAGCGTTGATGGGTTATCGGCTACTTCCCACCATTCCGTCCAGCTTTATTAAATTTTAAGATTATCTACCTATTAAATGGTTGATTGCATTAATTATAAAATTTTGGGATGATTACCTACGTCATTAAGCCCCGAACCCGATATTCAAACCGCGGGTAGATAGGCTTACTTCGGATTAAAATTTGACACATTTTGTATGGGCAAATGTCAATTTTTAACCCGAGGTAGGTAGGTACGCCATATCTATCCGCGGTTTGAATATAGGGTTTGGCCGTTAGACGTCGTTAGTACACTGTGTCGCCGCGATCCGCGAAATCACGGCGAAACGATGCGAAATCCTTACAAAATTTCGCTGTTAGTTGTGATTTTTGCGATTCGCGGTGTGAGTTTAATATAACCTAATAGTACAAACATTGACGAAAAACAACAACAAAATTTACTAAAAAAATGCTCAAGTCTGAGTTGGGCTCGCGTTGATTTGATTCGAAGTCGAATTCAAATCGGAATTTAATGTACCTACTGTGCGGCGGTACGGAACCCTCGGAGCTCGAGTCCGACACGCACCTGACCGGTCTTTTTAAACATATACAAAGACCGGTCAAGTGCAAGTCGGAATCGCGGATCGAGGGTTCCGTATTTATCCCGTGGACTGCTAGCTTTGGAATATTATGTCAATTATGTTTACCAGGTACGTACTAATGTAATTAATATTATCACTTGTCAGCCACTCGAGTGCTCGTGCGAATTTGATGAACCTCAAATAAGGGCTGTCACTTGCAACTCTGGTTGCACAAAATTGAGTGCCAGCTACGCAATATTAATATGGTTGGAAAACGCAAAAGAAAAATACTCATTTGATGATAAACTTTATTATAACGCAATAAGGTCCATTTTGACTAGCCTAAATTTCAATGCAGATTTGTAAATTTTTACAATTTTTTTCCATATCACTAAAATTTTACTACTCAATTTTGTTTATCACCTAAAATTATAAATAATTAGTATCATTAGGTCGGAAATTTTTCAGAATTTTTTGGTTCACAAACTTTGTTTTAATGTTTTATTTGGGCACAAACGGTACAATATAACTTTAAGACAAAAAAGAACATGAATGTAACATTCACCAGCGAAGTACCACACGTTACAGAGACAAATTAAAAATAAAGGAAGCGTGGGAACAACAACAGGAGTAGTTAACAGCAAAAGGAAACAATATTACAAACATGCAACTTTGGAGATAAGGCTATAAATCAAAAAGTACCTACGTCGTAAGAAAACACTAGACCCCTTGTCAAATATTTACAAAAATAAAAACAATCAATAAAATAAATATCAATAGACAAATTCACACAAATTGACCTACTTAGTCCCAAAATAAGCTCTAAGCTTGTACTATGGGTACTAGACAACGATTTAAATACTTATATACCGGACCGCCAGCTCCGTAAGCAGGGCACTACCGACTAAGGCCAACGCGTCGTCAAACAATTTCATATTGTTTTTACTAAAAACAGATGCGGGTAAGCAAGTTTTACTTACAACTACTTATGCCAAATTTCAAGTTGATAGCTTCTATAGTTTCAGAGAAAAACTGCTGTGACATACAGACAGACAAGCAGACACCGAAGTCTCACGATCCTTTTTTACTGTTTTGGTACGGAACCCTAAAAACAAATAGGTACTAAAAAATTATCAAGTGTAAGTTAGGCTCGCGCTTATTAGATTCGAAATCGAAATCGAATTTAAATCGGAATGGCTGCTGCTGCCCGACCCGCGCACCCTCATGCACCCTCGCCCTCGGCGCGGACTGACGGCGCGGTGCAGCGCCCGAGTTCCCACTGACCTAGTTTTAACGCGTATTTTACTTTTGGACGATACTACATTTTAGACGAGTTATTTTATTATAGTACCATAACGCTTCCACTTAGGTGGGTTCTTTTGGCACCCACGACGCAGGCAGTAGGTTACGTTTCAACTTTATGTACCTAAGCATTTACGTAAATGTAACAAAAGAGTACCTAGTACCTAGGTACTTATGAGAAATTATGATGATGCCGCCAGTTCAAGAACTCACATACCTACTTTCCTACCTACGCTTTTCTATAACACATTGAACAATTGTGTTGATTGATTTAAAATAGAAAACCGTTAGTCCTCTATGACCCGCTTCTAATAATTCGGTCGGAAATCGATATCCATCTAACTTTTTAATAGCGCTACGAAGAGCAGCTGTAAGGCTAAGGAGATGCAGGGCGGCGGCGGCATCGCGGCAGGAGCGGTGCGGTTACGTAACGTTGCAAGCGTGGGAGCCAGGCTGTGACGTGACACTTGAACTCAGGGCGAGGGCGGGGGAGGCGCGTGGGCGGCGCGGCTGCGCGCGGCGCGGGTCGATGCCGCCCCGCGCCCGCCCAGTGGCTCGCAGCGAGCGCCCCGAGCGCACGACTAGAGGCCCGGTCCGCCGCCCCATGAGTTGCGATGAAGGTAGAGACCCCTTGTCCGTAGTGCGGTAGCGAAATGATTAGCTGTAAGTAGCGGCGATGACTTAGGAGAGCCGGCCCGGTACGTGTAATATCTGTTGCGTGTTGTCGCGGGCCGCTCATCACCTCGCCGCGACCACCACCGCCACCGCCGCCATCATCGCCATCACCGCCTCCATCCGCAGAACATACCACACTCACATAATATTCAGTCCCATTCGGTGATCGATTGTTTGTGACCTTCCGTTCCTATCGAATGGGTTTCATTTTAATCAAAGGAATTAGATGAGTGGTTCTTACACTGATGTTGTAATTATAACCAAATAAGCTAACTGTATGTCTAACAACGCAGTCGACACTGTTTAGGGTATTCTTCTGCAATCGGCGTTATTTTAAGTATTACCTAATATTCGGCCATTTTTACATCCCTTGCAACGTCTGCGAGTGTCATCGATTCATCATGTTTTTGGCTTGGTCTATGTAGCATGATTATCGTTTGTTTTACTGTATAATTTACTGTTTTTTTTTTATTTTTACATGCATCTCAAATATCTTGTTCTCTAAGTATGCGACGGCGAGGTCGCGGCCAGCGCCGGTCCCGCGGGAGCGCGGCGGGTCTGCCTGCTCGATCAGCTATCGATTTCACTTGCCTCTAAATACTTACTTCCCAAAAAATCTAAGCACTTTCAAACCTACGCAGCGCATTTCACAACATGTTTCGTTTGTTTCAGCAACGCAAAGATCTATTTATAAGCACGTATAATGCTAAAACTACCAAAAGGCCTTAAGAAGAAGAAAAAGGGAAAAAAGTCTAAACGCAAAGGCGAAGACGAGTTATTCACCGAAGAGGAGCTCGAGAAGTACCGCAAGGAGCACCAGCAACCGGCTGAGACCGGCGAGCCCTCCGCCAAGGAGAATGAGGAGTGGTCCAAATTCAAGGACCTGACCACCGGGATCGATAGTGTCCTCCGCAAGACCCAGGGCGACCTTGACCGCATCAAGTCGACCTCGTTCTTTCAGCGAGTCCCCGCGGGCGTGCGCGCGCCAGCGCCGCCGCCGCCGCCGACCCCGCACCAGCGCGTCGCGCAGGTCACCGCCGCGGATTTTCCGCGACTCGTCGCCGAAGCCGAGGCCGAGGCCTGCAGCGCTGCGCCCTCCGACTCCGAGGACGAGCCGGACGACCAGGACGACATCTTCGACACCTCGTACGTCGAGGCCGTAGAGCGCGGCGAGGTCCGGCTCGCTTGCGTGCCCGACTCGCCCGACGCGGCGCAGGACGACGACCTCTTCGACACCTCGCACCTCGACGCGCTCATCAAGGGGCAGGATCCCAGGGCGTCCAAAGGAAAGAAGGGTTTAGATATTGGAAACGCCGTTGAAGTCCTCACCGGTCGGATAGATAATGTAACGGTCACCTCAAGGAGGTCCAAGAGAGTTATACCCGGTGACTTGTTGTTGGAGAGCGAGGACCGGGAGTACGCGCCGGCACCGGTAGTGGTCGCCAGCGAGCCCCAGGAAAAGAGTATACTTGACACCGACTCTGATATACCTATCACTACTCCTATAGATCTCAGCGTCTCGTTGCATACATCGCTGATTCAACAAAATCAACAACAATTCGAACAAAAAGTAAACCAGTTTCCTCAGCCGGAGGAAGAAGACGACGAATTTACTTTACTAGCGGCCGAGTCCATAGAAGTCGGCGCGGAAGTAACTAAATTTGAACAGAAAGAAATCACAGCCGAGCCGGTGCTACAGGAATCTTGGTCCGTTTTCGAAGCTGATAAAAATTCTGAGGTCTTCGCAGAGGGCGTTGCGGAGGACCAGATCGACGTCGTAGACCCTTACGGTGATCAGGACGATCCTTTCGATACCAGTTTTGCTGACGCTGTAGTGCCCCCTGCTGCGAAATTCGAAAAGGAAGCGGTAATTTTAGAGGACGACGACGATTTCGATCCTCGTGCCGAAGAAAACCGTGCGCGGCTTAACAACCGACGGAAATCGTCAGTCCGTATCCATTTAACGGACCCTTCCGGCATCCGTGAGTCGATCACATCGGACGATTTAGTTGTCAAAGAGGTACCGGAGGTGTCTCGAGATCTGCTAGGAGGCAGCACCACAGACTTAACGCAGCTTGGAGACTCACCCTTGAATCCGGTTGACATCAATGAAAGTGATATAGATCCGTTCGACACAACTATCGTCGATAAAATCGTTGCGCCTGGTAAGGTTGAACTAAAGTTACTGGAGCAGGAGCTGATTGGCGCGAGCCCAGCGCCTGTGTACCGCGTGCCCAGCGACCCCGACTTTGACCCGCGCGCCGAGGAGCCGCCGCCGGAGCGCACCGAGCGCCGCGCCTCGCGCCCCGAAAACCTCGCCTACAGCAAGAGCGTAGTGTTCAACGTTGACGCCTCGCTCGAGCCCTACAAGCCCAAGGCCATCAAGCCAGTCACGCCCTACTACACTCGCGAAGTCTCTATTACTGAGGACCTCAGCGAAGACGCTGAAGCGGCGGACTCGGTCCCTGACACCTTAACGAGGACGCGATCGGACGAGGATTTGGCACCGAAAGTAAATTATCAAGCGAAGAGACGTTATTCGGAGCTACCTCAATCGAGCCAAAACAAATCAAAACAGAAAAGTCTGCTCGAATCCGGGCACAGCGAGATCCGAGCGAAGGTGCTGACGCCGTCGGAGCCCAGCCCTAAGAGCGTCGCGGAAGACGTCGACATCGATCCTTTTGACACCACTTTCGCTGGCGAACTAGCTCCAACAAAGACAGAATTAAAATTGCTCGCTAAGGAGTTTTCGTGTGACGACACAAAGGAACCCGAAGGGCCGAAGGACTTATTGGACCCGTCAGACGACATATTTCAAATCAAAGCCCTCACACCAGAACCTTCGAACGTTTCTCGTCTACCCGAAGAAGAGTTAGATCCTTTCGATACTTCTTTCGCTAGTGACCTTCAACCGGGAAGAACCGAGCTCAAACTTCTCGAGTCCGAGTTCCTTCAGTGAGTGCCTCTCGAGTATCAGGGAAGATGGCATTTAATCCATTTTTAAGCATGGGCGAGCCGGCGGCGCCTATGGCCACCGAGGCGCTGAACCCGTTCATGATGACGGACGAGGCGCCGGTCGAGCTCTCCGGCGACAACCCGTTCGCAGCCAGCAACCCCTTCTCGGACTTCGGCTACGAGCCGCCGGCCGGCGACACCGTGCCCGCCGACATCTTCGCCGAGCCGAACGGCGGCGCCGCGCGCCACTTCGACGATTTCGCGAAGCCCTCGCCCGGCCTCGACCTGTTCGGCGGCCCGCCCGCGGAGACCGAGCGGCTCGTCAAGCCCACCGAGCTGGAGCTCATCTCCACGACTGCCGACTTCTTCGGCGGCGAGGAGATGGCCGAGCCGGCGCCTCCCCCACGGCCGTTGCCGCCGGAAACACAAAATCTGATATTAACGGTGACCGGCCAGATGGATTTCACCAGCTCGCACCTGCTGGACCGCATCCCCCTCACGCGCACGCCCAGCCCGGTGTCGGCGCGCGACATCCACTCGCCGAGCCCCACGCCGGAGCCCGAGCTGGAGCCGCTGCCGCTGGACGAGCCCGCGCCGATGGACGAGCCCGCGCCGCTGGACGAGCCCGCGCCGCGCCCCGCGCGCCCTCCCCCCGCGCGCCCGCCGCCCGCCGCGCGCCCGCCGCCGCCGCGCCCCGCGCCGCCGCCCGTGCCGCCGCCGGCCCAACCGGTCCAGCATTCGGACGACATCAACCTGTTCGACGCTCCGATTCCTGTTCAAGTGAAACCGACAAAAGAAGCCATAATGAGTTTATATTCGGCACCGAAGAAGGAAGCGAAGCAGGTCGATTTTCTCAGTGATGATCTCTTAGATAACTTACCGTCAAGTACGTGTGCAGATATGTCGAGCCAGGCTGCCGATGCCGTGAGCACCGTCGCACCTTCGCCGCCTGCGGAGCCTAAGGTGGCGTCCGAGCCGGCGCCTGCACCGCCGAGCGCGCTGCCGGAGCCCGCTGCGCAGTTCCCCCTTGCGGTGAACGCGGCGCCGATGGACTGCTCCTCGCCACTCCCGGAGAGCTCGCCCTTCGCGACTAACACCTCACCTTTCGCTGACGTGGCTAACGACGATTTCACAACAGCCGCCCCGAGAGATGAAGAGATGAACCCGTTCGAAACTGGCGCATTCGCTGAAACCGCCTCGCCGTTCACCACTGCGAACACTAACATCTTTGGTGTTGCGGATGATATATTCCCGACTCAAAACACAGATTCCTTCGCGGCAGTCGACAACGACGATTTCGGAATTGCCTCTACTCGTAATGCGACTTTTGAGAAACCGGCGAACAATATTTTCGGGATGGTGCCCACAGACGCCTTTGGAGCCAACGATCAAAGCGGTTTCAGTATGGAGCAGGGCGCCGCTTTCGAGAAACCAGCGAACAATATTTTTGGGGCGGCACCTACCGACGCCTTCGGAGCCAGCGATCAGAGTGGCTTCGGCATCGAGCACGGTGCCGCTACCGTGGCACCGACGAGCGTCGCGGCGGGCTGGGACGCGGCGCCCGAGGCTATGGCTCAAGACGCCTTCCCGGAGTCGCAGGATGCTTTCGACGCGTTCTCCGCCAAGTTCGACTCCACCGCGGCCAAGCACCTCAATTCAGGTAACTATAACTACCTATGTAGTTCCGGTGTTGTTTAGCGTCCTACTGGTTATAACGCTACGCGTCGTGTGCAGGGGCGTGGGGCGAGGACTCGAAAGCGGAGTCCGCGGCGAGCGGGTTCGAGGCGGAGGCGTTCGACCCGTTCCTGAACATGAGCGCGCCGCCGCCCGCGCCCGCTGCCACGCCGCGCCTGGACCGCGCCGGCTCGCAGGACTCCGGCGATGACACCTTCTCACTGTTCATCAGGTTCGCATTAACGGAGTAAATAATATTCCTGTTGGGAGTTGTAACGACCTTTTTTTATCACCGGATTCTAATTTTAACACCTTTTATCTGTGACAGACCGAAGGAAAGTGAAGGAATGGGTGAGGGCGCCGCGGTGCCGGCGCTGGCACCGCCGCCGCGTCCCCAGGCGCTGCCGGAGTCACCGCGCGCCAATCCCTTCGATAAAAGCGTCATGGACGTACCGCGCGACGAGCCGCAGCAACATGGTAAGCACCAGTCTCCTATTTTAAGGCTAGCGTGCTCCTAAGGCTTAATAAGTTGCATCAGTGCAGACTTCCCTTTTGCTCGCGGTGTTCCAGAGCCGAGGCGCTCGTCCCGCGGCTCGCGCGGCTCGGGCGGCTCGGGCGGCGAGACGCCACCGACGCCGCTATTCGACGACGACGTGTCGCAGCCGCTCGAGGACTTCCCGCGCACCAAGTACGCCGGGCCTGGCTGGGAGATGCAGCTGCGCCAGCCCATCAAGAAGAAGATCACTGGACAGAGGTGCGTTAGCGTAGCGTCCATTACTGATGATATCCATAAATATTATATAAACTTGAATAGTCAATTTCTCCTGACAATAAACTATCAGCCTCCTGAGTGTAATGTCTTATTACTTGACACGGAATTGTTTTTTACGAGACTAACAAGACGTTACTCTTGAATGCAAAAAAACTAATAGACTACCTACCTACTTCAACAAGATATTCAAATTTCACTTTTAACATACCTATTTTATTATTGTAATAAACAAAGGGTATCATTTAATCGATCAGCAAAAAATTATTATTTTGGAGAACACAAATAATGTACCTAATTGGTCAGCCAAAATAGCTATTTGGTAAGCAAGTTATGGTTAGCAAATATTTATAAATCTGTCTGCAATTAATGATATCGACGGTGGAAAGGAGAAACCCTTTAAGCGACATGATGGGCGAAATTGAGTAACCCGGATTAAAAGACGCAGAAAAAAAAGCCGATTCCAACGATATATATAACTCAATTTCGCCCATCATGTCGCTTAAAGGGTTTCTCCTTTCCACCGTCGATATACTGAACTGCTCTAAATTATTTTGGTCGGTAGGTAAACAAAATATTTCATTTTGTCCCTCAAATAAAAGGGGGCAAATTTACTGCTGTGCCGGCAACGCATATATGCCAAACCCGCACATTGCGAATCAAGTTTAATAACGGCTAACCATTTAATTACTTCCCATGAATAAAACATAGTTTATCTACTTATTCTTATGCCATTATAATATGTCCCACTTCAGGGCACGACCTCCCCTCGACGAGGTTGATGATGGGACAGTGCTTGCCCTAGTCCGCCTAGAGGCGGGTGCTGTGCAGGCCCAGCTGGGGTTCCAGATTTCACAGTTTATACACACTATTGATATGGCTTGAACGTGTCCTGTTAAAGTAGACTATTTGAAAATCGACTCTTTGATTGAAGTGAAGGGTTTCGAACCAATGCTATTGAGAGTGTGGCAGGCGGAGGTTAAAAAAGGTATTGGTGCGAGCAGGTTCTGGAAGAAGGTGTGGGTGCGCGTGAGTGAGGCTGGCGGCGCGCCGGTACTGCAACTGCTGAAGGCGGAGGGCGACCGCGAGCCCTACCAGGAGCTGCCGCTGCAGGCCTGCTACTCCATCTCCGAGGTGGGCGCGCAGCAGTTTGACACCTACGGCAAGATCTTCACCGTCAAGTTGCAGTACGTCTTCTATAAGGAGCGCCCCGGCGTCAGGTGAGAGGAAATTGATTTAAAGCTTTTAAGCTTTGTATAGGGACGATAATAACTCTCTTGATGGCCACAACCACTCCGGGGGATTTGAAAGATGATATTTTGCTATAAATATTTTACTAACACCCAATTCCACAAACGTTTGATTCTTTAATGTCTTCTGTCACTTTCTGTTTCTTATACCCTGCGTTATGCACCAATGTATTAAATCGTTAATTTAATACATCACCTTGGAGAAAACCAGACTCCATAAACATGGCACCCGCCATTGTTGCGAATTGTCTGTTTGTTCGTTGGGCGCAATGGACACTAGAACGTCTGTGTGCAGGCCGGGGCAGGTGACGAAGGCGGAGCGCATTACCAACAAGCTGTCGCAGTTCGCGGCGTACGCCATCCAGGGCGACTACCAGGGCGTCAAGGAGTTCGGCAGCGACCTGCGCAAGCTGGGGCTGCCCGTGGAGCACGCGCCGCAGGTAATACACCTCACCTCACCGGTCGCCGGCCGCCGTACGACTTGCGTCGAGACACTGACACTGCCACTGTATGAGTAGCAGTTGCAGGTACAGTCACCCATATAAAAATTTTGAGCATACGTAGAAAGTTGTCATTGTGAATGTCATTGTCATTGTCATGTGTGTCATTGGATGTTCTGTTTGAAGATTACTATGACAACGCACTAAAGTGCTTAACATTTTCGTTGGGGTAGGTACTGTACGGCAGCGCTTGTTGCTACGCCGGAATTGTATTTAGTACTTACTTCCGATATGGAACTTAGGTACTGTATTTTCTTGGGGCTTTTTTTATAGATCCGATTCCCATTTGTTTTCAACTAGGGTATTATAGGTATAACGAACTTATAGGTAATAGTAACATTAGGTATATCAGCATGATTACTGCTGTAAGTTTTACTGCCATAAATATACCATAAATATGGCAAGAGGCGGATCTTCTTGACTTTCCTGGCGGTTAAACATCTTTTTGATTCAATGTCACACCGAGAATGCAGCCAAACCTGATTAATACCTATATAGTAAATGTGTTGCCACCCTGGGTCGGAATGGCGCTTTTCGCGTCCCGCCCAAGTATTTTAAAGCAACTTCCGATTATCGCCTAATGCCCTTCACAAACGATAACTTACCAAACTAACTAACCAAACAAGGAACGGCGGGGGACAATGGATGTAATTAGCGCCGGTCCGAGGAGTGGCGTGATAAGGCAGATGCCTCCGTCTCCGACAGTGGGGGATACAGGCTGATTGGATGGATAGATGAAGTTAATCACAATTAGCTGTGTTGTTTGTATTAAACACTGGACAGGTCGAGTGGTAGTTGTCACTAAACACTGGCGTCTTGACCGTCTATATTTGTACACGAGGAGGCAACGTTAAGTTCGGGTCGCACTGCGCGGCGTGTTGCAGGTGTCGCAGCTGTTCAAGTTCGGGTCGCTGAGCTACGAAGACGTGATCCAGCTGTCGTGCTGCGTGGAGGAGGCGCTGTTCCGGCTGGCGGCGCACCGCGACCGCGCGCTGCACTACAAGATGGAGGAGGTGCAGGTCACCGCCGTCGACGAGCTCTACGTCGAACAGGACTTCGATGGCGTCGTGCAGAAGCAGATCGCGCGCGTGCGAATCTTCTTCCTAGGTTTCCTCAGTGGTGAGCAACATTTGATGCAATTTTAACTTTTATTCCTGATCTAATAACTACCTACTTCATTTTTTCTTAATTTCTTGTACTTAAGTACTTATTATTTATGATTGGGGTAAACATTCGACAAATGAATATACACGCCGAACAAGTGGTAAAATAAAATGATGGTATTTTTTTATGGTAGCTCCCTTACACGTAACGTGGAAATAATTTTTTTTTGTCGTCTACCCCATGGTGTTGTATGTCGTGGGATGGATAGGTCTTTCAAAAATATTGCAGGTCTGTTAAGACAATTTTTCGATTATGGGATTATTTAGTGAAATATTAAGATTGGGTCCGTAGCATAATATCAAAAATCAAATTTCATAAGTACGAAATTCCTAACACAAAACTTCGATTAAGTATCAAAATATCTAATGTACTAAATTCCTAAAGATTCATGTGCTTATGCACTTTTAATCGAATGATCTTATTTTTGAAAATCGATATTCCTTTGTACAAAGTGCCTAATAACCTCAATATTTCTAATGCTCAAGATCGCTACGTACCTACAAAAAGCTTAGTGAAAATTCTTCGAAAATCAATACATTTAATGCTAAAAACTCCACCCCTAATGAACGTAGCATAACTTCGAAAATTAAAATTCCTAATGTACGTAATTCCTAAAAAAATACTTGAAAGTTATTCGAATCTTGTTTCCATAGAACTATTTTAGGAATTACGTACTTACTTACATTAGGAATTTTGATTTTCGAAGTTATGCTACGAGTACGTACCCGACTTTAAAACCTTTTTAACTTGCAATGTTTGTATGTATAGTATACCTACATATACTATTTTTTAGTCCGGGTCAAATCTTGATACAGAACGTATTCCCTCCCTATGTCATACATTTAAGCAAAAGCGGCGTGGTATATGAAGCATGAGAATAGAATAAACGTAGGACCAATGTCGTTCGAAATTTTGCACTTTATACATTTTAAACTGAAGTCAACTGGGCGTAGGAAAAATGTCATGCGCTAGTGGTATTTGCACTTTTACATTTTAAAACAGGCTTGTTAAACATAGGACATGAATCTTTAGGAATTTTGTACTACCTATTACTTGCCATTTTAAAAGCAGTTATTTTTTGCATTTTTGAAGGCGGTATTTTGTTTATTATTATTGCTAGGTAGTCTTCGCCGCGCTTAAGCCTTTAAAAAGCACGTTGTTAAGAGAAGATAAAGTTATAACCCATAAGTGGAGACGTCCGAGATGCTGCGTCACGCGTGTCGGTTGTTGGTCGGCAGGCATGCCGGACATCGAGCTGGGCGTGAACGACCTGCGGCGGCAGGGGCGCGAGGTGGTGGGCCGGCACGACATCATCCCCGTCGTCACCGAGGAGTGGATCCGCGTCGAGGAGGCCGAGTTCCACGCCTGCGTCGTGCCCGAGGAATTCTACAACACGCAGATCATCAAGTAAAAATTTATCCATTTTTTTTAACCCCCATCGCAAAATGATTTAGTTTGACATCGGGAGCCTAAAAAATACCTTAAGTACCTACGTATATCTAACCGCCTTACCTTCGAAAGCTGTATACCTACTCGCTAGCGAGGTGTAACGGTTTACCGTAACAGATACAGAAGGTAACGAGCTCCTAGTGGAGAACAAGCTCGCGAGCCACGAACACATCACGATGTTACGAGAAACGGTTACAGCTAGCTAGTAAGTACCTGACTTAACCTAACCTATCTGAGCCGCTTCTGCCCTAACCCATCTTGCTAACTATGTTATGCCAAATACATTTCGGACAATCGAAATTATGCCAGACAAACGGAACCCGGTGTGAATGCACTCGTCAATAGTGTTGTGTTGGCGTGGTGTTAAGGCTGGCTTCTCGGGGTTGCAGGTTCAAGCCGCCGGACGCGTGCTACATCGAGCTGCTGCGGTTCCGCATCCGGCCGCCCAAGAACCGCGAGCTGCCGCTGCAGCTGAAGGCCGTCTGGTGCGTCACCGGGAACAAGGTTCGTGCGCGCCTGCCGCCGCCAGCCGCCCCCCACCGCCAAAAACCAAAACGCAGTACCATAATATATGAACTCTGTAATTTATACTATCTGTTTCTTTCGGAGGGCACAGAGCTGACGCGCTCCATACTTTTAACAACTTCTATAATAGATGGCTTATATTCACTGGATGTCCAAATGGCAACTGCTCAACGCGTCGATAATCTTAAGAATAAGTTGAAGATCCGCTCATCCGCGGTTTAAGTACGTTCATGCATGAGATATACCGGGTATTTTTTTTTAATCAGTGCTCAAATTTTAACATGTGATGTTTTTTTTGTTGCATATTATCCAATTTATACATTCTCTTGTGGGCACCAAGTCATACTATAAAATCACTTTTTAAAAACCTTAACAATTAAAACGTTTAATTACAGCACGCTCCTCTCCTCGCACTCCTGCATTAGAGGGTCTATGAATATCGTTAAGTTAGGGAATCATTGAATCGGCAATATCTCTAATGTTTTTTTAAGGTAGAGTAAAAATAACATAACAATATGTGTTATTGATTAACAATAGCGAAGCAAATATAAAAATTAGTGCACCTATTAGAAAATTACCCCTTATATGTACGACGACGACGACGCGGATGGCCTACGGAGCCACCGGTCCCGCGGGTTCGACTCCCGATAAGGGCAAATATTTATGTGATAAATAAATACGATCATTTGTTCCGAGATCTGAGTGGAATGTTTGGCTATATATATGTATACATAGCTTTCGGCTGGGTATCGCTATCACGCTTGCACTCAAACTGACAGTATATTATTTTTCATTCATCGCTATTAAGAAAATGGTAGCACTGTAAGTGAATATTTGAACTGTCTGTACATCATAGTATAAAATAAGCCTTGAGCTAATTGTAAGTTTAGGTCTATAAGACCAAAGACTAAAAAAAGATATGAGATTATCCACTGATATTTACAATAGGTACAATACAATTGAATACCCTCAGAAAGGACGGATGTAAAAAAAGAAATATTACATAGGTAGTCATCTTAGGCAGTCATTCGTTTGTTTATCTTGAAACTTAATTACAAGAGATAGGGGATAAAAGCTTCACGGTATAACGACGGTGTTCTCGTGTTATGAATTTGCTGTGATGTGTGATGTGCGCGCGCGGCAGGTGGAGCTGCGCGCGGACGTGCTGGTGCCGGGGTTCGCGTCGCGCAAGCTGGGGCAGGTGCCGTGCGAGGACGTGGCCATCCGCTTCCCCATCCCCGAGTGCTGGATCTACCTGTTCCGCATCGAGAAGCATCACCGCTACGGCTCCGTCAAGTCCGCGCACAGGTATCTACTAGTACGGAGTGACGAAAGCTCGCCTGGGACAGAGCCTCGAGCAGCTGCCCGCGGCTGTCGAGATTTGATCCGTTAGCAAGATATACTCGAAACTCTAATTAAAGACCAAAATTTGACAGTTCCCATCTTGATTATAACCCGTTTTGTTTTCTGTAGCCGTAAACATTTCAGGATTATACAATTTATATAATAAAAAAACTAACCTAACCTAACCCATGGGTTCCAAACAATAGTACCGACTGAACTAATTCCTGAAATATTTACAGTTGCAGGAAAAAAATGGGTTGGCGAATGAAAAAGTTGGGAAACGATACATTTGGCAAACAAATTTTTGCCAAACGGCAGGCTCCGTATCTACACACCTGCCGACCCGCCGCTCTCAAAAGTTATAGTATACTGACCCATCCTATGTGCATACTGATAACGTACCCTTACTACATGTAACGTGTATCGTTAAAGAATTTTATCAAGAATTTTTAAGTCAGTTTCTAGAATTCTTTACCAAAAAGTTTCAAAAGAGGACTACACTTATGGTTTGGTGCGACTCTTTGCCGGTCCTTTCCGTCCAAATGGTATATTTACGTTGTAGCTGCTGCAAAGACGTTTACGGTCCGCATCAGCTCGACGACATGCGTTTACCAATAGACGCTTGCTATATACGCCGGTGTCTGCCGTTTTATTGTTACCTCTAACGACTCCTTCCCCCAGGCGCACGGGCAAGATCAAAGGCATCGAGCGGTTCCTGGGCGCCGTGGACACGCTGAGCGAGTCGCTGATCGAGGTGACGTCGGGGCAGGCCAAGTACGAGCACCAGCACCGCGCGCTCGTGTGGCGCATGCCGCGCCTGCCCAAGGAGGGCCAAGGTCAGTGCTCGCCCCCCACGAGGACAGCGCACGCGGGAGCGCGGCTTCCTCGCGCGCAGCCCCGGGCGACCACCAGCATCACGCGCATGGGCCCCCTAAAACCAAAATATTGTTTAACAAGAGACCTAAATGAAGGCTGATTTTCAATGTTGTAAGTTTGATACAATTTCGCTTTGTTTCTTGTACAAAAGCAATATCATTCTTATGATGTAATGAGGTATTGTGACACCATATCTCTTTAAAGAGAGTTATCTGTGATTTGAATAATAATATATAATTTGTCTAGTGAGTCGTGATAAACTGATTGTCTGTTTTGTTATTTTCCTTAAATAAAACCAGAGCTAAGTTTTTGATGCGCTGTTTGTGTGCGGCAGGCGCGTACACGACGCACAACCTGGTGTGCCGCATGGCGCTGACGTCGTACGACCAGGTGCCGGCGGAGCTGGCGCGCGCGGCGCACGTGTCCTTCACGATGCCGCACACGACCGTGTCGCACGTCACCGTGCGCTCCGTCTCGCTGCAGAACCACGACCGCGACGACCCGCCCGAGAAGTACGTGCGCTACCTCGCGCGCCACGAGTACCTGTGAGTGTCTTTTGAGTCCTTGTCACACTAATTCTGTTGCTTCGGTACTTACATACGTACCTAATTATATTGTTGACGTTATGACAGATCTCATTCACGTAAGAAAGAGCTAACATGACGTCAATATTATGATTACGAGATCGAAACAACCAGAGGGCTTATTGTCTAACGCACTCGCAATCGCAAGGCCGGCTTCAAAGTGGAGCAATTGATTTCATTTGTATGTAGAAAGCCCTTCGATTTTCAAAATGAAAACGATCGTTATTGCGAGTGCGTTAGACAATAAGCCCTCTGGGCTAAACGAAAGTGAAATAAAGGCCTACCTAGTCTTCATCGACATTAGGTTGTTATAATGTTGGTAATTATTGGATAGAGTCCTCTCCGAATGTAGGCCCGTTTTTACTTTTGGGTGAGAATTAGTAGGTAACTACTTATAAACTTCTATACATACCTATAAAAAAGTGTGTAGGTACATATACATAATAAGTAGTAGTTTATGAGACTGGTGCATGATGAGAGGCATTAATACACGAGTGTTTTAATGTCTATGTGTACACCCGCATACATAAATTTGTCTGCATGAGTCTACATGGGGAGTACATAATTATTTTTAGTCCAAATGTAGGTATTTTTATTCATAATCATCGCAAGTCATACAGTGTTTTTTACTGAAACGGTTATTATTTCAGGATTTTTGGAAATATTTACCTAGTGGTAAAAGAGGTTCGGTCAAGTTAAATTTGTGTTATAAAAACCGTTTCAGTAAAAAACACTTTATAACTTGCGATGATTATGAATAACAATAGATTCGGACTACAAATTTTTAGGTGAGTCAATATGAACCCATCTACATGTATAGGTATCATAATACGTATATTACAATATGTGAGAAATCTGTATTGTAGGTGTCCTGTATCGTAATGTTTACATTAAAGTATTATCGGTCAGGTGATCATTAAGATGCAACCACATCGATAACCGATACTTTAATGACAGCAATACTTTAATGTTAACATTAAAATACAACCACACATATACAGGTATTTTAATATACGCCATTTGCTTATAGTTTTAGTTTATTATAGGGAAGTTATGTTATGGAGTAAGTAGTAAAAAAAAAGTTTGCAGTGGGTTCTGATTCCGATTTTTGTTTGTATTTGATTATAATATTCATGAACCTAACACGAAATATCTTATAAATATATTTTTATTAAATAATTAAAGGGAGGATCGACCGAACCGAAGCTTTAAAATACTCGTCACGTCTCGATCGCGGCTGCCACGCCAACATTTAACTTTCTTTCGACTTTGACGCAGCACAATTTCCGCATGTTCGGCTACTTCAGCTACGATGTGATTTATGCTTCGGTATGGTCGTATCGCGGTCCGCACGAGAGGTGACGGTGCGCGTGTGTTGCAGCGTGGGCATCGAGCGCACGACGGGGGCGGCGGCGCCGGTGTCGGCGTACGCGGCGGCGGCGGCCGTGGAGCGCGCGCCCCCCCCGCCCGCCGCGCCCGCCGCGCCGCCCGCGCCCTCCTCCGACTCCGACTCCGACTGAGCGCCGCATGTCCACGATCCGCCGAATTCAATCCTTAGAGCGCCCTTTACTTCAAATTATCGTGATATCCTCCATGTTTCGTAACGTCTTTTGTATAACCGTACTGTAAAATTGATAGAGGCCCCCCGGCCGACCCCGCCCGTTGGCGTTTCTCGACATCGTTCTTATCCCGTTTCCCTTGTTGAGCAGTCGAAAGATACGTACAGGTAAAAAAATAAAATATGCCCTTAGATCCCCGAGCGAATGCGAAGCTTTGGTGCAAAAATGCTAAGAAAGATGCGGTTAACTGAGATATTTGTTTTGGCTGTTTTTTGCATAGTCATATTTAATTTAGGTGCGAGGTTTGGGTTTACGCGACCCGAGGACGTTGTTCGGGAGGCCCGTGATCGCCGGCGGAGCGCGGCCGAGCCCGGCCCGGCTCGTATAGGATCAATGAAATAGTTTAATTTTGTAAATCAGACGATGTATATACCTACTTATTAGTAAGCATTTTTAAGTTATTTATTTAGCAAAATTTGAGAGGTTTGAGAAATGTAGTGTTCATATAAAATTCTCACTAAGTATAATTGACTCAAAATTGTGTCTTGCGCGAGGGTATGTTAGAATGATTGCGCGCTAGTCGGATTACCTTTCGGTTGATCGGTCCAAGAGATCATGAGTAAACTAAATTTGGTTAGTGGTTATTAGTTGTAATTACATACGGCATTGTTACGTTTAGTTGTATATTTGTTATCGCGGGACGCGTGACTGGATCACAGCAGCAGGCGTGTGGCGCGGCGACCAGGAGCAGGAGACCGAGTGGTGCGCGCGAGTCGAGGGCGAGCGGCGCCGATACGATACGAGTCCAACATTGTTTGCTACTGTTATATACAAATAAAATGTACTCTATATTTTCATATATATACGTACTAGCAATGTATCAAGTTTGAGGTTATTGTGAAGTGTCAGGCGTTAAATAAATAAGTACCTACTTAAGCTTTAAAAGCACAATCCCCGGCGTCCCGGCGCCGGCGCGACTCCTCCCGTAACTGCTTATCTATATGTAAAGGGTGACAATAGCGGTAGCGAAGTGTTTAAACTGTAACATTAGTTAAGGCAAGCGGCCCGGCGCCTATCAACTAGTGTACCTACGTAGCTAGCACGACGCCGCGGCGGCACCTACGATTGTGATAATATATCATCTCCATAGTTGTTGAAATCATTATATTATGTACATGTTACAGTTACATTATAAGCAATAACTAACCGATATATTAGGTTTAGCGTTTTGTCAGTGTGTACCATTACTGTTAGACTGTAGCCTCCGCCAGCGCGCGGCGCGACGCGGGGCGTCCTCGGCCACCCGAGCGCCGCGGCGACGCACCGCGGGCTGCGACTACCCGCTGCTTCACACGGAGCGCTCCCTCCGGCGTCTACTGCAACACAGGCCAGGGCGAGCCCTCCGTGACTTCCATTTCATAGTCTGTAGCTAATTGTACCACAAGTTCGAATTTCTATTGTATCTGTATGATTATTCAAAAATATCCATATTATACCTATATATAGCGGTGTCCCAAGAGTCCCGAGAGTTCCACGACATTTCGGTAACAAGTCAACGGCACCTATATCTCTAGTACGCGTAAGGCCTAGTGTAAGAGAAGAATCGTATATTTTATCGTACCTCGCCGCCGGGCGAGTCTCTAGTGAGAGTCCACATGTGTGTGCCGTGTACCGCCCGCGCAGATGATCCTATGTTCTGTTATCAATAAAAATATGACCGTGACCGCCGTTGTTTGTGTTCTCCTCCCGCGCCCCGACCACCCGAGCAGCACGCGCGGGGGCCGCCGGATGCGGCCACTGCGAGTGTTAGGACCGTAATGGATTGTACCCTGGCAGCGACCTCGAAGTACTTAACAGTCTTTTTTAGGGTTCCGTATACGAACGGTGCGAACGGCACCCTATTTCAAAGGCTCCGCTATACGTGGCTTTGCGTCCGTCTGGGTATAATTCTCTTAAACCACTTGTGGCCGTATGTTCTGAACCGTGATACACTTTTATGTACTGGACTGGACTACACTATATGTGATACACTATATGTTCTGGACACTTTTAATTCTCACATAGTATAGCCACTATAACAAGAAATAAGTAATAAAATTCTAATAAAATTTAAAGTTTCGTAGTCAAACTAAGAACCCATGTAGTTTCACCATGTCCGTCTGTCTGTACTTATGTATATCACACTGTCTATGTCTAAGAAACTATCAAAGTCATAAAGCTGAAATTCCGTACATATGTTTACTATCATAATGGGTTACCTTTTTACTATCATAATGGGTTACCTTTGTTTCGGCGAATGAAAAGGTTGGGAAACGATACATTTGGCAAACATATTTCGGCCAAACGGCAGGGTCCCGCGTAGGTACTATATACCGAGTGACATAATCATTGTTGGTCGTAATGTATTGTTTGGTCGAAAATATAGTTTCACCGTGTCCGTCTGTCCGTCTCTGCGCTGTTTGACTCATAGACTCTTGCTACCAAAAAGCTGTTTGGCATAGTTATACACCTACCTGATTAAATATATCGTTTCGTTGTTTCTTTTAGGACCTGGACCCGTATTATGGTCGCCTTTATCGCGGTGGATAAAGCTTCCGTCACTCTCGCACTTACTATTGGTCAGAACGTGACAGATGTTTTATCTACGCTTATCTACTCGTACGTCGATAAACACGACCATAATCGGCCCGCTGAGAGCTTATTGTCTAACGCACTCGCAATCACGATCGTTTTCATTTTGAAAATCGAAGGCTTTTCTGCATACAAAATGCATACAAAATGAAAACAATTGGAGTGTATATCATAGTTTCGATCCTACGTATTCTCGGAATATCATGCTATCGAATGTTCGTTGGCTCGACTGTTATTGTAATGAATATTCGCTAGATCGAAATACTTGTGACCGAAACATGTACAATCGACAAAACGTAATCTAGAATTGTATAGTTTCGATCAGTGGTGTATCGAAAATTCATTGGCTCGACTGTTATTGTAATGAATATTCGCTGGATCGAAATACTTGTGGCCAAAATATGTACAATCGACAAAACGTAATCTAGAATTGTATGGTTAAGTATGGTTATTAAACCTCAATTTCGATTTGACGATTTATCGTTTCTACGCTTTTCGTACCCAGCGAATATTCGATCCAGTAACAGTCGAGCCAATTAACATTCGTGTCTGAGATTTTCTATGAGATGACAATCGAAGTCTCAATTTCGATTTGACGATTTATTGTTTCTACGCTTTTCGACTCAGCGAATATTCGATCCAGTAACAGTCGAGCCAACGAACTTTCGATAGCATGATATTCCGAAAGTACGTAGTCGAAACTATGTTATACACTCAAACAATTGCTCCACTTTGAAGCCAGTTGCGATTGCGAGTGCGTTAGACAATAAGCCTCTGTTTGACAATCGACGAGTAAATTTATCTGCCATTTAAAGTTGACTCTCTCCTTGTCGATTGTTAAGTGTAAGAAAGAGAAAGGGCTAAATGTATCTATCAAATATGGTTTACTTACTTGTCGATGGTAAAACAGGAGGTTAATAAAATAAATAATTTTTACAATACTTAACTAGAGTGATGGAACCAGTAATGGACAAGGCACCAATAATGGACACTTTATTCTTATTTTACAGAAGAAAAATTAAGGGTTATTTATTTGTTTTGCAACAATCAATTTAGGACCGTATGAAATTTGAATTAGGAGTGAGGTGTCCATTACTGGTGCCTGCCAGCTAAAAATGACCATAATTGGTGCCGTCGCCCTAGCTTTTTCCTGCTGTAACCTACTTTAACTATCTAACTGTGGTTGAGCCTTTTTATAAGTTTAAACATTCAAATTAGATAAGTACTTTATGTGGACCCAAGACAATTCAAAAAGTAGGTACTTGAACTGCATAAGTAAGTAGGTATTGTATGAAACTCGTAGATTTGTACCTACAAGTAAAGTAGGTAATACAATCAAAGGAGGTAGTATACGTTTCTTAAATTGATTCCAACCGAAATCATTTCAGAATTCCAGTCACTTTACATGACCTTTCTAGTGCAGTAGGTAGGTACGTATATGTAGATGTATGTCAATATTATAGATTCGATCGCATCGCGTGTCAACGACACGAGCGTGATGTCACGGGGCGCAACAAGCGGGCGGCGACCACGCGACCTCGCCACGACCACTCGACACTCGACTAAAAATCCATACGGTACGGGGCGCCGTAATCCGCGCCGAGAGCCGGACCTGCGAGCGCAGGCGCGAGGGGGGGGCTGCGCGCGTCGCGCACCGGGCCGCGGCGGCCGCGCGCCACCAGCCGCCACGCGCACCCGACGAGAGCCGCCTGCCGTAATGTCATGACATCACGGGACCCACCCAATTCACGCTTCGCCTGTGACAACCGTACTACTGCAACATGCATTAAAAATGTCAACCTAATGTGGGCGTTTACCTTCGGAAACGGCTGGCCAAATTATATATTTCTAAGAATAAAACATCGAGACGTACTCAGTTAAAACACGGTATATCTTGATTGGATGTGATCGAGCACGAAAATTCAATATTACGTGACAAAAAGTAAAGCAAAGTGTTACAGTGGGCAGGTCGTATCCGCCATGTGCTACGTTTAAGTGCTGTGATCGTTCAGTGCCTGTAGCCGACAGGAGGCCGAGCGCGGGTCAGGCCGGGCGCGCGGGGATGCGGCGGCGGCGCTAGCGCATGGCGGGCGCGCCGGCGCCGGGCCCGCGCCAGCCGCGCCGCGGGCCCGCGCCCTTCGCCTCCTTCGACCACGACGTCTCTGACGAGGTGAGACTGCCAGTATGTATCTCTCTCATCTCTCTTCGCTTCTTCGCTCTCTCGCGAGTCGCTTCGGCTCCCTCCGGCGCATCCCGCTAACCCGCTAGCTGACCTGAGTGATCGTTCTCTTCCGCAGTCGAGCCCGGAATCGAAGCAGACGTTCCAGCTGCCGGAGATCCGCGAGGACCCCGCGGGCGCATCGCCCGGCGGCGAGGGTCTAGCGCCGCCCGAGCAGCGCGCGCGCTCGCACTCGTCGCCGGCGGTCGCGGCGGGCGGCGCGCTGGCCACTCCGGCGACGCCGCGCATCGACATCTCGCGCGCGTCCAGCTCCAGCCACCACGACTCGAGGGACAGCTCGCCGGAGATGGCGCTGTTCGCGGGCACGGCGGAGGACGCGGCCACCCGCGGCCGACTCGAGCTCGGCTTCCGCGAGGACGGCGCGCTCGAGCTGCGCTCGTCCACCGAGGAGCTGGCTTTCCTGGAGGGCGCGCCCGGCGAGCCGCGCGTCGCGCCGCCCGCGCCGCCCGCCCCGCCTGCGCCCGGGCGCAGGCACTCGCGCAAGGACAGCCAGGGCTCGGAGGCGGCGCTGCTGGCCGTCTCGGGCCGCACCAGCCGACTGTCCAGCGTGGGCTCGCAGTGCTCAGCGCACTCGGCACTGTCCGGTTTCAGCCACGTGTCGCAAGTGTCGCGCCTGTCCGTGGTGTCGGGCGCGTCGCGCTCCCCGTCGCCGCACAAGATGCTGCTCGAGACTTCCTTCTGCGGGCCCAAGCCCATCGAAGCCGAGCCCGAGAGCGTCGCCGCAGCCGTCGAAGAGCGCCTTTTAGAACTGGTGCGCGCCGAACCCGCGCCCGCCGCGCCTGCTGCGCCCGCCAACACGCGCGACCGGCGGGAGGTGCGCACCGAGGTCACCGTCGAGAGCGGCGCGCGGCCGCCCGTGGCCCGTGCCGCGCCCGCGCCGGCAGCCGCGGCCGTCGAGCCGCCGGTGGTCGTCGCGATTACGCCAGCCGAAGAAAAACGGGAAAAAGAAAGTAGCAATAGAGCCCGAGCGGGCCGCTCCAGGGAGCGCCGCGACAGCTCCGAACCGGAAGTTTATCGCAGTAGAAACCTTTCGAAGGACATTATCAGAATAAAGCTCAAACCGGACCACGAGTACGAGGACGGCGACGCGGAGGCCGGCTCGCCGTCGCCGCCCGGCGCACGGCGCAAACCGGCCACGCTGGAGCTGGTGGCGCCCGGCAGCGCGTCCCCGGCGCGGCGTCGCTCGCCGTCGCCCGCGGGCCCCGCGTCGCGCAAGTCCTCCTTTTGCTCTCTGTTTAAGTCGCGCGAGACCATCGCGTCGCCCGACTCGCCATCCAACGCGCTGCGCCGCAAGAAGAGTCTCAACGAGGGCCGCCCGCGCAGCAAGAGCCGCGACCGCGACCGCTCCGCTACGCCCACGTCCGCTGCCAAGATCCGCGGTTCCGTGCTCTCGTTGTTCAAAACGCCACGCCGGAGCGCCGCGTCGCCGTCCCCGGGCTCGCGGGCCGGCTCGCCGAGCCCGCAGGCCGCACCCGCCGCCGAGCCGCCGCGCAGACACGCCGAGAAGCTGAAATATTACGAGGACACGAGAAACGGCGTCATTCACATCCCGCTGCGGACGCCGCCCGACGAGCGGCCCGGGCCCAGCGGCGTGCGCCGGCCCGGCTCGGAGCCCGACGCGCACGCGGTCCAGCTGGCGCCCCGCGAGCCGCCGCGGCCGGCCTCTGCTCCGCAGCCGCTGCGCGCCGAGCTGCCCGAGCCGGTCGCCGGCGTCTCCTCCTCGCACTCGAAGAAACCCGTCCACCGCACCGTCCTGCCCGACGGCAGCATCATCATCCCGCTGCACTCGCCGACCGAGCGCGCGGCGCCGGGCCGCGATGCCGAGGCGCCCGCCGAGCCGACCGCCGACTCGGACGTCGTCTCGCCGGACTCCCGGCGCAGCGTCGTCACCCCCGACTCCCGGCGCAGCGTCGTCACCCCGGACTCGCGACGCAGCGTCGTCACGTCCGAGTCGCGGCGCAGCATCGTCACGTCCGAGTCGAGGCAGCTCGACGACAGCAGGAACGGCGACATGCGGACCGAGTCGAGCTCGGACGAGGGGCGCGCGAGGGCGCCGACGCCGCCCGAGGCCCCGCCGGCGGAGGCCGAGCGCGCGCGTCGCAAGCAGCGCCTCGTGTTCACCACGCACGTCGGGAGCCGCGAGCAGGTGTTCAGCACGCAGTTCAGCATCACGAAGACGCCGAGCGTCACGAGCGAGATGTCCGGGTCGCTGCCGAGCTTTCGAGAGCCCGGCGCGCCCGAGGAGCCGCGCCCGCCGCCGCTGCGCGACACGCACATCACCGGCGGCGAGCTCGCGCCCGCGGAGCCCGGCGAGGCGCGCGCCGGGTCGGGCGCCGCGTCCCCGGCGGGCCGGCCGGACGCGGCGCGCGACTCGTCCGGGTCCGAGCCGAGCTCGGGCGCCGGCACGCCCGCGGCGCGCGCCGGCAGCGACGTGGAGCAGCGCGGGCTGGTCGTGCAGGAGTCGTTCGAGGACGAGCTGCCCTACGTGCCGACGACGCTGCCGCTGGAGCGCTCCGTGGCGCTGCCCATGGTGCCGGTGCGCGAGCGCGCGCCCGCGGTGCCGCCGGCGGGCGTGCGCCGGCCGCGCGCCGCCGCGCCGCAGCCGCCGGGCCCGCCGCGCGCCGCGCCGGCGCCGGGCCCCGCGGCCGCCGCGGCCGGCTCGGCGAGCTCCCCGCCGGGCGAGAAGCTGCTCATCAAGCTGCCGCGCCGGCCGCGCACCGCCTCCGCGAGCGCTCCTCCGAGGCCGCAGCGCCCGCGGACTCGAAGCGGCGGAGACGGTGAGCGTAGTATTTTGAGATATGTATTTATTGTCTTGACACGGTGCGACCGGTACCGCTCGCGACTAGGTGCGCTTGCCGTCCCCGGGCAAGTCTAAATGGAGCGAAGCCGTTTCCTGCCATCATTTCAGAAATCTCAGTTTAATAACTTCTACAAACTTACGACCAGCTTCTGTGCAGAGCACTTTCCTTAAGAGACCTAGGTGTCTTTCACGATTCTAAACTACTTTTCGATGCCCACATTGAAAGTATTGTTAAAAGTGCTAATAAGTCTCTTGGTTTTATAATGCGCAATTCCGCCAACTTTACACAGGCTACTTAATTCTATGTAAGAAGTAAACTGTAATATGCTTCTCAAATTTGGAACCCATGTTATAGTACAGTCACCAGCAATTAGTTATTTATGTGACTGGTGCATAATGAGAGGCATTATACACGAGTGTGGTTTTATGAAACGAGCCGTAAGGCGAGTTTCATTATAAGATCACACGAGTGTTTTAATGCCTAATTATGCGTACAGTCGCATACATAACTTTATCTACATACATATCATAAGTTTTCTACAATATGTGAGAAACCTGTACCCGTCGTTACCCTGCATCTTAATGTACCTGCATCTTAATGTTCACATTAAAGTGTGGGTCACCGCGATACTGTAAAGTGAACATTAAGATGCAACTGTTCTACAGCGATAACCGATACTTTAATGACATGTAATACTTTAATGTTAACATTAAAGTACAACCACAGATACAGGTAACATAATATAGGGCATTTGCTTATTGCTTCTGAACATATTATATTGAAATTATGATATGGATGTAGATAAAATAATATTATCCAACATTGGACGCAAAAACATCAGACACATCTTTATCATTAGGGGTATAAGAGCGTGGCAGATGTTTTTGCGCCCAATGTAGGATAATATATTATTGCTGGTGACTGTACCTGTACCTACCTACCTGTGACTGTACCTACGTTTATAGAATCGAACGTGTTCAAAAAAGGAACGTGTTCGCTCCATTTATTTCATTGGAACATTTAATCCACCCGACAGGCGAGTCGCGAGCGAAGACAGAGTGGATCGACTTCGAAGAGGTGCCGGAGCGGCGCAAGCAACCGAAGCGCATCCAGACGCTGCCGGCGGCGGCGCGCGGCGTGGTGTACGTGGAGCCCGAGGAGTGCCGCTGCGAGTGCCACGCCGCCGCGCGCCGCGACGACGAGCTGCCGCTGCTGGCCGCGCCCGCGCCCGGCGCCGACCAGGGCTCGCTCGACCTCAGGTGACATAATATTCAAACAACTCACGCTTCACCAAAAAAATGTACTTTGTCAAAGTTGTTTCTACAGAAAAAGAGTAAAGTACTTACCTAAAGTCTGTTAAGAAAGTCATGAAATGAAAATAATTTTATAATTGATCCAAAGAGTTTAATTAGGTACGGTCTACAGTATAAAATAAGCATAATTAAAAAATACAATAAACAGACTAGCGGGCCTAGTATGGTTGCGTTTATATCGCGCGTCAAATGTGGATAGAGCATCCGTCACTCTCGTACTTATATTACCTACGTGTCAGAAGGTGACGGATGCCTTATCCAAACTTTGTCACGCGATAAACTCAGCCATATTCGGGCCCTAGGCAGGTATAATACTTTATTGCTGTGTCTTATTATGCTATTTTATTCTGTAATTTAGCTCTTAGGATCAATTATAAAATCATTTTAATGTCATTACTTTTTTGATAGACTATAATGTAGGTATTAATGATTCTTATGACAGTTTCCCTATGTCGTATTCCTGGGCGGTTAGCCCTTCTGGCGTAGCATAGAAACAACTGACTAACCTAGGATAGGTTTTTGAAAGGGGACTCTGAAGCCCGTCACACATTTTCAATCTTACAATTATGGATTCATGACTGCAAATGTGTTGAAAACCCAAGTTTGCCGCGATTTTCAATCAAAGTGACGTTTGAATCTTTTAGCTCGCTTTGACCTGCCGAACTAATTTCCTAACATATCCTCATTTCATTTTTTTTCCACCTATTTATTTATTGCTCTATTTATTTTTAATTTTTATACCGATTATACCGCCCTAAGTAATATTTCAATAACCACAAAATTGCTGAGAGCTTATTATGTCAATCTGATATTCTACAACAATAAGGTTGACTTTCCTACAAATTACAAATAACTTTGACGACGATCTCTAATGACATTGACGACTTCAAATATATATTTTTTGAAATGGGTCCCAGAAAGACCCGATAACCCTTCGGGGAGGGAAGATGGCCGATTGAAAAATACCCGGGCTTGCTTTTGATTTACTGATTATACTCTCTCACTGACACTGGCGAAATCACTCGGTGGGCCGCCATTAATTTCAAGAAGAATAATAAGAAGAAATGGGTCCCAAAGAAATTAACGTTCGTGACCGTATAGTTCAGGAAATATTAATTGGCCGTCTGTAATCTTTAAGATCTTTTTGTCAATAACAGACAAAATGTACCTAATTATAAAACTGCCCACGTTTGTCAAACAGCACAGTGGGTTGAAAGGTTAAGGTTAGGTTAGGTCCGGAAGTCTTAACGCAGAAAAAAGTTCGCATATTAGATAGATAACAGTAGGCCAAATCATATATCCTGGACTATACAACCGGCCAATTGGAACTGGAAATCAGTGTAAATCGGCCAGATACGAGCTTTAGTCCCCGGATGAGATTCAAAAATTGACCCCCTGGCTTTGCCACCGTACCGTAGGACTGTGGCAGTGACATTGTTTTGTCAGTGATTGAGATTTTATTGGTAACGTCACCATGCCAAAGTTCCATGGTGGGTCCTGTCCATATTGCCGATTGTTGCAGACGCAGAAACACACTCGAGAGATAAAATTAGGGTATCATTTAATCGATCAGCAAAATATTGTTATTTTGGTGAACAGAAATATGTATTTGGTCAACCAAAATAGCTGGTTGGTAAGCAACTTATGGTTAGCAAACATTTATAAATCTGTCTTTAATGATATACCTACTGAACTGCTCTAAATTATTTTGGTCAGCAAATTAAATATTTGAACTGCATTGCGCGACCCACAGTTAATCAAATTTTGGTAAGCAATCAGTTGGTAAGCAAAATATTTCTTTTTGTCCATCAAAAAAGGGGGCAAAATTACTGCCGAGCCGGCAACGCAGATTTTGCCAAACCCACCATCAAATTTACAAATTTAACAGGTTACGCTTACGCTTACGCGGAGCACCTATTTCAGGGTTGTTCTGGGTTTCCGCGGCTTGATATAAAAACGAACCTAACCTAACCTACCTCATAATTATTTATGATACAAATTTTGCTTAACCTAAGGTGTGATTGTGATTTCTAGATTTGTGTGACAAAACTTAACTTATAATTACTGGCTAATTGCTTTTTTTTTTAACCGACGAAAAAAAACGGAGGAGGTTCTCAAGTAGACGCGTATATATTTTTTTTTTATGTATGATCACGCATAACTTTTCACAGCGCGGTCCGATTTTAAAAAATATTTTTTGGTTTGATAGAGTATACTTTCGAGGTGGTCCCATTGTCACCAAATCTGAATCTGATGAAGGGATCCGTGAGGAATCGAGGGAACTCTTCGAATATTAAATGCATTCATATAGCGATTTTAGTATTTTTAGTAACAAATCCAGCATTTTCATTCAGAAAGTATCATTTGGTGAAGTGGAACTGATGATGAAGACCACAAATGGCTACTATGGCTACTATGTATGATCACGCATAACTTTTTACTGAGTTGTCTGATTTCAATAATTCTTTTTTTATTGGATAGAGTATACTTTGAAATTGCTCCCATTTAATTTGGAACTCCCCCCCCTCCGTCAATGGTAGGAATATAGGGATTGATAGTTAAACCCATGAATTTTTATCTGTGAACCGATTATGTTCAAACTTAGCACACATATGTAATTCTAATGACACTACAACATGACGGAGACTTGATATTGATCTGATAACTGAGACGGAAGACAGATGAGGGAAATCTTCAACGGATTACAGCAGCTACCTCGTGATTTCTCTTATTCATGCATCTCAATGAGAACTTTATACCTAACTTATGTATGATGCACGGATTATGACTACCATCGAGGGTCTGATGATGAGGTTTGATGATGGAGATGGAAGGCTGTCGAGGGAAGCCCTTATTAGTTCGGAAACTAAGGTATAAGGGTATACTTTGAAATTGCTCCCATTTAATTTGGAACTCCCCCCCCTCCGTCAATGGTAGAAATATAGGGATTGTTAGTTGACCCCATGAATTTTTATCTGTGAACCGATTATGTTCAAACTTAGCACATATATGTAATTCTATTGACACTACAACATGACGGAGACTTGATGTTGATCTGATAACTGAGACGGAAGATAGATGAGGGAACTCTTCAACGGATTACAGCAGCTACCTCGTGATTTCTCTTATTCATGCATCTTAATGAGAACTCTATACCTAACTTAAGTATGATGCACGGATTATGACTACCATCGAGGGTCTGATGATGGGATTTGATGATGGAGTTGGAAGGCTGTCGAGGGAAGCCCTTATATGTTCGGAAACTATGGTATAAGGGTATACTTTGAAGTTGCTCCCATTTAATTTGGACCCCCCCCCTTCTGTGAACCGATTATGTTCAAACTTAGCACACATATGTAATTCTATTGACACTACAACATGTCGGAGACTTGATGTTGATCTGATAACTGAGACGGAAGATAGATGAGGGAACTCTTCAACGGATTACAGCGGCTACCTCGTGATTTCTCTTATTCATGCATCTTAATGAGAACTCTATACCTAACTTAAGTATGATGCACGGATTATGACTACCATCGAGGGTCTGATGATGGGGTTTGATGATGGAGTTGGAAGGCTGTCGAGGGAAGCACTTATTTGTTTGGAAACTAAGGTTTTTAAATTATTAATCAGAGTGTAACAAACCTATTGCGACGTAATTGTGTGTAGTGTGTAAATAAACCTCTCAGTTTCTGCATTTCTGCTAAAGCTCGTTCATCGTGTGGCTTTTGTTATACCTACCTTATTTCGCTCTAACTCAGATACCTTCAAGTAGTTTAACTATACTAAATGCAACATAAACCTGCCCCTTGGCAAAAAGTTAGTTTCTTTCCGAGGTCGATTACAGCTTTATCAAGTGTTGTTCCCGTGTTGTTGTTGTAGCTAACCCCGTGTGCTTCTATTTAGTCCACCAGAGTAAATCTCTTTAACCGAACAATTTTCCTCGCGTGTGATATGCATGGACTTGTTTCTCTAATAAGTCCATGGCGATTGTCTAAAACTCGATACTGGCGAAATACACCTTGTTAAAACAAGGAGTGAAAGCCACTAATTAAGAAAAAAAAACACCATTGACGAGGCCCACAGGTATATGTTATAGGTGATATGTTATCTCTAAGCATTACACGGGATTCGGTAGCTAATTTTAGCTCAGACAAAAGACCGCCACAGTTGTTCACATCTTTCGGAACAACATTATCAGGGGGTTTCTTCCCATAGGTAGCAACTTCACGAGACTCGTCTATGGAACGAATTGTATAGACACGGTTGTGTTTTGTAGCGAAACAATGAATAGTTAAATTAAGTAATCAAAGAATAAGTATCTATTAACAGAGAAAGAAACTGAAAAGTGAAAAATAAAAACTTTTTAACAAAAAAAATACACCGCCGAAAAAAGAAAACTGAAAAGCAAAAAATAAAACTTTTTAACAAAAAAATTAAACCGCCGAAAAAAGAAAACTGAAAAGCAAAAAATAAAACAGAGCCTTTTAAGTCTAACTAAGCTCCTACACTAATGTTAATACCTTAATAAATAATTTTGAGTCGGCGCCAAACAAACAAGCAAGGCAGGCACCGACTTCAAACCACTTAGGAGGTAGCACATACCATCACACACATACATAGTTTTACTTTACGAAATAGTTAATTTGCTTATTTGTTTGTTTGGCGCCGACTCAAAATTATTTATTAAGGTATTAACATTAGTGTAGGAGCTTAGTTAGACTTAAAAGGCTCTGTTTTATTTTTTGCTTTTCAGTTTTCTTTTTTCGGCGGTTTAATTTTTTTGTTAAAAAGTTTTATTTTTTGCGAATCAATTTTATAACGGCTGGCCATTTAATTACTTCCCCTTATATACATATAACTACTAGTTACTATTAACCGATGAACTTTTATATCACCTCACACACACTCACTGTCACTCCACATCTCTCGAGTGTTAGTCTGCGTCTCAGTGTTGTTCTGAATCTCGTTTGCTTTTACCACTATCCGCAAACACGGCAAAGTGCGAGTGAACTGTCCCTCGCGGCACTGTCTCGCTTGCTGGTGTGTTGACGCCTGATGCGTGTGCGCAGCTCGCCGGAGGAGGGCGCGCTGCAGCTGCGCGTGCAGCTGGCGCGGCCGTTCGTGGCCGACTTCGACCTGCGCGCGCGCGACGACCCCGCCGACCTGGTGCGTGCCCGCGACCCCGCCACCCCTCGCCACGGAGAGCGCCGGGACCGGGGCGTCCTAGCAAACACGTCGTCCACGAACTAAACCGGCAATAACCTTGACTCGTGCGCCCTCTGGCGTGGCGTGGCCGATTGCCGTGCTTTAGTTGCGAGATTAACGCACGGCAATTGATTTTAATTATATATATTTCCCAAAATCATTTTTTTCTGGTAGCAATATTTCCATTGGCAAAATACCAGTCTTTATTTTTTTAGTAAGTACCTTATTTTTCCGAAGATTTTTCCGCAGCAGAAAAAAAAACCAGTATCATTATTTCCCAATCTGTATTTATCTGAATAGTTACACCTATTATTTCCACAGAGTCGACGGAGCTCTGCTCTGGCGGAGCTCCCACTTCTGGGTGGTTTTGGCCTTCGGGCCTACTGTAAAACTTTCATACAGGGTGACTGGTTACTCGACCTTTTCCTTACAAGGGGTTACACTAGAGCTAATTTGTAATAATTTTGTCCCAGTTAACTGGGGGTCTAATGTCACTGGTTTTAAGTTATTTAACTTTTTAGGTATTTTTAAATTTTCCGTCTTTTGATCTAAAACTGCCAATTGTGAAAAAACTACTTCACTCTGTGAACTAAAATTGCGTTTTCTAATAACTGATTTTAAGGAATAGGTCGAGTTACCAGTCACCCTGTATACCTAACCTAAACCTACCTACATATTTCGGCCTTATTGCAATGAATTTGCAACGGGGAAAAATCCAGACTGGGGCCTGTTTTATAAAGCTACAAATTACAATTTACAGGTTACAAGTTTCCATTTGACACAGCCTCGACCAATAACGACCAGCCATTAGAGCAGTGTTGCCAATTTAGACCTGTAAAAATGTAACTTGTAGCTTTATAAAACGTGCCCCAGCGGCCCGTTTCACGAAGCTACAAGTTACAAATTAGCTTAGTCTTTCTCGCAAAAGGAGTTAGAAAGAGACATCCGCTTGTAATTTGTAACTTGTTGCTTCGTGAAACGGGCCTAAGGAAAAACTAAGAATGGGAAAAATGCGATTCGGTAAAATTTCTTGAGCGAAAAATCGCGAATAGAAAAATTGCTACGCGGAATAATCCAGTTTGAAAAACAGATTGATAAACCAGTTGATTTTTATTGTAAGAGATATGGGCGAGAAAATTTAACTCGGTTTAACGATTTGTGAGAGCTGTTATAGGTAATTAGGCCAATGTAGAATGGTCCCTGTGACAGCCGCTTTTCGTAATCTCAAACACTTGCAAGGTGTAGGTACTTGCAAGCGAGGCTTACCGATATAAAGAGGTGATTAATGACATAAGTGTATGAATTGTTTATACATACTTACAGGGTGGAAAGTTACGATGGGGCAGTAAGGGCAGCTACTAGATCCCTTGCTGCTACGCGAAAATGCTCTTAGAAGACCTTTACTAACTTTTTAAACAATGTAAATCGACATTCACAGATTTTTGAAAAAATGTACAGTCAGCGAGAATATGGACAGATTTGAATTAAGGTTAGAGTAAGTACCTACTAGAAAACCCACAAATAAAAAAAAAACTTTCCATAAGTACAGTTCGTAGGGTAATTACAAAGTGTACATTTTGCATGTACCTAGTTTTTTACGCATTTGAGACCATTATGCTTAAAGAAAATTGAACAGTATGTAGACAACTAAAAGCCACTTGCACCAAAAATTTAATACTGGGTTAGTAAACATCAGTTTCATACAAAAACTGTCCTTTTAACTCGCTAAGGGTTCGTTGTTTGATCAGTAGTTAACTCAACTAATTGTTAAAATTCGAAAAGGGAATCGACAATTTGACACATTTCCTTGAGATTTAACCATTAGTTACGATTTTTACGATTAGTTAGTTTAACGCCTGATCAAGCAAAAGGCCCCAAACATAACGTTTCAGAGAAAAACGAAAATTCAAATAAAGCATGAAATCATCATCGTTCGAATTTCAAAATTTTAATTCAGTACCTACATTCTTTTTAATTATTAACCTGTTTCATCCATGACGGCCAGCTAAATCTGTATAGCAAAATGTTCGAATTTAGAGTTCTCTTTCAGACTCTAGTTTTTTGTTACAATAATAATGATTATTCTCATTTCTAGCATCCTAATTGCAGTTAATTGGCTCCATATTTAATGTTTGAAAATTACCCTACAAACAGTATGGAAAAAGTTTTCCTTGATTTGTGGGTTTCTAGTACCTACTCTAACCTTAGTTGGTCCCAAAGAGTGTTTTAATCCTTGATAGAAATGGGACCGATTGGCATAAAATTTTTTTTTACTCAAAACTGTTGATTTTCTCGCAGAATGTTTTTTTTTTTTCAAAAATCTGTGAATGTCTATTTTCATTACTTAAAAAGTTAGTTAAGGTCTTCTAAGAGCAGTTTCGCGTAGCACCAAGGGATCTAGTAGCTGCCCTTACTGCCCCATCTTAACTTTCCACCCTGTAGGTACCTATATGAGTTCTCGCAGGGCCCGCCAGGCCGACTGACCGCGCGCTTGTTGCAGGAGCGGCCGGCGTCGCGGCGCCACTGACGCGGCCGCCCGCCCCCGCGGGACCCCACTAGACCCTAAAGAGTTTTACAAATTATATTCACTAATTGACTCGAAGCGAGTTGTTATCATTTTTGAGATGTAAATTTACCCGTTCGATATATATTTATAGCGTCGTTTATATCTCTCCTATTAGCCACCGTTGACCTTGCATTTTTTGATGTTTATTGAATTGTTCGAAGTGTATATTGCGGTTTTTATGCGATAGAGTAACGTGTTCGATAGCTGTGCGATGTGTCGAGGCGCGCGGCGCGGCGCCGGCGCAGGCGGCTCTCCCGCTGCGGCTCGAGCATCGCGAAAATAGTGGAAGTCACACAAGTGGACCCTCTAAGACCATTCGCCACAGTAGTATTGTATTCATGTTGATATTTAGAGCTGTTTACCTACGTAACCAAAACCTATCGACGTACGAGCTGTGATGATGATGACGTCCAAAGCCGCCGCGGCCGGTCCTTCCTAAGGTTGCGAATTTCCTTTGGTTTCCATCCAGGTCATGCGTAATTTAAATAAAAGTAGAGCGGGGGGGCCGGCGCCGCCGCCAGCGCAGCGCGCCGTCTGTTCGTTCGCACGTCACCTTTGTACCTGCCTCCTGCAACGTGCAGCACTCGTCCGTCGCTCGGGCTCGCTCGTCGGACCGACGTCCTTACCTGTGCTCGGGTGAAGCTGGGCGCACATTGTTCATTTAATTCGTAGACCAACAGACGCGCGTCGCGAGGCACTCCCTCCGTGGACGCATTATGCATCCGCTCCATATGATACATGCGCAATTGCTACTGCGTTTACTACAAAACATATCGCGGTGTGCCTCTCGGCAGCGCGTCAACGTTAATATCAGCGATACCCTGCAATGTGCCGCCTGCCCTGAGCGTCTACCGTCTTTTTACCGTAGATCTCAGTAGCTATCATGTGTTGTGCATCCCGAAATAACTGTGATGTTCAATAGTGTTCATAAAATAGTCAAAACACTTCTTAATATAGTGAAAACCTAGGAAAAACGTCCCGCCACTGCTGATCGGTGTTCATAGTAAGCAGCAGGAATGCTCACGTCTCATGCTCAAAGTAGACGGAGTCGCCCGCGTCCGGCCGGGCCGCCCTAGCGTCGTCGTCGAGGGCCGAGCCCGCTGCTGCTCGTGTCTCCCGCCCCGCGCCCGACGACGACTCTGCACACTCGTGTCTTGCGCCTCACTCGACCAGCTTCGAAGCTCGCGAGGTTTAGTTAGCTCGCAGTTACTTATAGATTTGATGCAATAATATGTACTTAATACGAATGTACCTATGTACTAATGTTAAAAACTTAAATCTATCAGGTTTAGGCAAAAGTCTGAGATGTAAAGAATATAAATTTTTGCTTTCCAATGTGCAGTTTTAATGAACATCCTACTCCTATAACTTAGGCCCTCATGGGTAGTATCTACTTGTAACCCTTAGAATAAAGATGGTCTAATTTAAAGTCAAAAGTAAGTGATCAGTTTTGTACCTGTCGATCGCTCTAACGCCCATGGACTGACATACGAGATCATTAAATAAACGGAACCGACAGGGGCCACCACGGGACCAAAGTGATCATCTATTAATGACGTTAACTACTACTAAAATTGCTTACACGCGAATGGAACGAACGAAACGAATAAAGTATACCAATCTAATAGACCTATAATATTATTTGTGAGTGATTAAGTATTCGTCGTCCGTCCGTCTGTATACATATGAGCCGACCCTACATACTTACGTATGTAGTTTATTTTTCTTGCCCTAAACACGTAGGTACCACACAATTTCGTTGACCCGTTCAATCTATTTCGTGTCCGATCTGTCATGGCGTTGAGACTTAAACGGTTCGAGTGCCGAGGTTAGTAATTTACGACTGAATTTCAGTACCTTAGTCTTTAATCACAGAATTACTTGCTGGCAACAAAAGAGGATATACCTGTGTATTACCACGCACGACACCCAACAACGGTATTTGGACGACAAGCACCGGCGGCTCTTCATCCCCGCGTCGAAAATCAAATCATAAAGCTATGCGACATACAAGATACCACAGTTAGATAAATGCAAACCATTGACAAAACTAAAACTAAATATACTTCTCTTGCACTCTTAGGCCACATTTCACCAAACTGGAATAAGACTTACTTCGAGATTAGTCTATACAAATTCGGCGTTTAATCTAGGTATAAGACCTTATTCTCGCTTGGTGAAATCCGCCATTACAGAGAAACAGAAATATTTTACTAAAGTAATAGCATAGCATACTTTTTTTTTTTGCTTATACTCAGTAAGTAAGGTTACGTATCCACGCCTAAATTTAATAACCCTAATGTAATCCAAAAACTTTACAGGATTGTTATAAAACAAACCTAACCTAACCTAAGGAGTTCTATACAATACCCCTTTCAGAAAATCCTGAAAACTTTTCGGTTTCAGAAAAAAACCCATTAGGTATTATGAACTTCAGGTATTATAATTATACATTCATTAGGCTTATTAATTTTAGGCGCTCTGATACGGAGCCGTAAGCCCTGTAAATAGGCATTTTCACATGTCGGTACCAAGTACCTACAAGCGCTTCCAAAGATGAGAGCGCTGTTGAAAATGCGGTCAAGTGCGAGTCGGACTCGCGCACCGAGGGTTCCGTACCGCCGCACACCAGGTATTATTACATTCAATTTAAAGTCCATTTTGAATAGAATTAGCGCAAGCCCAACTCACACTTGACCATTTGTTAGTATTTGTTGTTTTTCTTCAGGGTTGTACTATGATCATACCTAGTTTGGCTTTTGTAAGTGATTTGATTATAGCAAACGGGGTGTCGTATGAAAAGGCTCAATCTGCACATTTCAAAACAATTTTTTTTATAATTTTCCGTGACGTACTTTTTGTTTTATAGCCAAAAAATTACAAAATATGACCGTTCTCCCCCCTTACCTCCGAAGTTTATGGACCAAACAATCTGAAAAATTCCTGATGTAAACTGGGGTCCAAGTGAAAAAGGGTACAAGTCGACTTAACTCGTAATAAAAAAGGGCATATACATGAACGGAGTATACTAGACTTAAACCCTTTTTCACTTGTTCTTCAGGAGACTTACACCCTTTTTCACTCCCCAGAATTACTCATATTTGACGGAAAAAATAAAATGAAGTTGTCAAACTTTACAGTTAAGGAAAAAAATTAAATTTAGGCTAGTCAAAATGGACTTTATCACATAGCTGATAAAGTTCGTAATAATCAAAATGAGTATTTTCTTTTGCGTTTTCCAACCATATTATCTTAAATATGGAACCCTCGGTGCGCGAGTCCGACTCGCACTTGACCGGTTTTTAGGGTACCATACCAAAATGGTAAAAAAGGAACCCTTATGGTGAGACTTCGTTGGCCGTCTGTCTGTCTGTATGCCACAGCAGGTTTTCTCAGCAACTACAAATGCTATCAACTCTTCTTGAAACCTTTGCATTTTATTGGCCAGCGCGGCCGTGTTATCGCTCTTGAGCACGAGCTACGTTCAAACGATTATCGCGATCTAGAGGTGGAACACCGCGAGCGCAGGCGATAGTAAGTACATTGCGTAGCTTAAATGAAGTTCAGTAATGTAAGAATTCGTAGACTTTAGCATACCGAATTATACTGTTATTTTATTAACCGACGAAAAAAAACGGAGGAGGTTCTCAAGTCGACGCGTATATATTTTTTTTTTTATGTATGATCACGCATAACTTTTCACAGCGCGGTCCGATTTTAAAAAATATTTTTTGGTTTGATAGAGTATACTTTCGAGGTGGTCCCATTGTCACCAAATCTGAATCTGATGAAGGGATCCGTGAGGAATCGAGGGAACTCTTCGAATATTAAATGCATTCATATAGCGATTTTAGTATTTTTAGTAACAAATCCAGCATTTTCATTCAGAAAGTATCATTTGGTGAAGTGGAACTGATGATGAAGACCACAAATGGCTACTATGGCTACTATGTATGATCACGCATAACTTTTTACTGAGTTGTCTGATTTCAATAATTCTTTTTTTATTGGATAGAGTATACTTTGAAATTGCTCCCATTTAATTTGGAACTCCCCCCCCTCCGTCAATGGTAGGAATATAGGGATTGATAGTTAAACCCATGAATTTTTATCTGTGAACCGATTATGTTCAAACTTAGCACACATATGTAATTCTAATGACACTACAACATGACGGAGACTTGATATTGATCTGATAACTGAGACGGAAGACAGATGAGGGAAATCTTCAACGGATTACAGCAGCTACCTCGTGATTTCTCTTATTCATGCATCTCAATGAGAACTTTATACCTAACTTATGTATGATGCACGGATTATGACTACCATCGAGGGTCTGATGATGAGGTTTGATGATGGAGATGGAAGGCTGTCGAGGGAAGCCCTTATTAGTTCGGAAACTAAGGTATAAGGGTATACTTTGAAATTGCTCCCATTTAATTTGGAACTCCCCCCCCTCCGTCAATGGTAGAAATATAGGGATTGTTAGTTGACCCCATGAATTTTTATCTGTGAACCGATTATGTTCAAACTTAGCACATATATGTAATTCTATTGACACTACAACATGACGGAGACTTGATGTTGATCTGATAACTGAGACGGAAGATAGATGAGGGAACTCTTCAACGGATTACAGCAGCTACCTCGTGATTTCTCTTATTCATGCATCTTAATGAGAACTCTATACCTAACTTAAGTATGATGCACGGATTATGACTACCATCGAGGGTCTGATGATGGGATTTGATGATGGAGTTGGAAGGCTGTCGAGGGAAGCCCTTATATGTTCGGAAACTATGGTATAAGGGTATACTTTGAAGTTGCTCCCATTTAATTTGGACCCCCCCCCTTCTGTGAACCGATTATGTTCAAACTTAGCACACATATGTAATTCTATTGACACTACAACATGTCGGAGACTTGATGTTGATCTGATAACTGAGACGGAAGATAGATGAGGGAACTCTTCAACGGATTACAGCGGCTACCTCGTGATTTCTCTTATTCATGCATCTTAATGAGAACTCTATACCTAACTTAAGTATGATGCACGGATTATGACTACCATCGAGGGTCTGATGATGGGGTTTGATGATGGAGTTGGAAGGCTGTCGAGGGAAGCACTTATTTGTTTGGAAACTAAGGTTTTTAAATTATTAATCAGAGTGTAACAAACCTATTGCGACGTAATTGTGTGTAGTGTGTAAATAAACCTCTCAGTTTCTGCATTTCTGCTAAAGCTCGTTCATCGTGTGGCTTTTGTTATACCTACCTTATTTCGCTCTAACTCAGATACCTTCAAGTAGTTTAACTATACTAAATGCAACATAAACCTGCCCCTTGGCAAAAAGTTAGTTTCTTTCCGAGGTCGATTACAGCTTTATCAAGTGTTGTTCCCGTGTTGTTGTTGTAGCTAACCCCGTGTGCTTCTATTTAGTCCACCAGAGTAAATCTCTTTAACCGAACAATTTTCCTCGCGTGTGATATGCATGGACTTGTTTCTCTAATAAGTCCATGGCGATTGTCTAAAACTCGATACTGGCGAAATACACCTTGTTAAAACAAGGAGTGAAAGCCACTAATTAAGAAAAAAAAAACACCATTGACGAGGCCCACAGGTATATGTTATAGGTGATATGTTATCTCTAAGCATTACACGGGATTCGGTAGCTAATTTTAGCTCAGACAAAAGACCGCCACAGTTGTTCACATCTTTCGGAACAACATTATCAGGGGGTTTCTTCCCATAGGTAGCAACTTCACGAGACTCGTCTATGGAACGAATTGTATAGACACGGTTGTGTTTTGTAGCGAAACAATGAATAGTTAAATTAAGTAATCAAAGAATAAGTATCTATTAACAGAGAAAGAAACTGAAAAGTGAAAAATAAAAACTTTTTAACAAAAAAAATACACCGCCGAAAAAAGAAAACTGAAAAGCAAAAAATAAAACTTTTTAACAAAAAAATTAAACAGCCGAAAAAAGAAAACTGAAAAGCAAAAAATAAAACAGAGCCTTTTAAGTCTAACTAAGCTCCTACACTAATGTTAATACCTTAATAAATAATTTTGAGTCGGCGCCAAACAAACAAGCAAGGCAGGCACCGACTTCAAACCACTTAGGAGGTAGCACATACCATCACACACATACATAGTTTTACTTTACGAAATAGTTAATTTGCTTATTTGTTTGTTTGGCGCCGACTCAAAATTATTTATTAAGGTATTAACATTAGTGTAGGAGCTTAGTTAGACTTAAAAGGCTCTGTTTTATTTTTTGCTTTTCAGTTTTCTTTTTTCGGCGGTTTAATTTTTTTTTATTTATAAATGGGAGAGATGCTTTAGGTCCACATTCCCGGCGGTAAAAACGATATCGTATTTGACCTGTTACGGCAGCCATTACTGTCAGGGAAATAAGATCTATCAAAACGTTGACAATACGATAACAGAATATAGACGATATGGTTTGAAGCGCCTAGAACACCGGCCCTGGGTCCCGGCGTCCCGGCCATTCGGCATTTGATGTTCACTAACGAGCCTAATCTACACAGCACGCTTCCATTATTTTTAAATCTAACTAAAATTAAGGTTGCATTCGACCAAATTGGAATAAGGTCTTATATCTAGACTAGAGGACGCCCGCGACTTCGTACGCGTAGAATTAGTTTCCCGCTACTCCCCCCATTTTTTCCCGTTGGGGGTCGATTTTCGGAAAACCCTTTCTTGGTGCTCACTTACATCATGAAAGGAACTCCTGTACCAAATGTCAAGTTATAGTTATGTGCCTTTTATATTATTATATATAGATTAAACGCCGAATTTGTAGACTAATCTCGGAGTAAGTGTTCAAGTTTGGTGAAATGCGGCCTTAATGCTGTAAAAATTCAACATACCGAATTGTCACTAGTCAACTGTCATAATCAGCGTTGTTTTAAGCGCGTGTCGGCTCGCCGCCCGACGTCGGGAGCCGGCGACTATTTGGATCCGGTCACCTACGGCCACTTCCTTGGACGGCCACCGCACAAATTCCTTGTTCGTGTTAGAATAAGATTTAATATAACGGTGAAATGGGATTTAAGTTGGTATATTCGAGAAGCTATATTTATTTTATTGTTATGAAAACTATTTATAGCGTTGGCTGAATAGCACACACTCGTGCCTGTCCAGTTTCGAGGAGGGTCAAAAAACAGAGGAAGTTGACAGAACTGTCGGTCGACGATCAAAAAAAGGAGAAACGGAAAAATGTAACGAGAATAAAAATTTATAGCGACTATTAAAAGAGACAAAGTGAAGTTAAATCAAGACGGTGATTCTGTTGGCGAAGGCTTGGTTATGTTGAATGTATCGACGTCGTTGTAAAGTTGAAAAGTGGAAAATTATAACAGTCGTATGCCATAGCACATGTTTTATTTAACATAGATACACCTTTACTAATATGAGTTTTAATAATTTCAGAAGTGGGATATACTCACTACGCAATGCCCATACAAAAAGTACAGCGAAATTAAATCGAATCATAATTGAACGTTTAGCAAACGTTGTACGGGTGATCCAGCGTCAAATCGTAGGAGGTAATGGCGATCTAATGCTAGCGAGCTGCAATTGCTTCCCGTGTTGGCTAGCGCGAGGACCACTATACTTCTTGGAAAGTCAATTAATGTTGGTTTGGGAGACGCCTAGTACAAACTAACACTGGTAAGGCCGTTCCTAATAATTTGGACTTTTTGTCATCGCTGATATTATTCCTTGTTTGATCAGGAGAAATCTGATACTAATGAAACATTCGAGCAATAAAATGTAACGGTCAGCTTTTGTCATGGCTAGTATTAAAAATAGTAAAAGCTAGTTAAGCAGGCATGGCCTAGCCACTGCACGCTTCGCTGCACTCAAATTATAAATATGGAAATGGATAAAAGATAAAAGATAAAAGACATTCATTCAGTAAATAGGTCGCACGGGTATTTTTACATGTCAAGAAAGAGTCTATCAGCCAGAGCTTCCCAAGAGGAGACCACTGCTGAGAGGAAACGCCGCAAGAAACAGACACGGGATACAACTTTCGCATTTGCACAAATTATAGTTTAAGTGCTGGACAGGGTAACTTTAACACCACGTCAGGTAATTTAATTATTATAGAAATGAATGCATTGTCCAACAAATGATTGATATACTTTATGGATGCGGAATTTTCGAATAGCAATTTAATTTTTATTTCTTGTCAGAATTTTTGGTAAAAGAATCAAAGTTTTTAATAACATAAATAAATTGAGACGCTACAGTTGCGATATTAATTTCTATACAAAAATCTCTTAAGGAGTCACAGGAATTTAAGTTATAAATAGAACGGATGGCCCTTTTTTGTAACACAGACATAGTTTGTATTTCAGCTGCCTTACTTAACTTACTGGAAATTGGGATACAAATTGAGAAAAATGTTATTAAAAGGAAAAATTGTGATATAAAGGCTCAGTACCTTTGTCATAAAACGCTATGCTGAACCGCTGCGAATAATTTGGTGACATAAGTAGGTGTGTCATGCCTTATTGACTTACCCATGCATATTAAATCACCACTAGAGCACGATATTGACACGTATTATTGATATAAGTACATATTGGTAACATTATCATTGAGTTATAGGCATACTCATCTCAGAAGCAAGAATAAATGCAAATGACACCTGTTCTTCCTTGCAATCGTGTTTAACAAGGGGTTAGGAGTAGTACCTACTATATCAGCCAAGAAACAACAACTAAACAATATAAAGTAGGTAACTATTTGGGCTAACAATGACATTAAAAGACATGGAATGAATTATTATATTCGAGTTAAGAAATTGTTCAAAAAGACACAAATTAATTCGAGTTTTTAAAGTAGGATATTAAGAATATTTATTGCACAATTAAGTGTTAAACCATGTACCTCTGGGCCGTTACTTATTGTAACGATTGACATTGACTTACTTTTTCATGGTTACACTTATCTTTGAACCGTCCGACATTGTCTTACTTAAATAAATAATAATAAATATCAGGGGACAATATCACACCAATTGACTTAGTCCCAAACTAAGCTCTAGGCTTGTACTATGGGTACTAGACAACGATATAAATACTTATATGGAGAAATATAAACTTAAATACATAGAAAACATCCATGACTCAGAAACAAATATTCGCGCTCATCACACAAATATCTGCCCTTACCGGGATTTGAACCCAGGACCGCTAGCTTCGGAGTCAGGGTCACTAACAACTAGGCCAGCTCGTCATCATGGTTACATGTATCTCTGGACCGTTACTTGTTGTAGCGATTGGCATTGACTTACTTATCATGGTTACATGTATCTCTGGACCGTTACTTGTTGTAACGATTGACATTGACTTACTTATCATGGTTACATGTATCTCTGGACCGTTACTTGTTGTAACGATTGATAATCTGTCTCACTGGTTCTAAAGATATAATTAATAGTTTCATGGGCTGTTGTTGTTATGTAACGATTGGAAACAGTTAAGAAATGAAAGCGTAAATATGGTTTGACTTTTGAGATGTTATAATAAGATAATCTTTTGTCAATTTGCAGGGACGCAAATGTTGTGCCAGGATGGGCGAATGTTAGAATAAGATTTAATATAACGGTGAAATGGGATTTAAGTTGGTATATTCGAGAAGCTATATTTATTTTATTGTTATGAAAACTATTTATAGCGTTGGCTGAATAGCACACACTCGTGCCTGTCCAGTTTCGAGGAGGGTCAAAAAACAGAGGAAGTTGACAGAACTGTCGGTCGACGATCAAAAAAAGGAGAAACGGAAAAATGTAACGAGAATAAAAATTTATAGCGACTATTAAAAGAGACAAAGTGAAGTTAAATCAAGACGGTGATTCTGTTGGCGAAGGCTTGGTTATGTTGAATGTATCGACGTCGTTGTAAAGTTGAAAAGTGGAAAATTATAACAGTCGTATGCCATAGCACATGTTTTATTTAACATAGATACACCTTTACTAATATGAGTTTTAATATTCGTTCATTTCCCAGTTTGTCCATTTCCCTGTTTGTCCATTTCCCAGTTCGTCCATTTCCCAGTTCGTCCATTTCCCCGAACGACCACTGGTCAGTTACGGCCTCTTCCTTGGTCGGCCACCACCCAAATTCCTTGTTCGTCCATTTCCCCAAACGACCATTTCCTTGGACGGCCACCACCCAAATTCCTTGTTCGTCCATTTCCCCAAACGACCACTCTACGACCACAGCTGTCCGTCCGTCCGTCCGTCCGTCTGTCTGTCTGTCTGTCTGTCTGTCTGTCTGTCTGTCTGTCTGTCTGTCTGTCTGTCTGTCTGTCTGTCTGTCTGTCTGTCTGTCTGTCCTTTATTTATCATAATGACGAAGGAACCCTACATTGAGCATGGACTGACATGCTCTTGCCCGGTTTTTTTGGTTTTTACCGTGCCTGGTTAACTAACTAACTATCTTTTTAACTTTATATAACTGGGTACTTATTTACTTTCTTTGCCCTTGACTGTAAGTACCTAGCTAAATAAACTAATGGTTAAAATTCGAAAATCTAGTAAAAAATGAAATACATGATGTGGCCGTTTGAGGAAGTGGCCGTTCAGAGAACTGGCCTTTAATTGGAAGTGGCCATTCGAAACATGTGGCCGTAACAGCTAACATGAAAGCGATGTGGCCATTTGAGGAAGTGGCCGTTCGGAGAACTGGCCATTAATGGGAAGTGGTCGTTCAGAGAACTGGCCTATCATGGGAAGTGGCCGTTCAGAGAACTGGCCTTACCTGGGAAGTGGCCGTTCGAAGCATGTGGCCGTAAGTGACCGGATCCGACTATTTCCTAGTTCGCCACGTCAGACACAATCCTTACCGTTCCATTCACCACAGCTCCATATTTCGCGACACGACTCGAGCTAACAATCACAATCAAACCGCCAGCTAGTAAATAAACGATTTATTTGTTACAGACTTTTCTTACGAAGAGATACGCGCGGCGAATTAAATAAAGCACTTTACACTAGGTGTTCACTTGAAGATCTTGCCCTGGTTGAACGGGCGGCCCTGCTTGTCGGTGCCGCTCCAGGAGAAGTAGTCGTGCACGAGCTGCTTGGTGCTTGCGGCGCTCGGGTCGAGCTTGGTCCACGTGTACGACTCGTAGTCGATGGTCCAGTCCGGGCTCAGCGGGAAGGCCAGCTCCTGGCCGCGCCACACCCACACGCCCGAGATGGTCGAGTCGTTGTCGGCCCCGAACAGGCACGCCGACGCGAACGCCTGCTTGCGCATCTTGTCCAGCCGCTGGAACATGCCTGCGCCGAGGAGGAACCACACGTCAGCTCAACATCTCGCTATCGACTACCATGTAGCGATGTAGACATGCACAAGCGAAACGATAAAACTCGTGCTAGCCATCTGTAGCCCTAGACAAGATGCATTCCGAGATCATTATCGTTATCGAAAATGTATATGCACTCGTGTCAATTATATACAATTATAGATAGTTTTCGAAAACCGTTTACGATAGCGTTAAGCATCTCGCCTAAGCCTCAGGACAGGTCTGCTGCACGAATGAGAAATTGACTGGCGTCTTATTTTAAGGTAGAAAAAGACGGCAACACTGGGCTTCTCTTTAACAGAAACTTTATAAAATGACTCAACTTTTTTTAATCGCTAGTCTAATAGCTACGAATTAAGCATCAAACAAGTATAATAAATAATATAAGTATACTCTTAAAGATCATGTCCACCCACATTTGCGCGAGCTACAAGCACATCGGCGGACCCAACTAGTTAGGTTTTCGTATGAGTTCGGCTGCGTGCCAGTGAACTTGAACTATGCGATAGAAAGGGAAACACTAAGCAGGCGCGGTCGACCTACTTACACGCTGTTTTTAAGAAAGAGTGCCTTTCTGTTCGAAATAATCTGAAACAGTGTGTCGTTGTCTGCGAGCTCAGTGTATGCACGCGATGAAAGAATACTGATGTTGGGGGCACTGACCGGTGATGAGGTTGCAGCTCATGAACACCTTGGCGAGCTCTTCCGGGTACTTGTACTCGGCGAACCAGATGGAGTAGTGCTCAGGGTCGAACTTCTGCCAGAAGTACGGGATGGACACCGCCTCGTCCTCGTTGGAGTAGCAGCGCTTGAAGTCGTCCATGTTGAATGTGCTGCCAACCACACAGTACTCATTAATACAACACCCAGGGCAGCGAAATAATTGGGACCAAGCATTGGGGCTATTATTTCCAACAGTGTTTTTGGATGCAAATACATCTTGCCCTATCCATCGATAAACTAAGATAGCAAGATGTATACGAACTTATTTGATGGGATTTTGCGAAATGCGAAGTTTGATTATTTAGTATATCTGGTAATTGAAATCTAGAAAGTAAAGTGAATGACGAACTGGCGAGAACCCAGTCTGTTTGAATCCATTGCTTAATGCTTTCTGAGCTATTCATTCTGGTAAACATAACACACCTGATTTCATTATTATTCATTTAAATCAAGAAAAAAATTCTTAGAACTTATTGGACTGACGTCGCTAAAATTTTCGTTCCATTTGATTGACTACAACTGTGGCCCGTTTCACAAAGCTACAAGTTACAAATTACAAGCAGAACTCTCTTTTTAGTAAAAATAGTTTGAAAGTGACTTCCGCTTGTAATTTGTAACTTGTAGCTTCGTGAAACGGGCTTCTTGACGCATTCGGATTGACCACGATAAAAATTAAAAGAGAGTCGAGTTTAGCAGCGCTCGGAGGGGTGTCCCGGCGCGACCTACCCTTTGGGCATGGAGTCGAAGGGGTCCTTGGACTCCTTGGGCTTCTCGTCCTCGAGCTCGAGCTCGCCGTCGTCGGCCGGCGGCGCCTTCTCCTTCTTGGGCTGCTCCTTCTTCTCCTTCTTGCCGCCCTCCTGGAATGTCACGCATTTCTAGTGAACGCGGGAAGAGCGCGGACATTATCATATTCCATAACTAAAATACAGTTTATCTCGGGTAAAAACTCAATCTAGCGCGACCTTAGAGGACTCGCCGTAGTTATTATACTACAACGTCCAGTAAAAAAAATATAGCGAATCGCCCATCACGCCGGGCCGATATACATACAGTCGATCTCGGGACTTCGTCGCGGTAACATATTTAAGGAGGAGTAATTCGAAGGAGGACAACAATTAGTCGCGACAAGGTACTAAAATGGACAGGTATTTTTAGATTCGATCGGACCGCACCGCGAGAATACACTAATTCAAGGCTCCGGAGTTCCAAAGTCGACCGAGAGTCGGAGCCTCGCACCCGGCCGGACGCGGCGTACCTTCTTGGAGTGGTGCAGGTCCTGGTACTTCCTGGCGTCGTAGGCGGGCGGCGCGGCGCACAGCGGCACGGGCCCGGCCACGGCGGCCACGGCGGGCTGGTGCGCCAGCGTCGCGAACCAGCGCGACACGTTGCCCAGCGACGCGCGCAGCGCCGGGTCCAGCACGTGCTGCGGGGGGCCGGACAGTACTTAAATACCCTCTCGGGTTCGGGTGAAATTAAATAAATAATTAAACGAGGTCAGGTTAGTTGGGGTCGCTCTGATATGAGAGCGAGTGAGGAAGTACAAAACCTGAGGTTTTTTTAAGAGCTGGACTTTAATTTTTTTATAGGCCTCGCGGACTCTATGCCTGCTTTGTTTTTCCCGTTGTCAAGTTTTATGTGTTAATAATTTCATTAAGAGTTGTGTCAAGAACTGTCAAACAGCATAGTTGTGTTTTTGTCAGTGTCTAAGTATAAATTAAAGAAAAGTGTTAATACACCACGAAAACCTTAAAAAGTTGTCAAAAAACGTGAAGGAAACTCTGAGGCCGCGATCCCATATTGAGTTATCATGGTAGGAGCGCGGTCTTGAAGATAAAACGGCAAAAACAGTAAGGGAAACTACATACGCATAACAACTGCATATAACAAAAAATAAAGCATACCCTCAAACTACAAAATTAATTGACGGGTTGGGCAGTGTTGCCACTGAAGAAAAACAATTAGGTCACACAAAGGGCTACCATCCTTAATACAGTGTGCCCAGTGGTAAGAAAAACTACCAATTTAGTAGATTCCTTAAGAAGACGGAAATGGACCCACAAATCTCAATGATATTAGAAAAAATGGAGGAAATGAAGACGGAGTTTCAGAAACAAACATACATTCTTATAGAGAGCTTTAATAAAAGCTTAACAACTACCATAGAGGAGAAAATAAAACCAATTGTAGATGAGAATCTTAAGCTAAAAGAAGAAGTAAAAACACTCAAAAATAAAGTTCAAAATTTGGAGAAGGGGACAAGGAAAAACAACATTATATTGCACGGATTAGATGAGACGGAAGGAAACTTTGAAGACTTGAGAAATAATGTTTTGGAAATTTTAAACAACGTCAGCTCTAAATCAGGGACACGAGAATGGGATCAATGGGAAGTCAGTAATATATATAGAATCGGGAAAAAGAATAACATAAAACCAAGGCCCATTTTAATATCTGTAACACTAACTTGGCGAAAATTTGAAATACTAAAAAACAAAAAACAACTACCCGAAAACATAAGCATCACCGAAGACTTCCCAAGGGAAATACTAAACATAAGGAAGGATCTAATGATTCGCAAAGAAGAAATGGAGAAAAATGGCAGAATTGCCTTTATCCGCTACGACAAGCTTGTAGTGAAAGATAGAAGGGCACCAGGAGAGGACAACAAAAGAAAGAGATCCACAACGAAATCACCATCAGAAGAGCAGAAAAGGAAAATAACGGCCCCAAAAAAGATAACAAAAACGAATGCATTTGATGTAATTCAACAACGCGCCCAGCCGAGTACCTTTTCGACAGAGACTAACAAGTAGCAACCAAGACAAAGGCCTCTTCAAAAGACACACAACTATCCTACAACAACACACCAAAACAACACAACGGACCAGAAACAATTAGAAACGAATACCACAACTTTATCAAACAACAACTTATTACAAAATATCCCCAAGCTGGATGGTCACCAAGGGGAGATCGACCGACACCCTCTAAAATATTCCTCCTACACCCACCCAAAACCAAAACCCATAAAGCCAAAAACAACAATACAGATAGCAACCTATAATGTCAGAACATTAAGAACAGAAGAGAAACTTACTGAATTAGAACAGGCCCTTAATCAAATAAACTGGGACGTATTAGGACTATGCGAAACAAGACGACTCGGAGAAGAAATTAAGGAATACCAAAATTATATTTTCTATTATAAAGGACATATACAAGGATTACACGGAGTGGGGTTTATGGTTAACAAACATTTGAAAAAACACATAAAAGAATTCATAGGAATATCAGACCGTATAGCCATACTCAACATAGAACTACCTGGTTACAAAAACATATGGACCATAATCCAAATATATGCACCAACGGAAGCAGCCTTGGAAGAAGAAAAAGCAAACTTCTATAACGACTTGTCTAATGCAATGGAGGTAACACATAAATACATTATAGTGATGGGAGATTTTAACAGTCAAATTGGAAACAATCAAGATGAAACAAATAACACCATTTTGGGAAGATATAAATGCGGAAAAACAAACAAAAATGGGGAAAATATGTTACATTTTGCTCAGCAACACAATTTGGCAATTATGAATACCTTCTTTAAGAAAAAATCAAGTAGACGTTGGACTTGGCAATCACCAAATCAACAGCACAAGAACGAAATAGACTACATTCTTACAAACTCACCTTGTTTCTTCAAAAACGTTGGAGTAGTGGCACAGTTTAACTTCATATCAGACCACCGAATGTTAAGAGGTTCAATCTACGGAAAGGAGCCAAAAAGGACTAGAAAACACATAAAAACAGACAAACAACACATACCACTGCCACTGCCAGACTATATAAAGGATGAACTTCAGCACAAACTGCAAGAAATCAAAGAATTAGACAACATACAACAAAAATACAACACACTCGAAAAAGAGCTACAGAACCTAAGTCGTCACCTACCATGTACACAGAAAAAGGACAAGATAGGAGAAGAAGCAAGAAAAATGTTAGAAGAAAGGAAACACTTATTCCAAAACAGAAGATTAAACCACACAGAAATAATCTCAATTAGCAAAAAAATTACTGAAACCATTAAAACACATTCCGGGAATGGGTGGTCAACGTGACAAAATATTCATCGGTTGGAATGTGCAGGGGTCAAAATGTATATGAGGACCGGCTGTCTATGTGGCAAAAAGTACTAACGTTAAAATGTACTATGGTTAAAATGGACAGGAGTTAAAATGTGTTCGGGTCCGATAGAACACGCGTTTAAATGTTTCAAGGTAAAAACGTGCATGTGTCAAAATGTCCATATAAGTAGAAACATTCGCTTGTAATGTAACTTTTCAGATTCGATTTTGAGCATTACGTCATTACATTACAATACTGCCTCACTGTTTTGACGAATTCTCTTCCCATTCTGATGTAGTGCTCGACTCTGTAACGTTACATTATAGGAAAATGCTCCAGGTGAGGGAGCACCTTAACACAAAAAGAAAGTTGAACTTTTTGACAATTAGGTATTCATTTATTCTTAAGCACGTTATATCAATCGAGCATTTTGTCTATCACACCTTTTGTCATATTAACATTTTGAGATGTGTACCATTTGTCACTAAATCATTGTGACAATTATGATATGTACATTTTGACACTCGGGCATTTTAACGTTCGTACTTTATGACACATAGACAGCCGGTCCTTATAGACATTTTGACACGTTGACTACCCATTCCCGGAATGAAAAAAACACATAGGGAACAAAACAGAATTGAGATAATTAAATCAGAGATAGAAAGAACAGGAGGAACTAAACAAGCATTTAACAAATTAAGAGACCATACTGTGTGGATTCCAAGCTTAAAGAGAAAAGATAGCAAGGGAGCTCAAACTACAACAGGTTCAAGACAAGTAATATCCGAGATAGCTACAGACTTCTTCAAGGATCTTTACAGTAAAAAAGTATTTCTGACAGCCCCAGATGGGAATAAAAACAGGACAAATAAGAATGAAGAACACATACCACATATACTAGAAAGTGAAGTTAAAAAATCTATTCTCTCGCAAAAAAATAACAAATCACCTGGGGACGATGGAATAAATAACGAGCTCTTAAAGGGGACTCTTGAGGAAATAATTAAACCACTTACCAATTTATTTAACCAGATAATTTCACAAGAAGTCATTCCAGAACAATGGACAAAATCTACTATAATCCTACTACATAAAAAAGGAGACAAGAACAAAATCGAGAATTATCGCCCAATAAGTCTGATGCCCAACATGTATAAAGTATTCTCCAGAGTCATACTTGGGAGGTTAAACAACACACTAGAACAGAATCAATCAAAAGAGCAGGCAGGATTCAGACGAGACTTTTCCACAATCGATCATATACATGTAGTGAAGCAGATAATACAGAAAAACAATGAATATGGAAAAAAATACTACATGGCTTTTGTAGACTACAACAAGGCATTCGACTCTATAGACCATCAATACATGTGGGCAGCACTAAGGGACCAGGGAATAAACGAAAAATACATTAAGGTTCTCAAGAAAATATATGAGTTGGGCACGGCAGTAGTTCAGCTGGAAAGTAAAGGGGAAACATTTAGAATAAACCAAGGAGTGAGACAGGGAGACCCTTTATCCCCAAAGCTGTTCTGCGCTGTGCTGGAGTCTGTATTCAGACATCTTGAGTGGGACCTGCATGGATTGAACATAAATGGTACCAAACTTTCCCATCTTCGATTCGCAGATGATATTGTGATATTTGCTGAAGAGGCTAACACACTTCAAACAATGCTCCAACAACTAGCACACGAAAGCGCCAAGGCAGGCCTTACCATGAACACCGAGAAAACAAAACTAATGACAAACCACACTCGGGAAGCAGTCTTATTGGGTGACAATGAAATTGAATATGTAAATGAATACATATACTTAGGCCAAGTTATATCACCTGTAGACCAGATGTCCAAGGAATTAGAAAGAAGAATTAACAACACATGGAGCCGATACTGGTCAATGAAAGAAATCATGAAAAACACAACAGTACCTGTAGAGATCAAATCAAAGCTTTACAACACATGTATACTTCCTTGTATGACATATGGCTGTGAAACTTGGACACTCACTAAGAAAAACACTCAAAAACTAGCAGTCTGCCAACAAGCAATGGAAAGAAGCATGATCAACATTAAAAGGAAGGATAAATGGAGATTAACAAGAATAAGGAATATAACTAAAATAACTGGAGTGACAACAACAATTAAGAAAAGGAAATGGAAATGGTCAGGCCATATGCTAAGATCCAAAATAGACAAATGGACAAAACAAATTACGGAATGGTACCCAAGGGATGGAAAAAGGAGTCGAGGAAGACAGGTACGAAGATGGGAAGACGACTTCCCACCACAATGGAGAAGGGTCGCACAAGATAGGAAAATGTGGAGGACACTAGAGGAGGCCTATGTCGAAAATCGACAGCATGACCAAGGAGCTGAAGCAAATAGCAATACTTAATTAATCAGCTTAGTTTAGTTTAAAATAAATTTTATAAAATATATTGCACTGCATGTCAAAATATATGAAATGTATTAATACTGGTCATTGGAATAAAGGCTAATTGAAATTGAATTTCATTAAGAAGATAACATAAATAATGTTAATTCACATGTTCATACTCGTAAAAGTTATTGAAATATCAAATAATACTACTTGACTGAGAGCAGCAGGACTAGAATACCGGCAGTGAGCGGTGGTTAACGGTACCTGGAAGGCGTGCAACAGCGTGGAGAAGACGACGATGTCGGCGAGCGTGACGCGCTCCGTCACGAGGAACGTACGCGTGAGCAGGTGCGCGTCCAGCACGCGCAGCGCCGCCAACAGGTCCGCCTTCGCGCGCTCTACATTCTGGAAACGACCATCATATCACATGAGAAGACCACAAAAACACAGGGACCGTGATGGTAAGTGGGCTAAGAGGTCAACGCAACAGATATTTGCAATTTTAAGGACTGATTTTTCAATCCCCAGATAAAACTATCCGTCAGTTAAATGTATTACTATCCTTTTCAAAAGTTATATGAAATAAAAGGACAGGGCTAAAATTTACCTTCCGAATAGCTTTATCTGGGGATTGAAAAATAAGCCCTAAGACTGCAAATACACTGCCCACCCTAAAGACTTTGACTGTTGAATGCCTGTCCGTACTTGGAGCAGAGTAGCCAGTCTCAAGTAAGAACCTCCAAATATGTTAAGTTAGAGGTGTTAGAGAAATGAAAATAGATTTTTTCAAATCCATCTGAGAAATCATCATTTAAAGTAACTAATAAAACTGTTGAAAAATCTAAACTGTACCTATTTCATAAATTATTAAATAAGAAGAGGCAAACCACTTTTCAGTGCGGCTAAAGAGTAAGTATGTAATGACCTGTTTGTTGAACTGCATTATGCCGAGGTACGGGAAGACCCAGGCGGCGGCGGCGGGCAGCAGCTCGGCGTCGGCCCAGCCGGCCCACTGCAGCACGCGCGCCTGCGTGGCCGCGTCGCCGCCGCGCAGCGCCGCGTTCGACACTGCGTTGCACAACACAGCACATTAATCAACCATCATCCACCATCATGTTTACTGTCACATGGACTCTCACTGGCAGGCTTTGCACATAATTGGTTCATGTCACAAGTTTTGCAAACTGGCTATACAAACCTGCGACATGGCCCATCCCATCCATCCATACCGTCATGCCTATCTCCCAATGGGGTAGGCAGAGACTATTCCTCTACATTCATCCACCTCTTCATGCACTTATACGAAAACCCTTATATTTTATAACTTGAGAATAGATCCCTCTGAGACCACTTAACATTGGGTGGCTCGTTTGTCTACCCTTTGATATAATAAACCAGAAAATATTATGTTATAACTTTCCGATTTTTCGAACTTATTTCATCATCCTCTGAAAAGAGTATGTATCTGGAAAATTTGTGGTTTTATTTAATAAAGACATAAATAAATTAAAAACTATTGCTTTATTGATAACATCGATAAACATTTTCAAAGGCCGCCCCCAAAATTCCGGGCCCTACTCATATGTCTCAGAGTATGGCAGCTAATATTAACATACGTTGTCATTGATGTTTGACAGCTATACCTAGGGTTGCCACCCGTACTTTATTATAAAGTATTGTACTCTATTTTAGCTTCCCGTACGTTATATTTTACGTAACACATAAAGTACGCCAAAGTACTTTATTTATGAGATTTACAGAACGGTTCTTCTCTATAATGAAAGCCAAGTGGCGGGACGACAGAAATGAAGCTGCACATAACTTCATTAAACATTTGCTAATGATATGCCTTAAAACCAGTGTTTGCCATCTTTGAACGCGATTGATATTTGGAAAAATATAATAATGTGGAAAAATCACTGTTAGAAAAAACAAGGTCTGATAACAAATATGCATTTAAAGATAATAAAAAAAATACTTTACATTTATGCTGTGTACTTTATTTTTCTTCCTCTTCTGGTAAGTAATACTTTATTCTGTTGAAAAAAAGGTGGCAACCCTAGCTATACCTGGCTTATCTAAACCGGTGTAAGTTAAGTTTATGTAAGAAAACTAAGCCATCAACCACATTTGGATGGAGTCAGAACATTACAAGTACTATGGGGGTTGAAGAGAATGCTATCAACAAATACTATCTTAGTGATATTGAATGCAGCTGCCTGCTACTTTCAGGTACATGATAACAGAAAGTAAGGAGATAACACAGGATATTATCTTACTAGCAAGAGCATTGAAGTAAACCTCAATCTGACCTTGAAAATATGTTGTCAAACCAAATAGTTTCCCACTTCACTGTGACTGGTTAAAATATTATTCAAATGATTTAATATAACACTGTAATGTTGCTGACATAGAAACATTTCTTTTGTCAAGGTTGGCTGCCCCCATGTGTAAACAAAAACAATAGGGAGCACGTCTGGGCGCAGTTGTAAATGGTTGACGGCAGCATTGGCAGCCCAGCTGGCAAGACTTGCAAAGCTAATTTGATTTACATCAGTATGTGTAAATATTATTACAAGGTTTAGGTCAAGTATATTTACATATCTATAGCTAAAGGATTCGTCCGTGCTCCTTGATGTCAGAGGGGTTGACAATGGAAAGGACGGGACGCGGGTCACTCAACTGCCATTGAACTTGTGCTACTTACTTAAAACTTTCGTTACTTGAAAGCGAGGTTATGTGTGAATAAACCAAACAAAAAGCTCTGGACACTCACCATAGTAGGCGATAGCGTTGCTCTCGGTCAGCAGCACCTTTCCATCGGCGCTTTCGTAAGCCGGCACCTAAAATAAACGACAGATCGTACACGTCATCCGCTCCAACTTCCACACGCGAGGGTATAACCCCAAAACAAGCAAAATCTTAACACTGCACTCACTTTGCCAGCCGGGAACTTCTTGAGGAACGCATCTGACTTGTTGGTCTCGCCAAACACGAAGTTCGGGGCCACTTTCAAGTCGACTCCGGAGTACTGTGCGGCGATCAATGCCTTGTAAGCTCGGAAGTTTTCCGGATAAGTATAGAGTACCTACGGAAATAAGCACACATAACATCAGCGGAGATATTTATTGCACTCATTTTACTTATCAATACCGCGAATATGCTTTGATTCACGCGATAATTCACGGTAAAATTTAACCTACCCCGGCCGCCATGGTGGATTTTTTCGAAGAGACTTTTGACAGCACCGATCAGCTGTCAATGTCAAAATCAAAGGTGCCTTTATTTTTATAAAGAAACTAGAAAGTTTCTTTTCAAAACTAGCTCATTAAAATTGTATATAATAATCATAGGTAATAATTAATCGAAGTAAGACTAGAAAATATCTAGCAATGTTTCCTTAGTATTTACAGTACAATAAAAGATTCTCGTAACCAATAAAAACAATGTTTATTCACGAACGCAGCTTACGAACACTGACGTTTTATTTATTTTTTATTTTGGCAACATTATCTTGCAATTTGCTGAAGAAAGTTTAGATCGATGGTGTAGCGAGGATTTTTGCGATTTAACATTATTCGTATTTAAAAACGTTCATCTCGTCCGCAGCGAGATTGTTCTTTGTTAGTTCCGAGTTTCCTAAAAAAATACAAAATGGTAAGTATTTAACGCGTTGAGGACGAGCTAATTTTAACTCTGCTTAGTGCTGTTTTGGCCAAGGTGTTGTCTCGGACTGGTGGCGCGCTGGCGGCTCTCGCCCGGTGCTGTGCGCGCCCTCCCGTAGGGTTTAGACTACAATCCGAGTCGGTTCCAACTAGATTATGATTCTTTTTAAATTCTCATTGGCTGAAATAATTAACAAGTCATTGTGTCAGGAAATCAACTAGTCGCACTGCTTACAAACTGGATTAAGATGCCAACACTTCATGTTTCAGGGCAATGAAAACTCTCTCCCTATGGAGCTGTGTTCCAACTGTAAGTAGATGATATCATGTCTCATTTCTCTCTTCCTCTCTCTCTAGTGTTCAAGTCTAACTCATTAAATGTACCTTTTACTGTTGGTATACAGATATAACACAATAAAACTTAACAATGTAATCAGAAAATAAATTTTACCATTTCCCTTAAGCTTTCTGTGTCTCTAACTATTCAGTTTGGCTTTTCACTACTGACCTGGCCCCTTCCATACTAAACTTGTTGAGAGTTTCAGATGAGTCTGAGACGTAGGTTGCCTAATGAGCTTAACCGGAGGTTTGTTTTCAGCGCGTGTTAACTGCATTGATTTTAAGGTGGAGAACTGTGAGTGTGTAGCGAAGACAGATGTGTCTCTCATGTTGCATCTCGCACGTCACTCGTGTCCAGAACAATTTTTCAAACTTAAACTTAATGTACATCTCATGCTCTGTCATGTTCTAGAAATGTAACGTTCTGCCCTGAAGCTGAACAGGTTCTGCACTAAATGAACATGGTGCTGTTCTTTGATGGCTCAGGTTTTCATTTAAATAGAGAATATAACCAATTTTTATAAATATTATTGGATGTTGAACAATAATAATATTATTGTAACAGACCAATGCCAGGCAGGAATTCTCCCTCTTGAACTGCTGCCTTCTCCAAAGTCTTGAACTCTGCCATAAGTTCTACTGTTCACTATGTAAGCATTCAGTATGCCTAACCTCATTTTGTCTGTCAGTGCCATCCCTCCGCATACCTCTGCGGGCTATTTGTTTCTATTCTGTTCTAGAACATATCTAGCTGGGTGCCATGATTCTGTGCATAATTCCTCCATCCTGATGTGAAACATTTTGTAAATAAAAATTGTTCTGGATGAACATACATGAACTAGTTTGTTGGTTAGTGCAACCCGCCACGACGGCCTAGTCTCCGGTGTCCGTAGCCTTCATTCTGAATGTTTGTGCGATCTGTTAGACGTTACGAGCTCAGGCGCGAGGACGTGTCGGGCCGGGGCGCGGCGGGCGCGGCTCACTCGCTGCTTCCGCATGCCCGTGTCGCCACGACGAGCGAGCGAGCGCGCCCGCCGCCGGCCGCGCGCTCCGGGAGTTAGTAACGTGACGCTTTCTGCACTCGAAACTATCCTTGTATTCGTTCTAGATGGCTTTTTATGTTAATAGAATAGAACGTGAACATTTTGTATTATGTTTGTATAAAGTGTACATAACACGACGGACGTCACCGCTCAATATTCATGAGACGCGCTCGCGCGAGTAGACAACGCTCGACGGGCACCTCATTGTTCCGCCGCGCTCGGCTACAAGACACCGATTCGCTCTCTCTCTTTCGTGCTGCATGCGTATACATCAATTTTTTTAAATATAGCTGTTCGTCGTACACTTACTTTGATTTTGATAGTCCGAAATAGTGTTTCTTTTGATTGTTGGGTGTAACGAAAGAGAAAGAGATAGAAGGCACGCGTGTTGAGTGCTGTTAGAATAGTCGCTGATCATGGCTGGCCAGGAGTACGGATCGCCGCTGCTCGCGGAGCGGGGTCGCGCCGCTCGCTCTGTCGCTCTGTAGTCCATAGGCTCTACGCACCTAGGACAGAGCGAGCGTGCACGACTGCTCGTACCCCGTGGCTCCGCGGGCGGCGGCGGCGCTGATGGCGGGCCCGCCGCGCTCGCGCGCTGAGCCGCGCCCGGAGCCCGGAGCCCGGAGCGAGGCGCCCAGAGCCCGGAGCTCGCGCGGCTCGGGGCGCGAGCGCGGCGGGCGGGCCGCCGGCGCGTGGTGCAGCGGTTGTTCTGCGCAGTCGACGCGGACGAGATCCGGCGGCTGGGCAAGCGCTTCCGCAAACTGGACCTGGACAACTCTGGCGCGCTCTCGATCGACGAGTTTATGTCGTTGCCGGAGCTACAACAGAACCCTCTCGTGCAGCGCGTCATCGACATCTTCGACGCCGACGGCAACGGGGAGGTGAGTGACTCGTCGCTTCTGCCCGTGTCATGAAGTGTTCGAATCAGACGGTACCAGGTAGACAAAGGGAAGGAGATATAATTATGTAACTGCTCCGGCGCGGGGTCTTTCACTGTCTGGATGTCTGATTTCAACATTTCGTTATTCGGCTTTCTCACGAAGGAGACCGCCGTTTATTTTCGAAAACAATGAATTCATTCATGATTTGAATATTTACAAATATTGCTGGTTAAATAGTAAGAATATGGGATCTGATCTTTATAATTATTTTACCATATTTCACCGGTTCGATTCCCGTTTAAAAATAATTGAAAGCTCTATTCATTGTTTTCAAAAATAAAAGTAAATCTCCATTTGAGCTTCAATTACTATTTATATAATGAACATTTTGGCAAAGTGGCCAATAAAATAAGCTACTGTACATTTGTAATAGTGGACGATATGACTGACGCAGTGGACGATTTGACACAGCATTCTGATACAGTAGAGGTTTAAACACAGTGGCCAATCTGATAGAGTTGACAATTTTATTGTATTAATTGGACGTTGTGAAACAGTGGACTATTTGACACAGTGGGAGCTCTGATATAGTGGACGTTATATTATAACACATTAGACGATCTGATAAAGTGGACTTTATCAGATAATTAGTGGAAGTTTTAATGGAGTGGGCTCAGTGGGCCCTATGTACAGTCAACCAATTTGATTTCTAGGCCACTTTGGACTATATTAAAGTAACGTTGACAACCAAACGTTACAGACTTCTTATGATTTGGTTTACAACGTCACATTGACAAAATCCATAGTGGCCTAGGAATCAAATTGGTTGACAGTACCGACAAGCTGCCGGCAATATTCGTTACGACGTTCGACTAGCGGTCAGCTTTAAAACTGTCGCTTTACATATTACCAGCAAATGTATAGCGAATTTTTGGCCGCGAGGCGTCAAACTGTCCGGCCCCCCACACTTGAAGAAATCATCAGGCCGATATATTTAGCGAAATGTTAGCAGTGTTTAAATATGTTGAGAGTAGGTTTCATTACAACCGAGTTTCATTATGAATTAATCTTTAATTGGACTAAATCTCGAATCGTCTCATTATTAGAATACCCGAAATTTCATGTATTATTGATTCAAAACGTCTGCTTCGCAAATTGCCTAAATCCTGATACAACTGAATCTGAACGTACGTTAATTGACCTGTTAAAATCTTAAACGTTGTTGTTTAAATTTCATGCGTTTTGAAAAAATTCATTGGTTTTAGAAATTTAGTGAAGTTAAGTCGCAGTGGGCCGGACTGTTAGTTTATTCAGCCCTTGACCCATCCATGAGACGTCACCATGGCAACGAGGTACAACAAAAAAACCGATCGATCCATGTACCTTCCGCTAGATCCACCTACTGAATCTCCAGAACTACTGTTTTTTTTATCAAAGTGAGGTTTTTTTGAGTAAAAAATAAGACCCATGGTCTGATATTTTTTAACTAAACTAAATACTCGCAAACACCAAATTGGAGACAGATATAACATACTTAACAGTCGACATGAATTCGCTATAGGAATAGACTTACGTAATTTTTAAACTATTTCCATCAGCTAGGGCATAATCCAGTTCATAGGTTCCCAGAGTGGTCCCTACCGCCGCCCCATAATAGGACAAGTGTGCCGTACCTACTGACTGAAACGCATGCAATATTTTTTGGCTCTATTGCTTTACAACGTTGTGTTTGTTACTTTTTACCAAACCCCCATGTCATGTCCGGCCCGTCGGCCGTTGTTGGGTAGTATTGGGTAGGTACATTCATTACAGCTAAATTATTGGAGTTAGTTTGTCTTATCGAACATTATGTCCGATTAAGGCCTGGTTGCTTGCGACGTGTACAGGAAAACGAGCCAGTTACTGCATGTACTAATTATCGTCATATATTTTACCTAAATGTAAATTGTTTCTTGTACAGTCACCAGTAATAATATATTTTACAACATTGGGCGCAAAAATATCTGACACGCTCTTATACCTCTAGTAATAAAGACGTGTCACATGTTTTTGCGGCCTATGTTGGATAATATATTATTGCTGGTGACTGTACCTATACCTAGTACATTTTTTTCAAGTGATTTAAATTAAAAACTGGGTTTCTAACAGTAGGTATGTGCTTAACTAAAAACTGGTCAATCTTTAGCCGGACTCGCACACTGAGGGTCTAGTATCGCTTCTACTTGCTTCCCTCTCATTATCTTATTGCGGACGCTATGTTATAATAATATATTATATACCTACCCTATGTCACTCCGGCAATTACGATGAATCTGATGACACCGCTTATGTTAATTTCTGCAGAGCGTACCACTGAAATAGACATACCTACATACATACATACATACATACGCTCAAAAACATAACCCTCCTTTGGGCAGACGTAAAATTTGGGAATGTGCAGAACAGAGGGTGGGAAAAACTAGGAATGTTGGGACCGGAGAAAAAGCAGGCTCCCATATTTTAATGCGAATTGAATTGACTGACGCGTAAGGTGTATAGTTTTGACTCGTTTCAAGTTTCACGGGCGGCGGCCGCGCGCTCATGAAGTAATGAGGCGCTGCGCCGGCGCTATTTGTTGATCAACAAACGCGTGACGTCACCGCGCTTATCGTGCGTCGCTCGCTGCTCACCAGATTTCGTGATTAGCGACCGTAGGCTGGCAGGCCGGCGGTATTATTATTAGGACAATGGTACTACATAATTACAGCCATAACAATGCCTCGTTGAATTATAATAAGCATTTATCAAAATTATAAACATTACGTATTTCCTGATCCTAGCCAAATACGTGTAATATGAATTACATATTATTCTTACTGTGTCCGTGTTAGTCTTTTGACTTAAGATTCCCTATTAAAAATGTGGGAGGAACGGGGGGTTGTAGAGATAAACCGTGTATCACTTAAATCATAAACAATAATATTACTCTTATCGCAAAAAAACAGATAACGATTTGCTACCTACAACTCGTACAAGTTTTTACGTAACTTTCGTAATATCTTGTCTGAAAAATAAGCGATGTGTTGACCTACACGACACGATCGCGTTGGCAATCAGGTATATGACGAAGCATTGAGGTACTTCAACTAAGCCTACACCAACAACCGGCCTTAACTTAGATCACCTGTCGCACGGTCAGGTTCTTTGGCTTGCGCGGGGTTTTCAAAGGTCTCCTGGCCTGCCTTAGGAAATATTTGAGTGACGAAAAGGTCCATATAACAAGTACACAGCAGTGCGTATGTGTGTCTTGCAGGTGGACTTCAAGGAGTTCATCCAGGGCGTGTCGCAGTTCAGCGTGAAGGGCGACAAGCTGTCCAAGCTGCGCTTCGCGTTCCGCATCTACGACATGGACAACGACGGGTTCATCTCCAACGGCGAGCTCTTCCAGGTAACATGCATCACATTACTCGCATAATATTTTTTTCCATTTCTTATGTTTCCAACTTTTTTCCAGACACATTTTATTTTAGTTTCGTAAATATTATTCAGATACTACCTATAACAGCATAAAGTTAAAAACTTAAAGTTTGAAAATATTACGAGTACCCACAAATTAAAGTGCCGCTATCGTCAATAGATGAAGATTCGGCTGCAAGGAATGGCGTCCATAAGACAGACCTGTAGTGCGACACAAAAGAGTAGAAATTAAATGAGGGCCTCATTTAGCTTTCCAAAATTACACGACGTTTCTCTGAAATAATTAATAGGGTAAGTTCAAAACCACTACCACATTAATAAAGCGATTTTAAAAAAAACTTTAAAATACAAGTTGGTAGGCTAACAAACGATATAATTTTCGTTATATGCCGAGGTTAGCAATTAATTATATGCAGGTAAATTAAAAAGGTTTAAAAATTAAAAAAAAAACAATACAAATATTATACTGGTGATTATTATTTACGTCTTTAATATTTGAGTAGCTTAGTTTTTATTTTAATTTAAATAAGTTTAGTTTTAACTTTTAATATTATACTTATTTTATAATAATACTCGAGTTGATTAAAACATGCGAGGTGAGTCAGGAGGCTAACAATGGCTTCTTGCTGCAGCGACCTTGGGCCTCGAGATAAGGTTGTTTGTGTGAAGCGGAGATGATTCCATGCGCTACACTTAGTTACAGCGTTTTTAAACATATTTAGATGCCTTTGTTATTGATTATTACTAATAAGAAAAGGACCAATCGTCTATTGAGAGGCAAATCTCACTAATTATGCACTACAACTTACTAAAGTGTTGGCTATCAACACAGAATAATAATTGCCACACGAGGAAATTACTTGTGCCAATACATTATTCTTTACATTTTAATCAGGCCATGGCAGAGTTGTGAGTACATTTGTTGATACGAATTATAGTATTTTTTTTTTCATGTTTTAGTAAAAACGGTCGTAATATTTCCTTTAATTACGTTGATTATATTTGTGTAAATCTTCTACCTCTAGTTACACACGCGGACTTAAAATACGGGCCAGCACGAAAAACTCTTGAAATATAAAATAAAATAAAAGTTTAAAAAAACAAAAAAACCGCCTTCAAAAAGCAAAAAATAACTTCATTTAAAATGGTAGGTAATAGGTCAGTCCAACTGAAGTCTGCTTTTGGTTAAAATATTGTTGGACGCCGACTTCAGTTGGACTGACCTATTACCTACCATTTTAAATGAAGTTATTTTTTGCTTTTTGAAGGCGGTTTTTTTGTTTTTTTAAACTTTTATTTTATTTTATACTTTTTAGTGATGATAATTATGCTGTTATGTAGTCTACTTTAATTAATAAGAATTAATAAGAAACTATAGAACATTGAAATTCAATCGCGCCGCAAGCAACGCCGTGGGAAAGTCATAGTCATATACTTAAACATACATATACTTCGTCATAGTCGCTCAACTATGTTAATCGAAATATCTTGTCGCCACCCTTGAAATATATACCGTTTAGGAGTTCCGGTGGCCATCTGTGGTTTTCATCATCAGTTCCACTTTACCAAATAGTGTTTTCCAAGAGCAAATACACGAGTTACAATGAAAAATACCAAAATCGCTATAGGTGTGCCTATAAATTTTGAAGAGTTCCGTCGGTTCCTCATGGACTCCATCATCAAATCTTCATTTTGATAAGAATGGGACCAAATGGGAAGCACCAGCTTTAAAATAAAAAAAGAATCTTCAAAATCGGTTCACCCAGTCGAAAGTTCTGAGGTAACAAACATTAAAAAAAAAAAAAAAAAAAAAAACATACAGACGAATTGAGAACCTCCTCCTTTTTTGAAGTCGGTTAAAAAGAGCTAGTGATACGAATGACACTATGTAGTTAATTGACCAGTTAATGAATCAACACCAATGTAAAAAAAACACTATAAGATTAACTGTAATAATTAAATAAAAACAAAATATCAATATTTTTCATGTTGAAAAATAACCTCATATACTTGACACAAAAATGAACTATAAACAAAATTAAAGTTTTGGATTGCCTCCACTGGCTTTTCTCACAGCTGCCAGGCGATTGGGCAAGCTGTTTACATTTATTATGCGATGTGTCGGGATATATTCTACTAAAGCAAGTTTCAGGTCTCAAAAGTGTACCTGGGGCAGGGTTTTGACTTCTTGCACACCTCCCAAGCGTGTGCAGTTGGATTCGGCTATTCTTAGTTTTGGATTTTTTTATTCCCAGTTGTTCGCACTCTTTAATTTGACTCAACTGTTTTCGTTTTTAATTTTTTATTAGTGTAATTAAGTAGATATATTCCTATTTATGTATTATGCCTAGATTCGGGAAAATACAAAAAAGTCATTTAAGAGTAAGTACCTAACAAACATTTACTTAAAATCTGTTTCATAGTAAAAAAAAAAATGAATAAAAATAATTATCACTACTAGTACTGGCCAAACTCTCAAAAGTTATCGTTAAGTCATCTTTTTACCGGCCATAGTACGGTAGGCCTTATAAGAAGCTGCACACTTTATTGTTTTGTCACTTTAACGTCATGTTTGAACTGCTGCACTAATCTGTCAAAGGCGTTAAAGCGATAAGGTACAAAAGTGTGCAGCTTCTTATAAGGCCGACTGTACTTCCATCCCAGACAATCATTCTAGGTTATACATAATACTTCTGCAAAGTTCCTCTATTCTGCTCTGAAACCTACCAATTTGTAAGCAACGTCTGGATATGTATATCTTTAAAATTCAGCTGGATCTTGAATTGTACTCAGGGCAATTGGTTTTGGCAGGGAACTTTTAATTTAAAATGACCCCGAATTAGACGCGAGCGAAGCCGCGGGCAAAAGCTAAAGTTTGGATGTTTGTTACTCAATCACGCTTCAACCACCGAACGGATCGGGATGAAAGTTGGCACACATATACTAGGTTAGGTCCTGGAACAGGACATAGAATAGAGTTCCCAAAGGAATAATGATAATCGAAATCTAAGCTGACGAAGTCGCGGGCAGAAGCTAGTAATTAAAATAGTTTAACCAACTTTACCTGAGCCCGAAAGAAAAGAGCGAATGGACTGTATTTTGCTAAGTTCACTTGAAGTGTCGCTATAGTAGGTATATGGATGATGTCGCTAGCGAGTCGGATGCATTAGCTAAAAGCTTACGACGGTGGCTTCTCACAAGCTAGCGTTACAGCGGCCATTGGTAAACTTAAGCACTTTGATATGGTGTATTAGCTATTCCCCGTGACTTCGTCTGCGTAGAACACTTGTACATACAACTCTATTTTCACGGGAAATACAAAAAAAAGCAGGATGTAAAATATAGTGATCCAGTTTATAGAAATGGAATACATGTTTGCAAAATTTCATCCAAATCCGTTTGGTCCTCCATGCGTGATTAAGTGACAAAAATGTCACAAGCATTAGGGCGATCGTTTTGTTCGCTTATTCCAGTGAGAAGCTTAGTTACATTTTAGAAAGGGTCTACTAAAAACGTAGCTTTGAAAAAGGATGCGGTTCTCGGTAGGCCGGAGCGCTCGGGGACGGCGAGTAACGCTGCGTGTGTGGTGTTTCAGGTGCTGAAGATGATGGTGGGCAACAACCTGAAGGACACGCAGCTGCAGCAGATCGTGGACAAGACCATCCTGTTCGCCGACAAGGACGAGGACGGCAAGATCTCCTTCGAGGAGTTCTGCTCCGTGGTGGGCAACACCGACATACACAAGAAGATGGTCGTCGACGTCTAGGCCGTCGCGCACACCCTGGGCCCGGTCTTTTCACTCTCGCATGTTCGCACAACTTTTCACGGCAGTTCATAGCTGGTAACAAAAAAAGCCGTCTCATTCTAGCTATGCCGGAGCGAGACGCCCATATATTACTGGCCATAAATTGTCGAAAAGTTGATCTTGTAAATCGTGAAACTGCACTTTAATGTAGTTAGTTTGTTTACACCGTTAGGATGGCTTTTCATCAGACTACGGAAGCGAATCAGTGATCGAGAAAATGATCCATCATCAAGATGACTGCACTGTGAAGGCGAGGAGGTGGAGCAACCCTCTTGGTGGACATTTCCTTCGCTCACTACTACTTTCTCGCACAACTCTGCTGGAAAGCCAATCTGAGGCAAGCGAGTTTGAACCGACCACGTCTCCCAGCGGCACCGAGTGGGCTCTTTCCCAGTGGGCGCGTGGGCCCAGCCTTCTTGCACAGTCCCGGACGATTACTTGGCAAACTGTAGTAAGACTCGGTCCGGAGTCTCTTCTCTTTCTACTCCCTTGCTGACTAAACCTCTGGGCACTGCGTGCGATACGGACGACTTACTCGCGGGTAGCCGAGGTATGTCTGACTCACCAGAATTACACAAACAAAACATTTAAAACAGCACAATCATGTATTCTGTCCATTACAGCTAATTATAAAATATTTGTTTTAACTATTTGTTGGTGTATTCCCGCAGTAACCGCAAAGATCAAACTGAAAATTGACTAAATATTGTCCTATTGTTGGCTAAAACAGACAATTTGGTTTGACACAAATTAACGAATGTCAGACGTACCTCGATGAAGTCAAGGGTAGAAATTAGGGAGCCGAAAAGATCCCATGGGTAGATATGTTGTCGGTGCGATACCGCGTTACTAACGAAATACATTATTTACTTTGTTAGTTACGCGGTTTACACTTTACCGACAATATATCCATATTCTTTAATGAAGACATTTGGGATCTCGTCTCACCGTGGTTTTTGCCGTCGACGAGCCAGTACGGCGTGTATCGCTCTAGCTAGGACACTATTCAAATTGCGCGCCGGCGCGGGCGCGCGGCCGCTCCACGGAACACCATTACGATCAAATTATTTAAAGGATACCAATTATTATAAAAAAAATTGATATCGAGAAAACACCTTGTAATTTTTGATTAATTTAAAATTGTATTGTAAACTAGAGGTGCTAAATTATGTAGCAGACGAACGAATGCTGGCATTCGCACGCTCCAAGCGATGTTGGCCTTGTTCCTATCTCTCGGCCCTGTCTATATACCTACAAGAGTGAAAGGGATAGGACCATGTATGTTGACTGCAATGTGGAGCGAGGCCCAGTGCGTCCGCGCCGCGCCGCTTCTATCATAAATCATTAACGTATCTTCTTAGCGTAAGGACATCTACATTTTATTATAGATTTACAGTGACGTCATTAGAACTCTTATCATATTTAGTCGATCGTAAGTAGTTTTTTTTTATAATTTTGTTGCGGTAATATTTTAGACGGTATTGTTATTTAGTATTTTATTTCTACAGAATTAGGTGTCAGTTGTCAATGCAAGTCCATCACACGTCGTGTAGTGTCACCCGGTAGGTCGCCACCGCTAGTCGGACCTACTCACTTCTACTTATACTGATCTTATCGCCTTATCCGAATTTTATACAATTAACTGTAACGTTTGAATGTTAGCTTGGTTTAGTGTTCTCTAATTACTGTAACGTACCTAACTGTAAGGATGCGGTCGGAGCGCCTCCCGCCCGCCCTCCCCGCGAGCCCGCTCGAGCAGCTCGCAACATCTCATTCCTTCCTTATTCATAACTAATCCCATCCATGGCTCGTGTTTGTTCGTCATACGAACTGGCACGAGCCAAACCGCAAGGTCGAGTCGTGCTCCAGCCGCTGGCGCCACTTGCACCTCCTCGTTTCTCGCTCGCTGCGGTCTCCTACGTGAACGAACGAGACGTCGGCGAGTCACGCTAGCCTGCCGAAGCGGAGGAGGAATACGTTAGAGCGAGAAAAGTATCTCACTGTCTCGCTCCCCCCTCTCCCCTCCTGACTCCCCTATCCCGCTCCCCCGCAGGTGCTGGGCGCGCTGCGCGCGGGGCGCGGCTGACGGCGCCCGAGGGATCTCTATTTCGTCCATAAAGCATATATTTTTCCACTGAACGGTTGCCGAAGCACGGCGTCGAGGACGACGGCGCGAGCCGGCGGCGAGGGCGGGCGGCGCCGAACGTTCCCGAAGGCCGGCCGCCCCCTACCGTCGCCCCCGACTTTACGCTTTCTGTTGGAAATAAGGGATCGGTTTATTTAATTTTAATTATGAGTAACTTTCTATTGTATTAACGCCTCGAAGGACGGTTCACTATTCGTAATGTGTTTAATATTGTGATGAAATTAACGAGTAACTGTACAAATGAGTGCCATCACGCCCGGAGCGTCTCGCCCCCGCGGGGCCGCCCGCGTGCCAGTGGACGCACCGTGAATCTTTTAATCTCTAGTCACAGCTGTTGTGCATATTATATACTAAATATATAAATGAAATCATATATTCATCGTAAGTAACCGGCGTAGTTTCACTTCGCAGTCGTGCAATCGTGTTGCAATGTTGATAGTGTTAAATATTAATATAAATAAATTCCTTCTTTATTAAGACTAGGTATTGTTCACTGTTTTAAACAAATTGAAATGTAGTAATACACGATTTTAAAGCCTTATCGAGGGCGGCGGCGGTTTCTTATTATTATCACGCGGATATACTATTGTAACTATGTACTGCCATGTGAGAAGCAATCGGAACATTTTAATCTGACACTTGTAAGAGTTGGATGCCTACTTTCTTATTTGGCTGTATCCGGGTGATTATTCGGCGTTTGAACCGCCGTCATTTTTGTCTTCGCATATTATTCAAGATAAACTTTATCAATTTCCTTTTCTTTTACATGGAATGGATACTACCCTCAGGTCCGTTGATTTTGACATCATAAGTTGCTGGTAGTTATCATTATTTTCGTCAATATATAGAAGACAACAATGACGGCGGTTGAAACGCCCGAATATTCACCCTCCACTTGCACGTAGCGCCGCCGTCGCCGTGTGACCCGAGTGTGCGCGCGCGCCGGTCCCCCCCCCGCCAGGCGCGCGCGGCGCCGCACCTCTGTCGGTAGCATCTCGTGTTCTTTATAGTGGGGGAGCCCAATGTGCTAATTGGGGATTTACTCGAGCGTCATGGGGACCTATTAGATTTTGAAGATTAGATGGTAAAAAGGAAAAAACGTTATATGATGTGTATCTTTTCAGCGGTGGGGGAAGCGTGTACAGGTTTTCAAAAATGTAAAAAAAAAACAGTCAAACGGAAATACGCGAGCGCGTCAGATTTTGATAGTGTATAACTCCCACGTGTCTCTGATAACGGAGGCATGTTAATCTGCCGGTTTACATGGTGGGGGTAGCCGTGCAGAAGGGTTGAAAATAGGAAAAAAAATATATATATTCGAGCGCGTCACATTTTCATACGGGATGTTAAGTGAACCCGAAAGAACCTCCCATTGCAAAGACCGGTGATTCGGACGTGACGCAAGCTCATGGCGGCTTTAGGAAAATGCAAAAAAAAATCGATATATTGAAAAACTCGAGCGCGTCAGATTTTTATATAGATGGTCATGGTGGAGCTTGATGTCTAAGATGTGCTGACCCATAATCTGACGATTATTTGGAGGGGTTTTCTTAATCTGACGGTTTAAAAAATATTTTTTTTAATAAATCAATTAATGTATAAAAAAATGCAAGGAGACGGACGAATGCAAATAAAAAAATATTTCTTTTAGTTCTCATATATATTTTTTCTGAAAAAATAGCAATATGTTACTAATTATTTTTTTAGCTTTATTGTTGCCGGTTTTGCATAGTAGGTACCAATTCATGTTTTCCCGTGGAAGGCTTGTAACATTGATAGGCGATGGGCTTGCAAACTATAAGAAAGAGTGACCTACTACAGTTACACGCGCTAAACTTTAATGATAATTTTTGATACTTCGGCTTATGGAAATCGTCAGAATATATTTTTTCTATTATCCTTGAACTATTTCCTTCAAAATAAAATAAATAAAAAACGACCGCGCTCGAGAGTCAAGGTCACGTTTCTTTTTTTGCAAATTTGTGACCCATCTACCCTCTTGCGTTACGCTTAAATCGTCAGATTATTGAAATATATCCTTTTTTGCATGTAATTAACCTACCTTACCTTAATCTGACACGCTGGAGTATTTCAAGCTATCGTTTTTTTTTTACTATTCTGATCGGTTATCCTGGACGCACGTTCCAGGATAAAGTGCTCATATATGCTGGAGGTACTCAACAGGGTACAAGGATGCCCCCTTATGTTAATCTGCCGCGCTCGAGTAAATCCCGAAATCCCCTCTTGGGCTCCCCTACTATTACTCTTCTGTCAAGTGGAACTGAATTTAGTTTTTATTAAATTTTCAAATTTCTACTGTCGTTTTATTTTGCGTCAAGTAGACGTCGATGTAAATAAATCAATGTTTTGAGACCCGAAATTTACTCAACAATCGTAGTTCCATTTGCCCCTACTATTAGTAAATGTGAAACTGTTCTTAATCCAGCAAGATGCACTCGCACTCTACTACTTTTGCATAAGTACATTTATTATTTAGAGTGTGTTTCTTCTATCTTTGTTAAGTTGAGCTCAAAATGTTAACATACACAACCCAACCGAGAGGTAAATCAACTCGAGGACGAGCATTCGCCATTTCCATTAGGTACTCATGATCAGAGGCAGGAATAGAACAGTCAGTTTACCAGCACTTGATATCCATATCATTTTCATTGCAACCCATGTTGTAACATTAACAGAGTAAAAAAAATGGTACATAATATATATGTATAGTGTTGTGTACAAAATGGGTAAATTATAAAACTCACTAGGTCATTTGAAAAAATAAATAAAATTTGGCAGAGCAGTGTTTGTACAGGGTTTCAATCCACAACAAGTCACTCCACTCCCCAGCATGTAATGTCAATTGGAGTGGGGCCTTAGTGGATTGAAAATACTTTCCTAACCAATACATGTACCAGCTCTTAACAACTTTAGGCAAATGCTCAATAACTGGTCTATTCCGAATAGTTCCATTCTTAGAACTAGTTGGGACTTTTTTTCCCAGTAGATACATTCAACAAAGAGGGTTTTCTTAATGGAACCATCTGCACAAGTAGTTACATTAATAATGCAAGGTTAAATATATATTAATTATGTAACTTATTGAAAAAAAGTCCAGGTTGTCCCTTAATAGAACTAATAATGGAAGTAGTCAGGATAGACCCAATTTTTGGCACCCTCTAGGTACGGGAAACTTGTATGTAATTAGGTTCAGTAGGTAGTGGATGAGTATATGTATGCTGAGACAAAAGAAAAAGAAGACAACTGAATGTAATCTGACGTTGAGCATTTACCCCACTCTGCCTATCCCAATCACTGGTCTTGGCATAGAGGACTTGATTGATACACACATTCTAAATTACAAATTATTTTATTACTACCTACTTACAGAATAATTATTAAACGAATCTAGTAGCTATAGCCAGTAGTTTGGTGTAGTCTGCACCCTTGGAGTGCGTTCGCTCTTTTAGGATGGTGCGCAGGATGGTTGGGATTGGCACGTGAATACGAGTCCCCAAGGGCGTGCCGTTGTCGTCGATGAGCACCACGTTGTTGCTGTCGAACTTAGGGACCTTGACATTTTGCGTCTGCTTCAGGCCTACTAGAATACCTTTCTTTTTTTCTCCCTTGATGGCCACCATTACCCGGTCACCAATGAAACCCACTCCTGTAAAATGGAGACAATGATAATCAATACATACATACAGAAACTCATGCCTTCATTCCCAGAGTGGGGAAGGCAGAGCTACAGAATTACCAAGTTCAAAAAAGTTGTTGATAATTCTGTAATGATAATCAATCTACCAATAATCAAGCAAGTTGAAAAAAGTAACTACTTACACTAATTGTAGTATTTTGGGCTTTTCATGTGACCTAAATCCAGGAAGTATGGAGTACTTTTCATTGTTAATTACCGGCTAAAGTGTGTATATTACTTGGAAATAGTAGCAGTGATAGAGTCCTATGCTGTCACAGTACAGCATAAACGATACACTTACGTCTTTTGTTGTAAACACAGATGATCTTGGGCGGTTTGCCCTCGGCCATAGCGCGCTTCCCGATTTCAGAGTTGTCGACAACGCGCAAGCGAGACAGTAGCCGGACTTCGCTGAGGCTCGCCGTCGTGTGGAACCCGCGCGACGGCGCTGCCGCCATCAGCTTACAAAGTAAGGTTTTGAACATGATCTATCAGAACTTATGATGTAAATAAACCGTAAAAGTGAGGTTATTATTTTTTGACGTTTGACATATTGTAACCAAAGAGAATATAATCACTACGTTTCGTAACGATGTTATAACGTTAGTGCTGCGTTCCGTTTTATGGGCGCATACATTTACGTGAAGTCTTCGTGGCTCCAAAAGTAAAAAGGAATGGGGTGGATTACGAGTATTCTTCGTAATAGAACAATGTTTGTAATATTTTGTCCAGTATTTGTGGTATTAGGCTAATGTTTTATAAAATTTGCGCGCGAATGTGGAACCTTGTTGTGTTCACGTAGCTTTCGCGCGTTTGCAGGCTCTTTGACGCGGGCTAAAAAACCATGTGGTTAACAAGGCGCGATCCCGCGAAAAATATGTGAATCGGCACCACATTCACATTTTCACGCGTTGCGTACTTATTGCATTCGCGCGTTTGCGCGTGAATGTAGGGTGCCTATTACGAAATTTATGTACGTTCACTTTATGTTTTTGTAGCCCCTATTCTGAGACCTTCATAACGTTATGAAAAATATCGTTATCATAACGCTGTATTCCGTTAGGTGTTCAAGTTTGTATTTAATTATATTGATATTTTTCATATCGTTATCCTACATCACGACTCGACTCGACTACAAAGAAATCAACAACAACCAGAACAACGTTATAATAACGTCACGATTTGCGCGCTGTTGCTAGCAAAGAGTATAATAATAATGGTTGCTAGGTAGTCTCTAATTTTAATGTCTTGAATCTTGAATCAAAGAATTGGGCCGCAGACCGAACCTGCGAAAGTGCAGTTAAAGAGGTGGAGTATAACGTTAAATAGTTATTTATGTGACTGGTGCATAATGCCTAATTATGCGTACAGTCGCATACATAACTTTATCTACATACATATCATAAGTTTTCTAATATATGTGAGAAACCTGTATCCGTCGTTACCCTGCATCTTAATGTACCTACCTGCATCTTAATGTTCACATTAAAGTGCAGGTCACTTGTACTGTAAAGTGAACATTATGATTCAACTACAGCGATAACCGATACTTTATTAACATGTTATACTTTAATGTTAACATTACAGTGCAACCACAGATACAGGTAACATAATGTAGGGCATTTGCTTATCGCTTCTGAAAATATTATATTGAAATTATGATATGGATGTAGATAAAAAGTATTATATTACAGGAGGTCACGACAAAGGTGACGCTCTCGGAAATGGATTATATTCTAGGCTGTCAGGATAGAGGGCAACTCCCTTATGCTAAATATGTCGCGCGGGGGCCCGTTGTTTCCCATAATTTTTTTGGACATAATGTAACTTTTGACATAATTATTGATAGTCATACATTTTTATATCGCTGAAACCGTTAACTTTTAAACATTTCCTAAATATGTAACGCGTAGACAAGGCTAGGTTAGGTTAGGTTTGATTTATAAAAATCCTGAAAACCAAACAGTTCCTTAAAAAATACTTTATGACTTGCGATAATTATGACCTAAAACACATTATGACAAAAAAATATTATGGCAGACGATATAGACCCATGTCGCACACAGTGGTCGCGTTATAGAATATAACAAGCCCGATGAGATGGAAAACCGAATATTGTAATTCCGAATATACCTATACCTATTTCGAATTCCGAATATATACCTATTCCGAATTCCGAATATTTATTACTCCAAAACTTTAGCAGCCCGAATTCTATTCTCATACCCTATAGTCTGTTTTGGACTAAGTAGACAAGTTGCATACTGCGAACGTTAAGGACTACAAAAATCTAAAAATATGTAGGTATGGGATTTACGAATACTAGCGTGTAATTGACACCTGGAACTTTTTAAAAAGGCGTCCTGAAAAAAGAAACACGCTTCTACTTTCTGACAAAATAAATAGGTAAACAAATTTCTGCTGGCTGAAGAGCTTAAACGCCACATGGTCTTTTCTACGTCACAGCTAGTGCTAGACTTAAAGAAGACAAAATGCGGTTACAAAAAAAAACACGTGTCGTCATTCCGACCACTAAGGTGAGTCCAAAGCGGGCGTAGCAAACACCGATACTTTTATATTCAATATTTTTTTCTCAATTAATAATGATCATGTCATAACGATCAAAAACATTTTAAAAAAAAGTGTGCTTTTGACACAACCCGTTTTAAAGTTCGTATTGAAAAGTTACATCTATTGCTTAGTACCTAGATTTTTTTTCTCTACTTCACTCTTCGATACGAACTTTACAACGGGACGTCAAGCCCCACTGACGTAACTTTAACATGTTTGAGAAAATAGGCTTAAAAAACCCTAAAACACTTTAAGACACTTAAACAAAACAGTCAAAAATTACTTATTCAAACATTCATAGTACCAATGTGCCCCGTGCCTTTGTGTACAAAAGCGCCCCAGCGGTAACATTCGAAAAATATTTGAATATTTATAAACTAGTGTACTTTAGAAAACTTAAACGTGCAAACGTAATTAAATAACTTATTATTGGGAATTTAAAATCTCCAATCAACTGATAAACACTGCAACATTTAACTATTATATCAGGAGAATATTTTTTAGTTAGCTAGACTAAAACACCTTCTTCCTCGTGTAATGTTAAAGAACAACAACCATGCGATGGGATTACAGCTTTCAGCTCGCTTATTATTATTACGTATTATATAGTCATGTTTTAGTTATATTTCCATACTATTAACATTTATCGTTCACGAAATAGTACGGATTAAACTGCCCCACTTCCCCTGGACTGAAATTTTTCGGCCTACCTATTCGCCACATACTTATTACCTATTTAGCCTATTAAATTTGATGTAAAATACTTTTCATCGAATAAACAGCCCGGTGCAAATCGTCTCCTATTCGGATCTTAGACCAAGTGAGTAGTGTTGTAATGGGACATTAGTATTAATGAACGTTTGTGCAATTGGTGCCTTAATTGCCTACGACTGCGCGGGCCAACTTAAATTAGCCGGTTAGGCGGTTAGTAATCCATCGACGAATTGAAAGGGGAGTTCTTTATGAAAATTGACCTTCAATTATGCATCTAGAGATATAAATTCCTTTGTTTTTATCGCAAACTATCCCGGACGCTCGCTAGGTTCGCTCTCTTTGCTGCGCTCGCATCCTATTTCAAACAACAGTTAGGTGCGATGGCACCAACAAAAGTTGTCTAGACTAGACTAAAAGTCATGGAGAAATACGTGAACTATTCTGATAGGTACGTACACATGTTTGTTCTCATGCTCGTGCTGCGAATTAGTGTCAATCATTTATCTTTTTGAGCGAAAAAACTGTAGGTAAGTAACATTTTTGAATTTTTCTATGTAAAGTGTATAAGTTAATTTACTATAGCCGCTATAATAAGAAATAAAAATATTAAAATAAAGTTAAAAAGTAAATGGGAATACAAAAAAGTTAGGTGGTTGATGCTCGATAGTACCTAATATTGTACGGTGATACGGAACCCTTTGTGTGCGAGTCCGACTCGCACTTGGTCAGTTTTTATAACTCTCAACTTGACACTACCTACATGGTTCAGGCTACTCGCATCAACATTGTAGGTAAATAGGTAGGTAAATATCTATTGTTGTTATTGTAGATCGCTTTATTTATCCGCAACTCCCTCGCCTGACAGGTAGATTCTTTAACAAAGCACGAACCAGACAATTACAGGCGCTAACAATAGCCTGATTTAAAGAAAGGGAAGCCTTTTTGATCACAAAAGACGTTTAAAAGGCTTTCATCAAACAATACGGTGTCATTACCGCAAAACAACGCGGCGACGCCATTAGCGATCAAACGCTTCGATAAGGCGTCAATCTAAAAGTTTGACAAAGCGGTTAGCAAATGGGATTCAATTACTTATTTTTATTTGGGTGAATCAAAGGTGTGACGGTGTGGATGTCGGCGCGGCGCCGGCGGCGGTAGCGGCTGATTGGAGGAACCCGAGCCGGCTGCGGGTCCGCTTACCTCATTACACCCGGCGCCGTGGACGCGCCATCCAACAACTCGTTTAGAATCTTATAAAAGGCTCAATCAATCGATATTTTGCGTTTGTAAGATGCGCAAACTACGTACCTACGTAAGGGGATCTGATGAAATTCAAACGTGTCCTGTACTAGGTTCTTTAACATGTCTCACGTAGGACATGATTTTTCCTTTAATTTGAAGTTAAGGCTGGAGCTAATTTAAGGAATTGAACATTTTGTTTTTTACATTTGTCAAAACGATTAATGATAAGCCGCAATACGATCTGCCTCACTTGAAAAGTAGGTAGACGTATAAGTATACTGTCTAATGTAGCGTTTTTTAGGGTTCCGTACCCAAAGGGTAAAAACGGGACCCTATTACTAAGACTCCGGTGTGCTGTCCGTCTGTCTGTCACCAGGCTGTATCTCATGAACCGTGATAGCTAGACAGTTGAAATTTTCACAGAAGATATAACTATGTTGCCGCTGTAACAACAAATAATGAAAACAGAAAAAAAAAAATCGAGGGGGCTCCCATACATTAAACGTTATTGCTCGATAATAATAACGGCAACAGGTAGACGCTTCATACATTTTCAAAAAATTCAGTTGTATATTAACTTTAAATGTAAATAATCATATTAAAATAAAAAAAATATTTAAGGAGGGCTCCCAAATAACAAACGTAAAAAAAACTGAAAAAATTGACGAACTGTGAGGGAATACTCCACAGGGCCGGATTTCCCCAACAGCAAACACGTGAATTAAATTATTAAAAAAGGCGCCGAGTCCGGCCCGGGCCCGAAGGCGCTGGCTTCCGTTCCTTTGTGCCGCTGTCCAAACACCCCCCCCTTCCGGATCCATGACAGTACTATCAGGCACCTGTGTATTCTAGTTCTCATGGCGAGCCCACCGACAACCCGAGCTCTATCCTGCGGTGTTAAGAGTGAGGTTAGGTCGGGCCACGTTTCGCCGATTCGCATTGTGGCGGTCGATTGTGCGGCTGTCTGTCGCTTCCTCCGCTGTGAGCGCGGTGTATCGACGCGGCGCTCAGATCGGGTGTCGTCGGTCTGGGGCCTGTTTTATAAAACTACAAATTACAATTTACAGGTTACAAGTTTCCATTTGACACAACCTCGACCAATGCCGAACAGCCATTTGAGCAGTGTTGCTAGTTTAGACCTGTAAAATTGTAACTTGTAGCTTTATAAAACGTGCCCGTGGTCGGGCTGTTTACGGTGTATTACGGGACTCGCGAGGTGACAGCTGTCACGGACGCCCTCCCTAATTATATGTATATACTAGCTGTTGTCAGCGTGTGTCCGCGTTGAAGCCGTTTGACGCTATTCCCTAACCGTGTAATCTCCTTAAAGAGCTGTAGCTTTAAGCTGTAAACGATAGCCGGTTGATGTTTAAGAACTGAAATTTTCTACCGAATAATTAACAACCTTATAGTAAAATAGTAAGGGGGTCCACAATAGTCCACACAGGTACAGGTACATGATAAAAATGTTTCAACGTTTTTAGTATTCTGTACAAAATACTGGAAAAAAGATGACTTTGTTATCCATCTGTCCGTCTATCCGGCTGTTGATTAACCGTCCGTCCGTCGGTCCGTTTGTCTTTCAAGACCCCGTCTCTCAGTAGGTAAATGTCTTGAGCTATCAGGCTGAAATTTGAAATATTAGTATTACCTATTTAGTGGTCCAAACAAGGCGTTATCATTAGAAACTTGGAATTTGTAATTATTATTCTTTACGGCGAAACGAAACTAACTAAACAATAACAACAGTTGTTACCCTGCGCATGTGACATAATTATCATTAAATTTGAAAGCTCTGAAGTAAAATATGGTAATATTTTTTTTAGATTAATAAAACCGGTTTTTCATTTGAGATATGAGGGGTAATTGGTTCGCATTGTTTATGTTTTAAAATTGTATTTTCACTCTAAATGAATGATATTCTTTTGAAAAAATTAATATCTTAAGCCGTAAATAGCATTAAACGCAGCAACCTAAAATCTCAAAAAAATGCATCGATTAGGGGAATAATCTATAAATAACAGGAAAAATAAAAGAATTGCTCTTCTGTACTTGGATGAAAATTATGTCTTCTGTGTTTATTTTAAAGAATGATACATGAATAGATTCGCAATAGGTATACCTATCGGTCTCCCAAAACTAAAAATTCAAATTTTTAGGGTTTGGTTTATTATCGTAACTAAATATTTCAAATTTGTTTTTTTGAGAACCTGGTAAAAAGAGTAATTTGGTATTATGAAATTCTGGTATTTTGGGAATGAGCGGGCATCTCGGCCAATATTGCTGCGGTCCTAAGTGCTTTATTCTGAAACGATTAGTCTTGAGTGGTTTGCAATACCTATGTAATTTAGTCTTGTTTTGAACATTGTCATGAGAAGTTTTTTTTTTAAATAGTATTTCTAATTTCAATGAAATCGGTTTGCTTAAATTTATTTGGTTTTGCGTAATAATTAATTGATGAGATACAAACATAGTAACAAACATAAATTTTAGTTAGAATAAGTTGGAATATGTTAGGCGGAATATAATAGGCGGACGACGAGGCCGCTCGACCGCGGGCGGCGAGGACTCGCCACTCCGACATGGCGTCTCTCCAGACAATTGTTAGCGAAGCCATTAATTAGCAGGAGCCGCATCGGTCGCTGATTTCAATTAGAAACCAGTAATTAGTCGCGAGCCGCCATGTTGGAGGTGGAATCAAATAAAGAAGAAATAATTTAATCAACTGCCAACCCTTTATATTTCAAACTTAGTGTTACGGGGTAGGGTCGGTTTTGCCTCGCGAGGGCGCAGGGGGAGGTGAAAAAAGTGTGTGGTTGTCGCGGCGTGTGAGCCGCCTTAATAGGTGACGCCGCCCGCCGCCCCGCGCGCCCCGCGCGCCCCTCGGAGCTCTTCGCGCTGGGACGCCGAGTTGCATTACCTATTAAATATTTCTATGATGATATAAACGAATTAAATATTACTACGGTGGCCTGATGCAGATGTCTACCGGAGAAAATAAAATCCATTGCAGTACCTTGAGCATGGACTTTTACCTTATATCGAGCAGGTATTTAACCTTAGCGTCACGTTATCAAGAAAATCTGTAGGTATGGCGTTTGGAATTGTGAACTGTAATAAAACATACCTATTAACATCGACTCAAAAATTCATACATATCCCATCCGAGTCGCTTCCGCGTTTCTGCCCTGAAAAATCTGCAGCATGATGATATAGTACAGTTAACTGCTTCACTTCACTCCAGTCAGCAATTCTTCGTTAAATTCATTTTTATGAATAAATACAATAGTTAATGTAACGGTAATATTTAGAAAATATATACTCGTAAAGTAAATAGTTGGGGATAAAACGATTACCAACGAGTAAGAGAGACTTTTATGAAGAGTGATTACTATGATGTAAGATTTTACGAGACGCAGTTTCGGACTTTTATTAATCTAAGGTAACTGTACGGAATTCTGTAAACGTACGGAATTCCGGAATTTATCGGTTAAGGTCCAAAAATAAGAAAACTATCAATTATTTCCAAAAAAAAAAATATACATATAAAGTGTGGACCATATTGCGTCAAATGAACAAGAGGTCAACGAACTGTGAACATATAGTATATTGTTACGTAATCAGTTTTGATCAGTTCGCGTCAAACCGCCGAAACGATAGGTAGTGAACGCGTGTGCGTAAGTGCAGACACGGATTTTACTAAGGGTTTCACAAGTAATGGGTAAGCATTTTCATTATAAATTGTGTCAATCATTGTGTAGAATTTCATAACAAACCGAGTAAATGAATTTTCATAAAAAAACAGTTAGTATTTAGTAACTTACGGTCGATTTCTTGATTGCCGCAATTAGATACATCAAAAACCAACCTTGTCCCGAAAAGCGTCAAAATTACGCAATTGAAGAAAGTAAAGGGGTTTAGTCTTTATGTTTTGCCGGGAATTTAGATAAGAGAGTCAAACAAACTCTGTCTTTACGAGCGTTATGTTCGCCATACTTTCATATAATCAAATTACGTATTATGATTTTGTGGGCCGTTGTTATGAAATAAGGTGTCTAAAGTAATCAATTTTGCCTACTTTGTAAACAGTTACCACAAAAATTCCACATGCTAAATAGCTGAATTATATTGCTACAGTTCAATGTTTTAATATACTTTTTGATAAATCTACTAATCTAAATACATTACTATAGAATTTAAGTAATTTCAGGATGTTAAAAAGACGTACTTCTTAAAAACATCTGCTTTTCTGACTTCCGCAATTCCCTACAATGTTTTTGGGCTGTGCTTCTAGTTGCGTTAAAATAATTGCGTAGTTTTGCTTATGTTTTCAAATGATTATTCAGTATTTTCTGAGTTATATTTAGTTAACTTTATAACGCACATCGAGTTTTATGACCGTACTAGGCACTTAGGGGAAATTGGGGACACTCTGATTTTAGGGCCCATGTCCCTATCCATCAGTCCCCAGTGGGGACAAATTCAAATTCAAAATCAGATTTTTCCTATTCGTCTCGGTCACAAATTTGTAATAGAGTGAAACTGTCATTTATATTGTTAAAATTCTCAGTCTATGGGGGACAAGGAGAAAATTGAAATTGTCTGGACGGGATCTCCTCACCCCCATCTCCTCTAATAATGAAAATAAATCCTTTTTGTCAAATATGTAATGTCATTTTATTTCTGATCACGTTATATTTAATTTATATTTCCTATTTCATTAATTTTGAAGGAAAGGGGCATTTACTGAATTTACCGGATTTACGTGCACTCATTTACGCAATTACCGACAGAGACTATTTTTAATCCGTAATAACGGACATTTAAGAGGTTCATAAAAATGGCTATTAGTTATACAAAACACAGTTTAATATAAAGTTTTTATATAACATTTTATACTCTGAAAGCCAATCTTTACTAGTGAACCGATTTCAATTAGGTAAGATTTCAGGTTTTACTGGAAATAGCTTACTAAGTCAAAAATGCCTTAATATTCCGTAATTCCGTACAGTTACCTTAAGTTGAAATATTTTGTGAATTTTGGCTCACCCTTATTTTTGAGGTAGGTAGGTACCTAATTGCTTTTCTGTGACTTTACTTCCAAGGTGGCTCACCAATTGCCAACAGGAACTTTTATGAAGGTGTTCTGAAAAGAACATGCTTATAGAGGTTTGTCACAAAAAAAAACATTATTTACTGTGAAAAGATATAAACAAATATCTGCTAATGGCTAAAGAGTTTAAACGCCACATGGTATTTTCTACATCACGTTGAAAAAACAAATTCATTATATTAAAAAATAAATAAAAATAAAAATAAATATAAAATCGTTCTTCATCAATTCATTCTTTCATTGATCATTCATGGCTCGGTCGAGAAATAGAGACGGAGCTAAAGTAATAAAAAAAAATTTGGTTATCGACTATGCCAGAATCATGTAGTATTTGGCGGTCCGCCCGGGAAGGCGCCGCGCGGGCTCCCATTAGGTCCCCTCGCACTCTTTGCACCCGCAAATTCAAATGAAATTGCATAATTCGCAGGCGGGCGCCGGCGGGGCGCGGGGCGCGGGGCGGCGCGGGCCGGGCGGGGCGGGGGCGAGACGTTTTTTGTGCTTAATGAAGTCCATTTAAGTTGCAGCGCCGTGTGCGCGCGCCCTTATGGGTAAAGGATGGCGTTTAATTTTATAGGAAGATAATTTTGAGAATGAATGAAGTGGCATTTTTATTAAAGAATTTATAAATCTTTAACAATTTATTAAAAATATGCCTTCAAACTGTAAGATCAGTCTTTGCTAAAAGTATGTGCAATAAAATAAGGTTTTCTTTTTCATGTTAGAATATTTAAATGACAATGACACGATGATAAGCTGAAATAGGATGAAAATGTAAACAGATGTTACATTTGTATGGACGACTTTTTTCCAATTATCACTTCCCAAACATTTTATTGCGAATTTCATTTCGGTAAACATTCACTTGGCAACTCAACGCTTTCCATAAGTATATTTTTTCCTAACCAATTGGCAGGCAACGGCATGTATTGTCATTAAAGTATTAGATCATTGATTAAATCACCAATAGGGAAGCCTGTGAAGATACCAGGAGGATCCTGCGCTTCTGGTCGGAGTTAGGCTGGCTAGGAGCCGAGGGCCGCAACACATAATAAATATGACATAGTTTTTGCTCGGAAATCTTCATATTTATTTTGCTTTCTCAGTCAGTTTTAAGGAAAGAAACGCGAATACAAATTTATCCGAGTAAATATGATTTCCGGTGATCGTGCTCCATGTGTATCTGTGCTTAGTTTATGTTAATGCTTATGCATACTATATAGGTACCTATGTTAATTGTAGAGTTATTTATATACGTCTCACAGTAGGGGATCCGAATACGAGACAACCTTCACCGGGCTGTTTATTTGATAAAAAGTATTTTATATCAAATTTAATATGTTAAGTAATATATGGCGCATAGGTAGGCTGAAAAATTTCAGTCCAGTATATAATTAATTAGAAATTTAAAAATCAACTTTAAAACAAAAAAATGCTATTGCTTGTTTAATAGACAAATTACATACCAATCGAAAGTATGAAGCGTATACTTATAGAAGGTGCAAACGTTAAACGTTAGGTTGACTATTTTTTCCCATTAAAACTATTGGGTAGGCAGGTACTTATATACAGGCAAGTCGGTACTAATAATTTGCACCAAACCTAGCGTTTGCATATTCTATAGGCTTCATACTTTCGATTAGAATGTAATTTGTCAAATAAACAAGTAATAGCAATTAAAAAAAAAAAAATATACATATATATAGGCAAGTACTGGACTGAAATTTTGAACTGAACTGAAATCTATTTGCCATATTTTAATTACGTTTCTCACACAACTTTCGTATAGCCTCACACCTCAACGCTGTTGAATCTGCTCCCAGCACGGTATAACACCATGCTCGAGGTATTCCCGAATCAAAAACAGTAAACTGATGTATTCGAGCAGCACGAAATCGTGGAGATCCTCGGGGAAGGCTTCTGGTTAGCAGGGAACGTCTTTCGGCTGATACGATTATGATTTAAAACGCCATTTTTACCAAAGATGCCATGTAACCTACCAATTAACCATACCAATTAGACTAAATAGTTTCCCTTTAAAAAACCGCGTAGGAAACGATAGACAGCCTCACGTTACACTGATTTAGTGTCATTACCTTAGGTACAAATGGAAAATCGTCCACGTAAAATAACCATTCTGAAGTTGGGTCAAAAGTAATAGTATCCAAAGTGTATTTTTTAGTCAAAATGTAATTGTGCTGAAAAGTATTTTTAACCAAATTTATTTTCGTTGTAAATTAATTAAGTCCCAATGGAATTTTGTCCATTATAAATTATGAGCAAAATGAAATACGCACAAGTGAATGTAGTCTAATATACATTAAGACCATATAAATACATATGTTTGTAACATTAAAATAAGTATATTGGAATACAATGTGTTCAAAAATATCAAATAATACGACGTATTATACACAATACAATACCAATACGTCGGTGTAAAGGTAAAACTCACTAAGTACATATAAAATAATTAATGTAATTACTAAATTGATTGAACACCATGAAAACAAAACATGGAACAGTAAAATTTAATAATGTTGACTGTGACATACAGACATAGAGACAGACGGTTTTGCTGAACGTAAAGAGTTCCTACGGAATTACGGAACTCTAAAAAAAGGTATTTTACAAGTTTATCCATTTGAAGAGCAAAGTTGATACTTTCTTACATTTAAAACCCTTATAGGCAAACTCAAAAAAAGAAATTCACCCAAGTAAATTGGCTACGATAATACCAAGGCTACCTTTCGATAACGATGACGTTCGCTAAATGCGTTTTGTCTACAGTGCTGCTTGGCGTCAGGTGATAAAATTCTTCTTTTAATTTCGAAAGCCCACTATGAAACGACCTGAGTCACTGGAGTATTACCCTACAGAGAACTTTACAAGAGATGCATGTCCAAAGTTGTTTTTGAACCTTTTATCTTTTGCACTAGGTCTAAATCCCAATGACTACATTTTTAACACGGAGCCTTAAGATGTTAATGTATTCTGGTGTATACACCTCTCCACATGCACCTTTCGAATGAACATAGTCCCGGAACTTATATAAATATAAAGGGGGTGTCTCTCGGAATCCCTAACAACGTTTGTCCTAACACATCGTTTGTCCGAATTTTCATTTGCTCTAAACTTGTTTTCAGATGAGTCAGGCAACTTTTTAAGTTTTCCAATTTTTTCTGTGGCTCGGTTAGATTATGGTTGTACCTGTCTGTCTTTTATAAAAACACTAAAAAGTTTTTAAATTTAAGCGGATATGGGTTTAGGATTAACAAAAATTTGGACAAACGATGATAAGAAAGCCCTTTCCTTACCGGTCCAGAATATAGTTTTTACTTTTCTTTTCAATATGTTCATTTAATTAATTAATTGACCTTTTTATCATCCAATATAAAATGAGAGAGCTACTCAACCATTAGGTAACAAGACGCAGTTAAATAGATGATCGCCAAAAGAGATGATCTTTTTAGAATTTGTAAATCTATCCTAAGAAATATGAACTGTAGGTTAGGTACATTACACTACACAGAAAATAAGGCAATCAATGTAGAAACAAAGCTAAAAAGAAGTACAGACAGAAACAATTAAAACTACATCACACATTTCGCATTTTATTCATGTGGTCAAATTATTATTGGCTAATATTATATTCCCAAAAAAATAATTGATTAAATTGTCACTTCGCACATTCAATTTATAGCATGTCCGGTCCAGTTAGGTTAGGGTGGGTTAAAAGCGGGCCATGGAACTAAGAGCTGCCCGAGCATACTGCGCTGTATCTTTTACCACAGCGTGTTTGATCGCAGCTAGTCCGCCGTGGAACTTTGAAGCCAAAGTTCTCGCGGCGGTCTACTGGCGCGCGGCGGTAGCGAAGCAGGAAGGAAACCTCCGCAAGAGATTGAAGAATGGAAGAAAGAAGCCTGGGAGGATCTCTTTCGCAGGTGGACGGAACAACTCGAAGACCCGGGAGTTAGCCAAGACCTGGTGAATGCCGGTCGGCCCATTCATTCTTCCAGAGTGGGTAGAACTAAAACATGGAGCGCCGTCTTACCATCTGACATAGCTCCTACTAACAGGGCACGGATAATTTTAAAATCTGACGATATAGTATAGTCCTACTGTTATTGGCGAAAGTTTCATTACCGTGACTTAATTGTAATCAGAATAAAAGATGTTTTTATTTTAGAATACTTTGCGTACCTACTCTTCCCAATCAGATGTTAGATCATCAATATATCAAATTTTTAGGGAAGAAAGGTAATCTCAACATATATAGATGATCTAACATCTCAGAGTTAAGTATCTAGCAACTATCAATATGTTATTTATTTACTATTACGCAATTAATATGCAATAATAATGGACGATAGCCTCTCGACCGTTTCTTTGGTCGTCAATCACAAGGTATGAATAATAAGTTCTAGATCTGACATGTCTTGATCGAATTCAGACTTAAGTTTAAGTAATTCCTTTTTCAAAAGAGATACAAATAAAAGTTCTTTACAAAAAGTATTCCTTAATATCAGAGCTTTCATATGACACTAATTTCATCAGTGGCCGCCGATAGGCAAATTTGCAAATGCTCCTTTTAAGTTGCTGATGACTAATTAATTAACCTTAAAATGGTGATTGTAAAAATTCCGGTTTTGGTGACTAATTATTTTAAATGGTTTTCAAACCTATGAAGTCATTATTAAGATGTGTCTAAAACAATTTGTGTTCAGGAGAAAAGGGAACTCTTGTCTATTATAAAGATGCGTATAGTATCCGCACCGCGCTGAGGACAAGTCGTAGTGAATTTGACACTACGACTTGTCCTTAGTGCGCTACTATAATGATGATATACATATATAATGATACTATAATGCCGTGGCAGGCTCGACACAATCAACAGTTGCAGGTGATTCGCTCGGCCACCGGTAAGGCAATTCGGACGCAGGAGGAAGTCATGGCTCCGCAACATCCGAGAGAGGACAGGGAGGGAAAGCCGATCGTCACTAGTTGGAGAGACTCTTGAAATGTCTAAAAATTCGGTGATGGTAGTTACCTAATTAAAATCAACATACTTAATTACAAAATCGAATGATGATGAAAGTATAATAGTACTTCAAAAAAAACATATTATATGTGTTTCATTGCCATTTTGTTACATCCTAATTGATACAAAATGGATCCCTTGACAAATGTCTGTGATAGACTCGACTAGAAACTCTGGGGCACCATAACCGTATAAGCCCCTTGCAGCGCTCGAAATGCAAACGTGTACTTACCTAATTGTTAAGTAAAAGGCTGTGTTGCCTACTTGTTCGTCGTCCGCACAGCCCTGAATACATCAACTTACAAAATACCTTAGGCTAATAGATAAATGCAATAATTATCTGTCCCGAAGGGTTAAAACCAAAATAACTGCAAAACATTTTGGTAAATTTTAGGAAAATAGTCAGAATCTTAAGTAAATAAGCCCAAGCTAAACAATTGAACTCGAAATAACAACCACAGAAATGAGTTTCACACTCTTTTAACTAAAATAACTCAAAGGGAGTAATGGCCAGAAATAATACCTAGTGAAGTGCGACTTTAATCACTGAGCCGTGCTCTCCGCGGCCTCGAGTATCCGCGCATATGTTTAGCTTTGAACGAGCGGCGGAAAAACCCGCCACATTTCCCCAATGATTAAAACCCCCCTCTCCATTATACCAAACTGTAATCAAGCAACTATCCGTCCCTCGCACCGAACCTGGAAGTTAACGTTACGTTCCAACGCAAAAAACATACAGTTTTTAACGCAAACGTGCGGCGCCGCGACTCGCGCCCGCGCCTCGCCTACATAATTATTTAAGTTAATGATATACTACACCTTTCTTGGTGTAAATGATTTCTTTTTGCGGTGGAGGGAAGGAGACGGCGGTATGTCGAAGGCTGCTGGTCAGAGAGGGAGGGTGGTGGGGAGGTGCCTCCCTCATTTGAAAAGCAGGCTCTTCGGATTATAATATTGTAGTGGAGCGCTGTACTTACCTGCGTACGGCGCTATGTAGGGAAGCCTCGAGTGAGTATATAAAAGGCTGCAATTTTAATACAAAAGTATTTGTTCGTTCCGGCCACACCGAAGTGTGTTACAATTTGACAAATAATGATCACCCAGTCACCAAATCTTTATTTGCCGGTTATGTTTTCAATAGCCTGATTTCTATTAGGTACTTATATTATCAGCTGAAACGCTGAATGAGCCCAAATTTCTTACGAGAAAATAATCCGCGACATAGATCTTAACCGAAAATTAAAATAAATATTCAAAGTAGTTTATACGAGTACCAATCGATTTTATGGGACGTACCTACTAGATATAATCTGCAAAATTGTAAAATTTCGTTTCAATATACAATAGGCAAAATGGAACCCTGACGGCTGGTTCACCATAGAACTGTATCACAGTGTCATCTTATTTGACCATTCTTAAGATTTGATCCATAACGTCACTGCGACACAGTTCTATGGTGGGTCAGGGTTTCACTTTGCCAAATATTACCTGCTGATTATAAAAATCGTGCAAGTCTCAAAATAAATATCATCGGACAATCTTACACAAATAACCAGAGGGCTTATTGTCTAACGCACTCGCAATCACGATCGTTTTCATTTTGAAAATCGAAGGCTTGTCTGCATACAAAATGAAAACAATTGCTCCAGTTTGAAGCCGAGGCGATTGCGAGTACGTTAGACAATAAGCACTCAGGTTCTAAATTATAAGCAGACAAAGACTTAGGTACTTATATGTACAGGGTATTTAAATACATAGAAAACATCTTAAGCTCAGGGACAAACACTAGCACTCATCATCAGTCTCGTCACATAAATATTGTCCCATACCGGAAATCGAACCGGGGACCGCTAGCTTCGTAGGCAGGGTCACTACCAGGCTACCCGCATCGTCAACGTATTAAAAAAGGTAGTATTTAGTTTAATCTGACAATAATAATTGGTCTGACCAAGCTTTGTACAATAGAGCACTTGGTTGTTATTTGTCAAATATTTTCATTGTAGCTGTTTCATTCGGTAAGTCAAATGTAAGAGATGCAAGATGAATATTTGGCAAAAATGGCCAAGTGAAGTGCATTAGAAAGGTTAACCTTCTCTCTATGACTCTATGCTTAGATTCAATACAAAACGTTAAAATACGTTGAAAGCCATAGTATACTTTTTTCTTTTAAATAGAAATGTCGCCTGTCCTGCAAAATAAAAAGAAAACAAAAACGTAAAGCGATTTATTGATGACAAAATTAATCATTATTTCCGAATATTTTCAAAGACCCCTTTTTACTTATTTGATAAAATATTTTCATTTCGTTACATTCAAAACATATTATTTATAATTATCTACTTTCTGCTAAGTAAATAGTTATTTAAAGATTTTTTCTACTCACGTACTAGGTATAAACCGTACCGTAAGTACTTATTGATATCGTTAACGGTATCAGAATACTACCTACTTATAGCGTAACCGAAGCGTGAGAACGACTGCACGAGGAGCCTCATTATGCACCAGTTACACTAGTATTCTAAGGTTAAATTTCTAGAATTCGTTCAGTTTCATAGCCCGAGAAAAGAAAAGCTCTGATATGCCTCATTTCATTTTATTGTTATTTACATAATAGATTGGATGAAATAATTTAGGTATTTTATAAGAAGATAGGTACCTGTGTGGCCTTAAGTAAGATGCATTGTGAGAACGTTTTCGTTACAGAAAATGCATACGATTGACGTAAGCTGCCGGAAGGTAGTGTCGAGCGCCTCTGTCAATTCTACTTCTTACATTAGTCAACTTTTTATACGTTTTTAGCTGGAACATTCTATATTAACGTATGCATTAGGTGTATTTTTAACGGGATATTGTCCACGGTCACCTTCAGATATCCCAATTCCCCTATTCAAATTAATCCATAGCGGTTTATTTTGTTCCTGTTTGGAACGGAACCCTAAAAAGGGACAACGTTTAGCATTATAGAAACCGGCCAAGTAGTTTACCGAGCTGTAAGCAAATTGCAGAATAAATTACGGGAAACCAAATGGTTCACCGCGGAAGGAGGCTGCGACGGCGTGGCAAATCGGGAATTGCACTGAAATGATAGTTGTGTAGAGATCGCACGGAATTAAACAGTTATTTATACTGCTAACGGACGGTTTAAGCTGTAAACTTTTCGGTGTAAGTTAAAAGTTTGCTGAAGGCGTTCTAAGTTGTAACTTTAACTTTACTTTTCTCGGGATAAATCAAAGTACCTACATTGTACTTTATGTGTTTCATTTGTAAAACTTGTTACAATCATTAAAATACAGGGTAGAAAAAACGAACGCCACATGGACGGCAACTAACGGATACTTTTTGCCACACTGTACAGCGTTCCATCCATAGATTTTCGTCACATGTCGTCCAACAACATGATACGTGTCAATGTCTACTAGAACCATTTTCCATGGTCGTTGTTTTTAAAAGGTATAATACAGACTACAATTACATAAAAATACAATAAAATATTACAAGTCAATTTAAATAATTAAAATAGTTAGTCAGTTAATATTAAAATCTTAGATGATGGGGAAGGAAATAAGGAAACGAACTTTTGTTACGATTTTATTAATGCTTAACTTATTTTAATTATTGTCATATTTTATTAATGAAGAAATGACATTCTGCGTGAGTTTCTTGCGGCGGTTCTCCGCGATGACGGCCTTGTCCGAAGCGCTAGTGGATTCACTTCATATTACAACGTGTAATGGAGCCCTCATGTGGCCAATTTACTGAATAAATATTTTTACTCTTTTTTCCTTTTCTTACAGACGCACCCCGAGTCAGTTAGTCACGATTAAGATACATAAGTTTAAAAAAGGAACGAGATAGTGGTCTCTTAAATATCTCCGAGTATATGGCGGTTAGGTTAAAAATTAACGGAAAAATATTGGCAAATAGGTTTTAAGACTTCGCTGATTCGTAATGATTCTAATTATGTAAGATAGCACTGAAAATCTTATGAAATAAAACATGAAATTAATGATTTTTCGTGACACGGACATAGGCAAGGGAAAATTACAAAAATTCTGATTAAAATGATCAGTATCTCCGAAATTAGTAAAAATCGCTGCGCATACACAGGGAATTAAATCGAAAGCTTTTTAGCTGCTCTAGCAGCCCTAGGTGGATTTACGTCGGTTTATGGGACACCCTGTATAGTTAGTAAAATGGAGATGATAAGTTGTCTGTCCGCCATCTATTCGATGTTTTTTTTGCCTATATTTATCTAATTAGTTAAGCTTCATCGACCTGAAGCTTTTCACAAGGCTGCAACCTTAGCTATGTTCGATATACCTATAAATAGGCAAAAACTTCATTATACCATGAAACAAAACAAAATGAATAATTTAACAGGTATGTACAAAGGCAAACTTATCGTTTTAAGGGATCTATTACAGCTAAACTTTGAGCGATAAAAAACCAAGAATTGTGAAGCTACGTGAGCGTGAAAAATGTATGATAAAGTTTAAACTATACCAACTCTGCACTATGAGAAGTAAAAGATTTATTTTAAGGTTTGCATTAATCGTAGGTGTGTAGTTACAACGATATTTTTTTGGGTCGATATTTTGCAGAAATATATGCATAATTATTTGACCAAAGTGACAGCAAAACGGACAGAACTTGAAATCACCTGAGGCGTTCCCGGTATAAGGATATTCTAAGAGTTATTACAAATAATGGTCAGGTGCCAGTCGGTCGTGACGGTTTCTTCCTCCACCAAACTCTAATCAACTAAGATACCACTCGACTGCTGAACTGTCCAAACACCAAATTTAAGCAAACTCTGTTTGCAGCACGAGTCATGGATGTTAGACCATTTAACGCGAGTCTGCTGTTTCGGTCAAATAACTTATCTTATCTTATAGATGGCCCTTACGGATACCTTCGACCCTTTGGGATCTTTTGTGCAATTACCCAATTACAAACTTAGCTGTTCGAATGTGCAGGTTTCCTCACGATGTTTTTCCTTCACCGTAAGAGCATCGGATAATGCAATTAAGTTAGAAAAACTCACTGGTGACCGCAGGGGTTCGAACTCGGTACCTTACGATCACGAGTCGACCCCTAAGCCACTAGGCCACCGATGCTCTTTTCGATCAAATATCGCTTCCTAAACAAATTTTAGCAACTGTTTTTGCCAGCTCAATCGTTGGCAAATTTTACTTTGGTATTTTACCACTGTGCGGAATATTACTTGAGCCACTTTCATCACGATATTTAATCGGTTGCCAAATGTTAAAACTTAAGCAAAGAATTATTCGTCGAAAAATCATTGTTTAAATGAACGATTAGCATACTTGTAATACTTGTATATACATTTTTGGTCAAATCTATTATTTCCCATAAGTAATCCGTGTAATTTGAGCTTAGCGGCCCAGCTCGCTTAAATTACACGGATTCGCTTAATGGAAAGGTATGCATCTATGTATGTAAAATCTTTATTGCATATAAAACCAATTACAAGTAGGTTCGTACATAAACTTAAGATGACATGTACAATGGCGAACTAATCCCTTTAAGGGATCTCTTCCAGTTAACCTACGATTGATTGAGGAAACTGAACGAGGAAAGGTTTCTTAGATGTTGTTGAGTAATGTATTTAATTATACACGTAAATTGGTATGTATAGGACCCAGATCCAGACCAGTCTAGAACTTTGCTTGAGCCTTGGTGAATTCCTGTGAGATTGTACCCGTTATAATAGCAAATTATTTCAGGAAACCTGTATCGGAATGTTGGTTGTTGTGTTTTGACGAATTGAGTAACGCATACATTGTTTTATTGTTATTTTGGGGGGTATTTTTGGTGTTAGCTGTTTTGTATAACGTCAGTCGTGTACATAATAAAGAATGTTAAGAATTGGTTCTAATACTAAACGAGTTTTTATAAAACTTACCGAACACACGTACCGATTGAGTATTGGCTTATATTTATGAAATGAGAATGAAAAGAAATGAATTTAAAATATTGATTGCTGTAGGATACAATTATTACAGCTTTTACAACTTACAGAAAATTTGACTGCAGCTAAAGGAACAAACTCAGCTGGTGCTGGCCGCAGCCTCGCAGGACTGCTGCGCAGCGCTGGTTTCCATGTTCTCCCTTTTGTGAGGAATATTCACCGAACTCAAGAACACGGTAACTGCAAAGGTTATCAGTTCTATGGCTTGTATGGCCGGCCCATTGCCACTTCAACTGGGCTAATTCGATGAGCAACGTCGATGACTTTTTTCCCTGTCCGTGTGTCTGACCACCTAGTTTATATGACTCAGTGTATATATGACTTCACTTAAACGCATTCATGTATATATAGTGTACGAAGCTTGTAATCCGGGAACAAAGAGTCAGTCATAAAAAACATACAACCATACGTACCACAAACGTAATCGCCCACATAGTTGGTTCTTCCTACATAGTGCGTAAAGAGGTACGCCAACCCCCCCACGTGCCTCATTATGCGCGAATACATGAATATGATGAGTATATACTTAGCCGCACATACTCACTCGCAGCTATGTGCCGTCTCGAGCAGTGGACCGAGGCCTTATGTACATGATTATGACAAAGTCTACGCCAAAAGTAGATGAGCACTTTTGAACCTTGCCGTTTCCACTTATTTACATTTCGTATAGCAGTTTAACTCTTAGGTTAAAGGGATAGGGTACAGAGTGATCAATTACTTGTGACGTTGGCTGTTCTAGGTGCTTGGTAGGTGGGGGTGTTTTCTAACAAGGCGTGTAAGGTATATGGTTTGTATAATTGCAATGAGTACAAAGGATAATGAAATACGGTTGTCAGAATAATCCAAAGACCAAATAATAAACGATTTATGTTTTTTAGATAAATTCATAATTAAAGTAAAAATGTTTGCCCCTAGTGGCATTTGAGCCGAGGATTCAATATCTGTTTCGTTGGAGTACTTACTGTGTTGATGGAAGTCATACATGTATAAGTCATAAATTGTATTGATTTGTCAATTAAAAGTTATAATAATTGCTTCCCTACTAATATTACATGTAAGTTGCGATTAAAATGATGTTGGTGGAAATAGCTTGAGCCTGGGAGAACGAGAAACACCTTTTTGTTCCAGAAAATTTGATAGTTAAAAAGGAATACTATATAAAACTAAATATATTGATTAAATAACTATTACAGAAAGTATCTCTGTTATAGTTATAATTCCTGTACACATCCGACGTCATAGTTTAGTACGTACACCAAACAAACCTTTTCACCAAATTGAATGCACCTTAAAAGTATTGCTTCGTAAAAAGAAATAAGGCAGAGGAGGAAACTATCACTTCCCTCCGTAAATACGAGTAGATGTACCTGGGGGTGAATTAAAACCCGCGCGGGACGACGGCGCTGCTGGCGGTACCGCGGTGGGCGGGGGCGAGCCGCCGCTCGACCGGCTCTGCTGACGCTGCGGCTTGCGGCGCGCGCCGGCCGAGAACCAGCTCTGACGCGCCGGGATACGGTTGAAAAGGGTTTGAGCGCGATTGGAGCGTACCTCGATTGTCTTAACGCCTATGTACCTAGTGTCACCATGTGAGAATTGTGTAAGGTAAATACAGGGTGGAAAAAACGAACGCCACATGCACGGCAACTACCTTAAATATTAGAAATAACAAATCTTACGCAAAGGAGACTTACTTTTATTTATGGATATTTAAAAATTCGTGTACCTTATCCGGGAAATGAACTGGTCTAAACAGTAAAGTCATTTACTTATTTTTAAATTTATTTTTAATTTAATTTTAGAGCACGTGCAATCATGATCAGTTTTGAATGAGTTGCCCTGGATTGGATTACCTTAAAGTACATAAAGACAGGTAGAAGGTTTAAACACTTGGGTAACCGCGTCGTCGGTTAGCCTAGCGACAGTGACCCGCCTTCGAAGCCAGCGGTCCCGGGTCGGGAAAATATTTGTGTGATGAGTGTGAGTGTTTGTTCCTGGTTCTTGGGTATTTTCTATGTATTTAAGTATGTATCTCTCTATATATATAAGTTTAACGTTGTCTAGTACCCATAGTACAAGCGTAGAGCCTAGTTTGGGACTAGGTCACTTTGTGTGAGATGGTCCCCTGATATTAATTAATGATCGGTTTTTCTATATGTTAGTCCAGTTCAAGACTTTCCTTTTTGACTCAGCAACATTCATACGAAACTCGAATTATAGAAAATAGAATTAATTACAACTTTGCTTAGAAAATAGGCCCTCAAATTCACGTTTCCCACCAAGAAAATACCCGCATTTTCCCACAAATGTCCCCTCCGAGCTCGTCAATGTAAGAAGCACGTCGTCAACGCATTTAGCCTCAATATAATTATGAGATGATTCCCTTCCCCAGATATCTGTAATCTCGTAAAACGCTGTATTCTTACAATTTCCCCCAAAACCCTGTTTCGTGCTAAAAACGACCGTAACTCTTTGGAGTTGAATGTGTGTCGAGATCATTTTCCCTTGCAGAGGGGACACAGGGCTGCCAGTTGAGAAAATTGTTTCCGATCTTATTAACTGTTGCGTTAGGGCTGGTGCTGAAGTATCTGAACAAACGTTGAGGCTGACGGGCCTACTGACATCGTAAAAAGAACAACAAGTTACGCTTAAAATGATCATTTATAAATTATCATGCCATATACACTTATGTGCGTGACCAAGTTACTTCGTAGGAACTTTTGCCCAGTTGATCAAAACGTTGATTAAATTTGATGTCGCTGCTGACAGTAGGTACACCTAGTCGTATCACCCACGTATGTCCACATTAGTGCTAATGAACGTTTATGAAACTGGGTGTTTTTCCTGTCATACGGATTAGGTTTGGTTAGATTTGTGAGTAACAAAAAAAACTAATGCGGCGTGAAATACCATTCGGTCGATGAAAATTTTGCGTAATGATACGTTCTTTGAAAGGTGTGTTCTTAGGACCAAACACGCAGCCCCTAAAAGACCACATACGAGGCGTTAAGCGAGATATAATTAATATACTGGTATTCGTGTAATGGTCAGTGACAGCTCGCTCTCGGCTAGTCTCCTGCGCGGCCGCCGCCCGCCGCGGACGAGGGCCGGCGCCCGCGCCACTTGCGGGCCACTGCCGAATAGCCCCTGTGCGTGTGCGGCAAATTGTCACCCGTCAATAAAACACGCTAATGGGATTATTTCCGGAAGACAGGAGGGGGAGGGGCGACCCTTAGTTGTCAAAAATAGAGAATAAGACACACCTTGTAACTTAACTTAACAAAACTCGTATTCCTTCTGTTACGTATTATAACGCCAAAATATTGAAGGGGCAATAATGCATGTCATGCAAGGTGTCCATGAATTTTATTTTGGTGCAGCGCCTCTACTTTTATTTATTTATTTTATTTTCAAATTTATTTCAGAATCCAGTTCCATATCTTGGTAGTAACATAAAATCTTATTCTATATTAGTAATTATCATATAGGTATTAACAAATTTTAATTAACAAATATTATTTTATTCCAACGGCTACTGCTACCCAGTGTCGCACCATATAGGGCAGTCAGGCTTTTCAGCAACCATGTTCAGATTCTATTCTAGGCGGTGAAATCCAAATCGTATTTGACCTGTTATGGTTTTAGACATTGTTTATCCTTAATGGTTGAAAGACAATTTATGTATTATAATGTACTAGGTAGCAGTTTAACTTTGTACACCTAGGTAGTTCATAAATAATAGGTGGAGATCTTATGTATTATTTTTATCGTCAACAACATGCATAGTGTGAGTTTACAAATAAATCATTATTATATTTATTTAACACATTGTAATGCATCATTTATGGATTGTGTACAGTCAATAAATATTCAGAAGGCTGCTCGGTGTGCCCGGGCGGCGGGGCCGGGGCACGCGCGCTCATGTTTACTGAGCGCACGCATTTGCATCATGTTATTACGTCCCGGGGAAAATAACATGTTCACGTACTTTCAGGGATTTCCGAAAGCTATTACGTTGTTATTTGTATTCATAGAATTATTTTATTTATTATGTAGCAACTGATGTTCTTATTATTTTACGTCATGCTCGTTTTTACGGTTCCGTAGCCAAATGGCAAAAAACGGAACACTTTTGGATTCGTAATGTCTGTCTGTCTGTCTGTCCGTCCGTATGTCACAGCCACTTTTTTCCGAAACTATAAGAACTATACTGTTGAAACTAGGTAAGTATGTATTCTGTGAACCGCATTAAGGTTTTCATTCAAAAATAGCAAAAACAATAAATTTTGGGGGTTCCCCATACTTAGAACTGAAACTCATTTTTTTTTCATCAAACCCATACGTGTTGTGTATCTATGGATAGGTCTTCAAAGATGATATTGAGGTTTCTATTATATTTTTTTTCCAAACTCAATAGTTTGTGCGAGAGACACTTCCAAAGTGGTAAAATGTGTCCCCCCCTGTAACTTCTAAAATAAGAGAATGATAAAACTAAAAAAATATATGATGTACATTACCATGCAAACTTCCACCGAAAATTAGTTTGAACGAGATCTAGTCAGTAGTTTTTTTTTAATACGTCATTAATCGTAAACCGCAATTTACCTTTCACGGAACCCTTCATGGGCGAGTCCGGCTCGCAAATGGCCGCTTTTATTAATTTATAACGATGTTACGCTGTGAAAAATCTTTACTAGGGGAACTTGCCGAAGAATATTTTAAATTTGGTATAAACAGTCGTAAGTTAACATCGCATTTTATACTATTTAATTTTCATGGAGTTGATTGAAACTTCTAACCAATACTTAAATCTTAAAGTGTTCAGAATATGAGTAGATGTCGACGAGAGAAGAGAAAATAAGTACCATGTTAGTTTAAAATAAAGAGAAATGTTCAGTCTTGTCATAACTGTGATGGTCGTAATGGTCATCATCGACGACCACGTGGCAGCATCTTCTTGCATTTGGTGTTAGCGGTGCTACGAGGGCCTACGAGAGTTCGTAGCTTAGCGCTACGCTAGCGTTCAGGTGAAATAAATTGTTCGAATAAAAACACACAAAAGTGAATGCATTTCTTTTGTTGATTATTAATTCATACTAATAAATTATAAATGTGAAAGTGTGTCTATCTGTCTGTCTGTCTGTCTGTCTGTCTGTTTGTTACCTCTTCACGCTTAAACCGCTGAACCGAATTAGATGAAATTTGGTATGGAGATAGCTTGAGTCCCGGAGAAGGACATAGGCTACTTTTTATCTCGGAAAATTAGACAGATCCCGAGGGAGCCGCGATAAACGACTTCTACGCGGACGGAGTCGCGGGCAAAAGCTAGTATAAAATAAGCTATTCACATAAATAATAGGTATCTTATATTACATCAATTTTATAGGGGATCTAAGGGGAGAATTACAGTACCCCAGGACTCGGTGAAATACTTAAATAATAATTTACCTAAATCTAATTGTAAGAAGGGGAACTTAAGTAGTTCCCGTGAAGAACAGTTATTTGTGCGGTGCGTTGGAGTTTTTTATTTGTAGTTAACTAATGGTTAAAAATCTTAACCGATTGGTAAATCGATTGCTAAATGTGAACCAAATGTATCTGTGTCATATTGTCGATTCGGTTAGGTTAGGTTAGGTTAACTACGGATCAAATAACTCCCCCCTACCAAGGGTTTTGGTTTAGTGGTGGTAAGACCACGTGTGGGATATGTCCGGATCCACCACCGTCTTATCCTTTAAACTACCGCCAAGCAGCAGTTTTCGCATTGTTGTGTTTCGATGTGGGGATACGAAAACTGGTAAAATTACCAGCATCAAGGCATTCCTTTTTAGTTGAGTCTCAGAGTTGAAACCACATTTGTAGTCTTAGGATTGCAGTCTTGAGAATTCAAATGTGTGTGGGTCTCAGATCCCATTATCCGGGGCCGGAGTGCTCGTGCGTCTTCTCCCTACCACGAAAAAAATAGTAGAACAAAATAAGGTAGAAATAATATAGAATGTAGTTATGTAAGAACCTCCCTACTCTTTGATTTTTCATTTATTATGCACAACATTTCGTCACCGTCATAGTCACCGCCCATGATGAAGGTTGTAGTAACAGTCAAAGGGGTTACATATTTGCAGGTTGTTTTATGTGTATATTACTCAATTCATTGTGGCCAAAAGACAGTATCGAGTCGTCGAGTGTGTATAGATGGCCACGGAACCCTATAAATAAGGTCTAGTCCCCGGTGGGTGCAGCTAAGTGATTGCGGCGCCACCGGCGGCGGCGGCCCGCCGCACTCGAGTTATTGCTCAATCTCAGGAGTGGACCTAAGTAGAGCTTTAATCGCCTTCAGAGCTATCCGAGGCACTTTAATATTGGACAAACGCCGGTAAGCGATCTTAATCAAAACACCCTTAGGTAAATCAACCCGGATTTGGGCTCTATTCCAACTTGTTTCAGCACATCTTACTTCTATATCGTAAATTGTAATTAAGTATATTGCCCGTGTGGTTGCCGGGTTAGAATAGTGCCACTCCATGTCTTCCCGTGGATGTCGTAAGAGGTGACTAAGGAAATAAAGGCTTTTAGTACTTTTAGGCGATGGGCTTGCAACCTGCCACTAATACGCTGGTGAACATCATAGCCTAATTTGTGAAAAATGTGGTTGCAGAATTATCAACAAGTTTTTTGAATTGTAGGTAATTGTATAGCTCTGGGAATTAAAGCGTGAAGATATGTATGCATGTATGTAATTATATTGTTGACATTAGAGGCTCGCACAATAAATGAATAAGAGTAAACATAAAATTAACAATGAGATTATGATATAAATATAATATATCAGGGGTCCCCTGACTGCAGACATTGATCAAGTCTCAAACTACGTTCTAGGCATGCTTAAATATTTACATAGAAAACACCAAAAACTCAGTACTTGCGCTTAAAACACACAAACTAAAATTATAAATCAGGACTTAATTGCTGTACTTAGATGTTATCTGAATTAATTCTTTGTTTATTTTAGACCGTGTCGTTTTTATTTTCTTTCTTTCTTTCTAATAAAATAAACACCTTCTCCTGACCACGGATGCTGTTACAACGTCAAAGTAAATGTTTATTTTATCACGCGTAGGTATGTGTAAAAATTGCGTTAGTTTAAAACATCTGTCCCAATCGGGAATCCAACCCGGGACCGCTAGCTTCGTGGGCAGGGTCCAACCAACTGCCATCTAGTCTGACGGCCTCGTCGTCTTTATCTAAATGTCGAGACGTTATGTGGGCAGAAGGTGACAGCCTGATCCATATTATCTTCAAATATGACAGATTAAACACTATGGATTTCGTTATTTCACTACTTAAGCTCGTGTGTATCAAACTTATGTAAATACAGAAACGTAATGATATTTTTCCGCGTCCCGCCGGGCGCCTCCTTGGTGCATTTTATGTATTTGAGCACTTGCTGCAAAACGCTCATTAAGAATGCATTTGCTAACGAACTACCCTCCCCCCCCTCACCTCCTCGCTGTATTTTTCATACTGATGTTAGCACGGGAGGTGAAAATCATTTGCTCATGTTTTCGGTTTTGAACATAATTGAAAAGTAAAAGTGTGTATGTATGTGTTTATATCATTTTACCTACTTTGTAGCCGCTTTGTAAACGTAAGAAAAGGCAAAGTGTCAAGATTTTTGTGCCTTGTTTATCTCAGATTCCAGTTAATAAATCAATATATTACACAAACATTTTTTTTAATTTTAACTGGAACGTCTGTTACGAAATTCACTTTAATATAGTTTATATTACACATACATACTGCATAATCAGCATATTACTAAAAGGACATCGCGCTGAAGCTGAATGGACGGCTGGACAGTCCTTTCCCGTCACTATTAACCATAAATAATTATTTGTATTTTTTTTATTATTAGTTTCTGCTTCCAGCTCCCACGGACCCCGTTCTTAAAATGGCCGCGTACATAACGCTTTGTCTCAGGGCGGTAACGACCCCGGTAATGATTCCCCCCTCTCCCCCCTCCCGCCCCCGGCGCCGGAGTCATCCGCGCTGCTGACACGGCACGGCGGCGCGTCGTCATCCTGCGAGACTTTACGGCACACAAGGGATGCGCCATCTCTCTGAGTGTTTGTCATTGGGTGCTTTTCCACGCTACAATTACAATACACTACACTATAGGCGCTGTCATCATCCAAGTCGATTTCCACTACAAGACACTTCGAAGAAATACGTTTTTCCTCCTATCTAGACGTGGATTTCGGGCGTTGAGTTTAGTGTTTGCTCAAATTCAAAGTCAAAGTATTTATCTGTGATCGTAGGTTAAACTAAAACAGTGGTGGAGAAAAATATGGTGGAACACCATGTTTAGCCATTTGCCGTACAAAAACATGACGAGAATTAGGTACAGTTTCTGGAGCATAGTATACTTCTATGCTATGCTACTTTATGACAATACTAAATGATGGAAGAATTATTGAATAGTTAATATGATATGCAATGGGTGTCCCCATGTTTCACAGACACTCATTTCATTGACCGTATCACTTATGAACGTAAAAAAAAGGTAAACCTTGACAAATTATCCAGCAGGGAATCCGAGATTGTATAAAAACATTTTTGTACAAGGAAATTGAACAATTTAGTGTTTATTCTAGTTGCTGGTAAGTTTCTTAATGTCAATGGTACCGTATTAGTTACATCTTAATTGCTAAACAGAATAATACTTCTCCGCAGTGTTGGAAAATGTTGTACAAAGTTTTGATTGAAACGGTAGTTTCTATTGGAGACATCATACATCTTTTTAAATAAAGAAGGATTGGTTTTAACAAACATGGCCGTTTCCAATATAAAAAAGCAAGGCATTGTGAGGTCTCTTAACCACACATTGCTCTGACGCATCTCTTTTGGACCTCATCGTCTGTTTGCCGAATTTCTCCAAAAGATAATGCTGTAACGTAGTGTTCACGCAAAAACTCTGCTTACGCTCCATTCAAGATAAGTCAAAATAAACGTCAAACTGTAGAAAACGGTCGTTCGGAGACTTGTCTTGAGACGGGCATCTCAGCCAATATCTTTTGATTAATAAGGGCCTAAGATGGAATACCTCTATGCTAGTAGCAAGTTGAACGTGTTTGTGAGATTGAAGTTGCGATTGCTTTGTATTGTAAAATTGTACAACACTCGGATGTCCATGTTAACACCCGTAAAAACTGTAAACTTAGAATCGTGTTTTATAGTCTGACGTGGTGTCTCGTGTCGTTTCCGTGTCGTCAGCCTAAAACTAGCAGGCCAGCGCAACCTGTAGCTGCCGCCTCCGGGACCAGCCCTAATGGTTTTCATCTCGGATGGAGTAGTTTTCGCTAAATGATTTTAGTTGATGACGCCGTCTCAATGCAGCTCGCAATTATTTAAATTGACGCCGGCTGCATAAATAAAAGTTTTAGTTACAGGACTGTTATTTACCTCAAGGGGGTAAATAGAGGGGTCAATGAACAATAAGGCGGCGAAGATGGTGGCGGGAGCACTATCGTTATTATAATTATTGAAATACAAGTGAAATAGGAAATTATCGCTTAGCTAAACTGTAGGTATTCGGATCTCTCCTAATCCTAATAATAAAATACAACGTGACAGTTCCTAAGGGAAATCGAAGTCACAGGAAAAATCTAGAGTTAGGTACACAAATATGAAGTTGAACGACCGTTTATTTATTAAAGAATCATACAAAAATCCCAGTTCTCCGAAACTCACATACACATTACCAAGTTTTTAAAGACGCATTTGAATGTAAAGCCGATCCACATTTGCATGTCACTCGCGAACTAAAGTATTTGACGACCAGCGATTGGGAAAATTGATTTTCCGCGAGATCCCGGGGGAAATCGGCGGAGTCGTGCATTCCCGGGCCGACTTGTTATGACATGTTGACGATGTTTAACATTATGATGTAAATATATTGCTTAAAAATATTTACTTAGTAAGTTCTGCAGAAATACCCGCATAAGTGTTAACCATTGTCAATGTAGTTGTAGGTGGTTGTAGGTGTAGTTGTTTTCTTGAACTCACAAATAGGTATCAAATGATACGACAGGTAAAAAAATGGACAGTGTTAAGTTAGCTGTGATTCTTGGGATTGTTTGTGGGTATTTTGGCAAAAATATGTACATATTTTTTACCAATTCGTGAATCTGTTCGAGTCACTGTTGAAGTATTAGGTATCGTTGCTTCTAATATTTCCTAAAAATCCAACAGTACGTTTTTATAGTCTCTTTGAGTGGCTGAGTCAGCATCAATGCTAGAATTGGTTACAATTTAATGTCAAATGTTAAGCCAGGATGTAATCAGATCACCTCCACTTCTTTAGTTTTAAGTGGATTTTAAGACCTCTCTTGGACGAGAAAATTGCTTTCATGTTCACCCCTCCTCACGGCGACGACGGCTCCCCATCTCTTTTGACTGTAAATAATTTGAAGAAATTAGGTTTTAGCTTAAGATAAAAGTTGATTAGTAAATATTAAATTAGGTCCTGTACGAAAATGATCGAGCCAAGAGGTAAAATGTCGTCGACTTATTGACAAAGTCGTGCTGGTCAGCCTGTGTTCAGAGTGAAGTTTGTTGTGCCTTGGCAGGTCAGTGTTCGACTTTTTCTTCGGGTAAGATACTGAGCGACTATGCAACTATAAGAATGAATGGGATAAGTAGATAATCTACATTTTTTTACTTCCATTTCATAAATACTAGGTACCCTTTTGCAATTCAATATGAATACAAAAGACATCAACGCACGCATTCAAATATTTCTTCTGGAATTATCAACACGTCAACATATTAAAATTCTCCTTAGTAGTCAACTATTCATGTCTGTAAAGAATTGTGAAGAATCTTACTCTATGTATGGTATACCTTATTTTTTATTTGTCTATTCAAGTATTCATTCGTCTAAAACCATGCTTGATAAAATACTGAATCACTCTTTAATTAATACCTAATGCATACAATTCATTAAATAGATAGATAGGTACCTTATTTACCTTTAAAAAGCACCACTTCATTATACAGTCGGCGTCAAATGTCGTGACCGTCGTAATTATGTAAACGACAATGGTTGTTTGAGTCGGCCCCACTAACGAGCGCACCTCGGTCGCGGCGAGCACATTATGTACAGTGAGGTACATAACGAGGCCAACAGTAATGAGTTCCAATTTCAAAGGAACCGCGGAGCCTTCGTTACCGCAGCGAACGAGGCGAGCGAACAATCCAGAAATAAAGTAATGCGGAAATGAAAATAATGTGGAAATGAAAATAATATGGAAATGGAGGCAGAGAGCGATCCACTCCAATCGCACAATGCTGCTTTGTCAATATCCGGGAAATCATATTTTACACGCCGGGACAAGTCACAGCGCATTCCTATATTATTTTAAATACTACTTAATATTGTTAAAATACTGGTATAACACTGTTATATAAATGCATTCGCAAAGGTTTTTCATGCAGCGATACAAAATATGTTTTCCAAAATGGGCGTCTTTTGAATTTTGAAAAGATCGGCATGAGCCCCTTGCCGTTGATGTTGCTGATGATGGTGGATGATGAGAGGCGGCAGAAATACTTTATCGGGAAGGTCGTCAACCCGTTTTAGGTTCTTTGGCAATAATAAAATAGAATTAAGAAAAAGAGAATAGAAAATACAGGAAAGAAGCCTTTGAGACACATCAATCAGCCGATATAATAATAAGAGAAGTAAGTCCGTCCTATTTCAAAGCCTCTATGAAACTTACTACTGCATTTTTCAAAAGTTGATACTTAGGTGTATATTTGACTTTATTATTACAATGTTGAGAATAATAGCAAGCATTAAAACAATTTTCAGTAGCAAAATAGCGAGTAACAGTTAGGTAGTGACCCAAGAAAGTCAATCTAGATGTACCCATTCGCTCGGCCAGCTGTGTCCGCCCAGCCACTGTGACCTCTACCGGGGAGCGCCCCCCTCCCCCTCCGGGTCCTCACTCAGTGGGCAGTGCTTCAGCTCTTATGGCTCACAAACACGATTGATGAGAAATGTCTACCCTGTACACGGCTTGGTATGTATAGTTGTTGTCTTGTAATTTGATGGTGGGAAAAACCAAGACTCTACGAAAGATATAATTTCAATTTCGCAACCCGCATAGTTGTTAACAAGTACGTTGAAACGATGTTGTAAATTACGTCTTTTGTCCGAATTGACGTTTATAGGAACGGAAAATGTGATAAATAATTAGTGCACTGAAAGCACGGCATATAAAGTCGTCAACATAGCTGATTTTTTGTCAATCAGACACTGCGTAAAATTGGTCAAAGGCCAGCAAACACGAAATGCAGAAAGAGATATTTCGATATATGCCTACCTGTTTGTTAACACACCAAAATAAATCAAATGAATCGAGGTAAATTTCCAATCGCGCCTTGTTCGTTAGGCGGCTGATTGATCGGCGCGGGCGCGGCCATTGCCAGTCGCGCGGTGTGGGAGGCCCGGGCCCCACGCACGTGGTAAATGATGACTTTTCGCTTTTTCCACGCGTCGTTTGGGACGCGGGCGATGGGAGACCAGCGGAGATTACCTAATATTTAGCCTTTTCTATCAATGCTGTGGAATTTATACTCGTAGTTAGCGCCCACCTTTGCTGCTCCGACTCAGCTCTGACACAGAATGATTGTATGATATTTAGTACAAGTGCTGATCCTGATTGTATACTGATGTGCCGCTAGCCGCTGCCCTGTAAAGATACACAGAACGGGCGTTCTAGATGAATCTTTATTCTGTCGCTCGCAAAACCACAGCATGCCGCATGTAGATGCTTCTTTATTTATGTTTTTGTAGATTACCTACCTGTGCAGTCAGGAACATGTCATCTGTTATATAACCTCCCTAACCTAACCAAATCAGAATGTCAGCATTCGCCGATATTTTGTGAAATAATAACCATTAATCACCTTTAAAACCAATCGAATATTGAGAAATTTAATATTTTTTCTTCTCTCGCTTCTGCCTACATCTTGTGTCTCATCTCACGGAAATCAATTTGGGTCGTAAGAGGAAATTATTTCTAGTTGGTTAAATAGCAAGGGTTTATGGGATTTCGATGTTAATTTGCTAGAAAATTGCCTCGCGATCTCGCCCCTCGCGACATTTACTGTATACGTGTCTTAACAGATGTCAAACTACATACGTATCTAGCTATCTAGTTATGAAATATTTAAGCATATTGCTTACATTGAAAAGTTTGTTAACGTATTTTCTGGGTATAACTGTGTAGTGAGAAGCGCGAGGAGCTAACCCCATGTGCGTCTGTTCACCCCACAAGAGATACTATTTAACTGAACAATTATTATCCTCGCATGTCATACCCATGGACTTATTTTTCTAATCGGTGTGTAATAAATCTATTGTGACTGTCTAAAACTCGACATTAGCGAAATACTTCTATATGAAAACAAGGAGTGAAAACTATTATACATATAATTAGGAGAACAAAAAATTGTTTAGTGTGTACTTGTACTTGGGAAATTGTGACAGGACTGAATTTGATATCTTACTGCCGCACTCAGAGACGTCAATTAAATTTAATGCTTGTTTAATGGCGTGTTGTCTTATTCTATTGCTATAGCAAAGAAAGTGACAGCAGCCATTTTAATCAAGCATTTAATTTATTTGACGTCTCTGAGTGCGGCAGTTAGATCTATGTAGGTACTAATTTAAAATAAGAAACGAATCCGTAATTGTCATGATTTCTTTACTATGTACTTTCGCCATAACATACGGTATTTATGGACAAATCGTAAGCACCTAAAGAGATTGCAATATGACTCCCACCCTCTCAGCCCAAGGATAGGTAATACATCAAATTGCGAAGATCAAAGCTGATCTAGAAAGTACCTACAACAGTGCGATTGTCGTCGTCAGCGCGCCGAAAGCGATCTCTTCCAATCAGAGCGCGCGCGCGGAGACGGTTCCATTTGGTTGATTACGGGGCGTGTGTTGGGGGGACTCTAAATCCGTTTACGTTTTTGTAGTTTTTTCGCCGAAACAGCGGGAAACCTTCAGATATTGCTTTCAATATTCTTGTTATCTATTATCAATCTATGGAAGTGGTTATCAGAGGGCTTATTGTCTAACGCACTCGCAATCGCAACCGGCTTCAAAGTGGAGCAATTGTTTTCATTTTATTTATTTATTTATTTTTGTATGCAGACAAGTCTTAGATTTTCAAAATGAAAATGATCGTGATTGCGAATTGTATTTCTCCATGCTTCTTACCTATATCTGTTCGACGCCGTCCAACCAATAGTGTAAATACTCGTCTTCTATGCCAGTACTTTTGTCTATAATCTTCCTTTTACATGAAAGGGCAGAAAATATTTAGTCATATTTTTTACGACATTGTGTCCTAAGTTCGAATGAAAATGCCAACGTTTAATATTAATCAAAGCCTGACAGCCTCAAGACTGACCTAACCTAACCTACGTAATAAATGTTCAAGATATCCTAAAACATCACGGCTTCAGCAGAGAATAGCGTTCGACGAAATTAAATTCGTGAAGTGAAATTCGATAAAATAATGGGTTACCGACTATACCTACGAATGAATAAACCTTTTTCTAAAGTCGTTTATAAATAACACAGTTGGTTAATGATGGTTAGAGTTGCTACTTACATGCAAGGTGTTGAACGAATTATCTAAGAAAAGCGTTTTTGTCGAACGAAACCGGCTCCAATCCCGGCATCGGCACTCCCGTAAATTCCAGAAAATTCCAAACGAATGGCGTCTCCGAGCTGAGAGTGTGCCTGCACGGTTACGGGAAGAGTGCTTCAGAGGCACTCCTCGGCACTCCTCGGCACTCTCCGCCACTCTCCGGGACTCTCTGGCTCTCTTCGACACTTCTACGGAAATCGCAAATCGGCGGCGGCGTAAATCGAATAACGATGAAATTCACTTTCGGTCTGATTTTATTATTCATTGACACGTTTATAGTTATTTTTGGTTCAAGGTTGGATTAAAGGTGATTATTTGAAAGCTTTATAACATTGAAAAATATGGCTGTATATAGTTAAGGTTATTTAAGCGAGAAAGTAATGAAAACGTAGATGTAACACAGGAATTTACAAATTTAATACGTCGCAGCCACTGTTCAGTTTTTATCTAAAATGGTTTGTAAGTCATTAAGTACATCAAAAATGTAGCTGCTTGAAGTGAAAGTTACCCGTACTGCAATGTTTAAACTTTAAAAATATTAATATATTCTAAATAATGCAAGTCTTCTTGTACAGTGAAATGCTTGTAGAAATTTGATTTTATAAATAAATAAATAAATGCTCTACCAATTCAATTTCTTTTGTTGAAAAGGTACGGTTTTTGAAGTGCGAAATCTCTCAACTTGTATTTAATCCAGATTTTGTATTCTCCGGTGTACACCAACACAAACACCCTGGCCGCTCCTCCGACACCCAACACAACATCTGAATCCAACATAATAACTAAAATAACTATCCCACTGAACAATGCGTCCGTCCGTCGGTCCCGAGCCCTGACAGGGGGCGGGCCAGTAAAAGGACACTTTTGTTTGTCCGTCCGTCTCCAATAGCCTTTATTTTATATATTATTGTTTACGATCCGATCCCATCGGTTGTCACAACGTGTCGGCTTGTTCATACGAGATGTAGTTTTTTGCTTAAAATCGTATTGTAAAATAAATATGACGAATCGATTGTATTTCTTATCTTAATAGCTGATGAGATGAATGGCGGGGGCGGCGGGCACTCGACATGTACCGACGTTATCGGGCTATAAGAGAGATGTAGTTGTTTGCTGGTTATTTTCTGCGCAGCTGGCTGAATATAGTTATTGTGCTGTTGTATTTCTTACGGGGTCCACATTCAACGTAGTTTAAACCGTACATCATCGTTCGATTTTCATTTTCTTTATTTTATTTGGCGATATAAAGACCAAACCGGACACAACATCGTTTTGACAATGTAGGGTACTGTGATCGCGTAATCAAGGCGATGATTTGAATTTTAGAGTCTTTTAGCATTTCCAGATACAATACCAATAACAATATTTAAAGAGCATGGTATGCCACGAGCAATACATCAGCCGTTCGTTTACCATAATGTTCGTTCGGACAATAGCTAAATACTTAAATTTCGTTTCTATTATTCATTTTTATTCCTATTCAAAATCCCACATGCATTTCATCTTTATTAGTCACGTACACATTTTACTAATCTTTTTTCATAAAAACCTACCCGGTCTGATTTATTTAACTATTGACTGTATGACAGAGTACATAGAGCTTTTAATAGAAGTTTTAAAATAATTTCGTGACGCAAATTGTACATGACTCCGATGACAAGTATTGCATCCAGCCCGCATGCAAACATCGTCGACAAAGAGTTCCAATTTCTATCATTTGTCAAGTACATTAAAAAACTTGCATATTTACGAGGCCAAAATTCGTGAAGGCACATCTGTTATAGAAATAAAATATGGAGTTTAATTTAAAGGTTATTACGTCTTTTATGCCGTGGCATGTTCGTCGTGTGTTTTTAGAAGTGATTTTTACATTGTATGGCGCGATGTGATGGAGAGGTGACAGTGAGTATGCCACATCAGCATCACTTTTGTAAATGAACGGAGTAAATTTATTCAATAACGTAGACAATGCCAAACATACAACGGTTTTTGCATTTATTATTACCAGTTAATAACAATAGAACATTCTATTTAATACTTCCAGTTTGTATAAAAGGAATCAGCCATCTACTAACATGAAGTAAATAGAATATAATGGTTAAGTAATAATTAGCCTTGATCTCCTTACATTTTTATAAATTGTACAAATAAATTACCTGCTTTTTTTTGGCCGTTGGGTAAAAATATAACGACGCCATTAAAATGTGCCGTGTTTAAAAAAGTACCTAAAGTGAAAGCATCTAAAAGTGAATGCAATGGCTTGTGGAGGATCGTATCCTTTAGCTTATTTCGTCCTTAACTTAATAAAGTTTTAGGTTCCTACGCTACAAATCTCCAAATCTTTATGTTTGATCGCAATCCCATGTTTATATTCAAATAAAATACAAATAAAAACTTCTTTTATTTATCTCGCCATCTAACTCAATTATTCTCATAATTCAATTTCGAATAGTGTCATTCAGCAAAAAATAACATTCACGGCGTCGTGTTAACGCGTCAGAATAACGATGAATGTTGTGTTGTCGTGAAATTCGATAATTGCGTCGACGCGTATTAGAGCCCGATCTGATTGCCGCGATGTTATCTTAAGCCACAGACATCGCAAAATAAACTTTATAACTAAAAATATAACGGGTATTATCCTTTGTGGGGATGGACAGATGTCAGCTACACTCGGTTTTGTAAAATAAGCTCTATTAAATGTGTGTGAAGTCTTAGTATTGTTTGTGAGCTTGGACAGATGTTGGTAACCCTAGAGTGTGTTTATCGCAGGGCTGCCACAAACACGCTCGTTACGCGTCGTTCGTATTTACATAATAGACGACAAAGGCTTTTTTACAATTTTGTAATTTGGGGCGGCTTTGTTGCCGGCACAATGCGCGGGGTAATTATATACAATTAGAATATAACAATAAGGTAAATAAAGTAATAAGTTTGGGAATATTAACATTTAAATATGACTTATCGTGTTTTATAAGAACATTACATTTATAGATTATTTTGATTTATTACATTTTGTTACCTTTACATATTTTTTCCCCTTCATTTGATAAACCGATAGAACCATTTAAAATTGGTGTTGATTTTTGCAACTGGATGTAAGTTACATACCATAACGTATAACTATTTATGTTCGTTAAAGAATGGTGTAAAGGGCTGCTACGAAGTTACGGTGATTTCCAGACAGCGTAGCACGAGCTACGCGCGCCGGCTACGAGGCCCTGAGCTACGGGTATCGTCGCTTTTGTTTTAGTCTTAGCCGCTCAAATATATAGTCCTCCTCATCGATTTCGATGAAGGCGACACTGACTTTTAAAAAAAAATACTTATACAATTTATTTCCTAGCGTGAACTCTAATGTGGATTACTACCCCGAACTTAGTTTTAAATATTCTGTCGCAAGTTATGCAATGGAGCTGACCCTGCAAGTTGTAAGTTTCAGCTGAAAATACAGAGGTGTGTTATACAGTCATCACATCTGTACAGTGTTCACGTGGCACGCTAATTATACTCTTGAAATTGTACTTACATAATTCGTATTTTTTTAACAGTAGTATAATATAATAATTATTATGGTCATTGAATATTTAACAAGTTCTCAAAACTTTACATATGACCCTTGGGAGTCCCATAGCCAGTTGTTGACATTTTTCAGTTAACTTGGTAAAGTAAAAACACACGCATCAAGGTTTATGAAAAGATCGTAAACCTGCGTTTAAAAAAAGTGGTTCATTGTAATTATGAGTTTATACCGTTCAATCCTTATTTGTTTCGTCAGTGAAGTATAAATAATACACCTAAAAAGGTAAACAGTTCATTCATGCCAGGATAAAGCATCGATCAACACAAACTAATCAGGAATACTAATGAATGAGTCCGTCCATTCAGCTCAGGAGCTTGTCTTCAACATCCGATGCGATCAATAAACCACGGGTTCGATCGTCAATCGATCCGGAGGAAGTATCGGGTGTCTTCGATCTGTTTCGATCGATCGCGGAAGCGCCGAGTTGTATTGAACTGAATGCGTTGTTTTGAGATGTATTGACGTTTTTTGCGAGTGTGAAAGTGGTAAAAAGTTGTTTTGTTCGTGAAAGTTCGCACGTGAGCGTTATTGTTTAAAACTTACTGTCCCTACTATATAGTGCGTGATTGAAGCAATGGGGTGTTTCTTGGTTGGAATAATTGTTTCTGGAGAATAGGAAGGAAATAATTGCTATGAAAAAAATCGGAGCCTGCTGTTTGGCAAAAATATGTTTGCCAAATGTATCGCTTCGCAATTTATTGTTTTTTAAATATTTCAGGGTTTATTTCAGTACTATCGTGTAGAACCCTATAGGTTATGTTAGGTAAGTTTTTATAAAATCCTGAAATATTTACGGTTACAGAAAACAAAGCGGGTTGGCAAATTAAAAGTTGGGAAACGATACATTTGGCAAACATATTTTGCTAAAACAAAGGTAACCCGAAAAAATTGCATAGGTACGAGTATTCTATTATGTTTAGACGTGGGTAATGTTTGTTTGGCCACTAGGCAGGTGCAATTTTTTTTAAATATACTTGAGAAATGTTATGGTTTTTAAATACTGTCCAGCTTATTTAGAAATCGGATTTCTTTCTTACTAATACCGTAAACAATTAAAGAATCACTAGAAACTATAGGTATCGTAAACAATTAGAGAATCGCTAAGGAAAATTTTAAACCTACTCAAAAATAATTTTAAAAACTAATGCGGTCTTCTCCTTGTGATCATAACGATGTAGGTATTGTAGAACCTTTTACTGCCATTCGAAATACTGCTACTTAAGTGTTTCATTCATACCTTTTAATTGCAAAAATAAAAACAGTTCTCATGCCATCCAGTCTGCTCTACCCGGCTGTCACCGCACTCATTCTTCCCGTGTTACGCTAATCTCTAGTCCGATTGTGAATGAAGTGTCGAGGCAGCCACCTGTCAACAGATCTGTCAGTCGGTTGTTGAGGTTGGGACATTATCGTAACAAAGAAGCGGTCACCGCGCAGCTGCAGGTAGCCCGTCGTCGGGGCGGGAGATCAGAGGGATACGCGATGTTCGCTTTTGTTACTTGTAATAGACTTAAGTTAACTGCGGGCGAATGGAAGGGCGTATGACTGGATTAAACGATTATTGTTAAATAATGTAGAATGACAATACAACAATGAGATGGCAAATATAGTAAGGAATGAGTGTTTTTTTGTAATTTCTGTTTATGTTAAGGAAGCATGTCTTATTGTTTAAAGTATTTGAAAATGTGATTAGATTATATTTGCATGCATTTTTAAAAGATAAGTTAACCTGCTGCCAATCAGCAGTGTTCATATCGTTGTGCGGTGCGGTAATATTCAGCATTATTTTTACTCATAATGTGGGTGTGTGTTTTAGCTCATAATTTATTGCAAGTCATAAAGTATTTTTTAAGAAATTGTTACTTTTTCCTAGCCTAGCCTTATTTATGTACACGTTAAATATTTAAGGTAGGTATTGTAAAAAGTTTCCCATTCCAACGATGTAAGACTGGATTCCGAATAGTGATCTACACAAAGACATATGACTGAAACAATATGGTGAACAACGGGCTCCCATGGAGGATTCCAGTTTAGTCACTCAGGGCCGGTATTCTAGGCGGTAAAAACCATATTGCCTTTCACTTTTTATTGCATTGCCAACGTTTTGATAGCTCTTATTTACTTGACATTAATGGCAGCCGAGTTAAAAACAATTCCATAACAGGTCAAATACGATATCGGTTTTACCGCCGGGAATGGACGCCCAGTTTAGTCACACTGACAGGGTTGCGCATTTGAGTCTTGAATTATTGCATCTATCTGTGTAGCTGTGAACATGTCTGTGGAATTGTAGCTCCAAAAAGGATGGATCGAATAGGACGCGGTTTCTTTAATAGAAAGTTACTTTAATTGGGTAGTGGCTCTTAGCCGTTAATGAGTTATCAACTCTGAAAGTATGGACGCCAATGTTACAGGGATTTTTACACATGTAATAGGTTACTCTTGTTTGGTAGGTAGGTAGGCATTTATTTCATATTGAAAATTACATTATTCTATGTCACATAATCATAATGAATTCACAATAAGATCGTCAAAATGTAAAAAATAATAATAATAATAATGCAATAAAATAAACAAACGCAGTCAAAATGTAAAAATAAGAATTAAGTTAAACAAAATAAAAATATAGCTAATTAGCTACAGTCACAAAATGTCAAAAAAATATAATGAATAAAAAGAACAGATCAATAATAAATAAAACAAAAACAACAAATCAATTAAACCTACTTATCACTATACTCTTTTACGGAATATAGTGATTGCGTCAATAGAAGATCTTTGAGTCGGCGACCAAATATTCCGTCCGAAGATTCGTTTTTTAGGTCTGCGGGTAGACGCTCATAGAAAGCGGGCCCTATCACGCGCGGGTTTTTGTCGAGCAGCGCCAACCGCCGCGGCACACGCTGCAGGCGGCCCGTTTGCCGGGTGACCCTTCCGGGAATGTTAACACGTTTGAACTGGTGTATATTGTGTCGTGTGTACATAATAATGTCGAAAACATATTGTGAATAATGCGTCATAATACCATATTTTTTGAAAAGTTCCCTACATGAGTGCCTCGGTTTTACACTTGCTAATGTGCGAAGGGCTCTTTTTTGCAAAGTGAAAACTTGTTTGGAGTCCGTGGAATTACCCCATAGCATAATCCCATATGATAAAATTGAATGGAAATATGCATAATATACTTGGAGCAGAGCATCGGCGGATATCATTGGCTTGAGTTTGCGTATTGCAAATATCGCACTACTAAGCCTTCCACACAGCTTAGATACGTGGGTTTTCCAATTAAGCTTAGCGTCTAACCAAAACCCGAGAAAACTGCAAGACTCGCAACGTGGCATTGGGGTTTGTATTGGCGCGATGGCAGTGGAGTTTCCGGCTGTGAACATCATCACGTTAGACTTCGCGACGTTGAGGACGAGGCCGTTCGCAGAGAACCAACTGAGGAGGTGAGCGCACACGATAGCAATTTTCTGCTCGAGCTGCTCGTACGTACACGCGGCCACGACCACCGTGGTGTCGTCGGCAAATAGCACCGTCAGACCTTCGGTGACAGAAGATGGGAGGTCATTAATAAAAATCGAAAACAGGGTATTTCCAATCGCCGATCCTTGCGGAATGCCAACTTCTATACCCCCTGCTTCCGATTTCCAGGTTTTTCCGTCGATTTTGACTTGAACGGTCTGTTTTCTGCAGCTTAAAAATGATTTAAACAACTGAAAACCTGTTTTGTTGATACCGTAGTGTTTAATCTTGTCTAGTAATAAGTCATTATTAATAACGTCAAACGCTTTTGACAGGTCACAGAATATGCCTGCAACCTTGTACTTATCATCCAAAGCCGTTGCTATGCAGTTATAAATTTCATAAGCTGCCGCTGTAGTAGATTTATTTTTCCTATAAGCAAATTGTTTGTCAGTCAGTAGGTCATTTGTTTCAAGATGTCGCATTAAGTATTTTGATAAAATCGATTCAATAATCTTTGAAATGTTTGGCACTATAGTTATAGGTCTGTAGTTATCCACAGAATCCCTTTCCCCTTTTCCCTTATAAATTGGGCAGACCCGTGTGCTTTTCAGTACGTCGGGATATACGCCGGTAGTGAACATGCAGTTTATAAGTTCGACCAATAAACCCGACAAGACTGGCCAGACACACATGAGCAAGTCCAGAGACATATCGTACACGTCGAGCGTGGCGCGTGCCTTTAACATGGAGCGTAGCGCGCGATCCAGGTCCGCGAGCGCGACCGCGGGCAGCTCGAGGTCAGGAACGTCGGCGTCTTGTAGGAAGCTCTCAAGATACCGCGTACTACTACTTTTGTCGGTTTGCACGACAAACTTTGACGCAACCGTAAGAAAGTGCCGGTTGAGGTGTTCAGGGATGTTGCTAGGTTGTATTTTGTTTCCATTTGCATCATTTAAATAAAAGTAGGTATTCCTTTGCTTTGTAGATACCTCCTCGCTGACTACACGCCACATTTCTTTCGACGGATTTGCACTGTTAATAATTCGCCTTTCGATATAATTTTGACGTGCAGTTAAGGTTTCGGATTTAATTAATGAACAATAACGAGTAATTGAGTTTGTCAACGCAGCGTTATCGGGGTATTGACGTTTCATATCAGTTAAGTCATTATAATTTAAGATATAATTCGAAAGGGTGTCCGTCAACCATGGTATGTGTTTTTTCTTTTTTAATAATAAGTTTTTAATTGGGAAATGTATGTCAATGTAGTGAGTCAGTATATTAAATAATTTGGTAAATCTATCATTAATGTCAATTGAATTATTAAAAATAAAATTCCAATTATAATTATTGATGTCAGTACGAAATGCGAATATAAATTCATCTTTAAATAATCTCTTCTGTATAAAAGAGTTTTGTTTGGCGCGGCTAGGTGGTTGCATGGCTACCGTGAACAGCTGAGCGTTGTGGTCGCTCACGACGGTGTCCAGAGGCGCCGCCGTGACGTCACCGCGGCCGCAGGGAACAACTCCGCAGTCTATGGAGCTCGAGCTGTGCGCGGACACACGGGTCGGAAAATTTACACAATTAGTACAATTGTAGCTTTTTAAAATTTCGTCTACCCGTTGCCGTGAACTATTTTCGGAAAGGAAGTCTACGTTTTGGTCACCAACCAAAATAAATCTTTTATTTTCGTCTGTTAGTCTACCTAACAGTATTTCCAGGTTATTTAAATAAATGTCAAAGTCACCATTACCAGTGCGGTACATAACAATAATAATTAAATTAAAAGCACAAATTTCAATCGCAGAGAACTCAAAATGAAACTGAACGGCCAGGCTTTGCAAGTCGTTTCGCTGGCGATATTGAATATCGGCCCGTGTGAATAGCGCGACGCCGCCGTGCGCGATGCGCGTGCGGCAGTAGCTATTTGCCAGCTCGTACCCACATAACCTAACTCGCTCAATCTCAGATTGTTTGCACCAGGTCTCGCTGCATGCCAGTACATCTGGGTTTTCAGAACTCAAAACCAAGTCCAGTAACGCAGTTTTACCACATATGGAGCGAACGTTTTGATGGATAATCTTAAAGGCAGAGGTTAGCGTGGTCTTAACTTTGGGACGGGACTTGTCGAGTTTTTTGGAGCAACAAAATTGAAGTGCCTAATTGATACGCCGTCAGGCCAATGCTTGGTGTTCCTTACCAGGTTAGCCTGGTCAGCTGGCACGTCAAGCCGGAACGACGAATACTGTCCCCTGGTAACTACTAGCTGCTCACATTGTGCGTTTTTCACGTTCATCACGGACTGAACATGTTGGAGGACGTCGTCTACGGAGGTGTCCTTGCTGAGGTTGAAGACGTGCAGGCTTGCTTGACGCGGCGCGGCGGCACGGAGGGCCCCGCGGGGTGTTCCGCACGGCGTTGGCGTCTCTGCAGAAGTCGTCTCGGCGGACACTGACGCAGCAGGATCATTCGTGGCGGCCACACTCCGCTTTTCCGCACCAACATCGCCTTTAGGCATTGATGATGCAGCAGCACGGCGCGGCCGGCCACGGCGCATCTTGAGAACAGGCTCAGCAGACTCCTTCGGTGGTAACGGCGTCGACGATGTAGTTGGCTTTGCGACGCAACTGATTGCGTCGTGCTTGCCAGTTTCCTGAAGCTTACCAGTGTGTTCACAGCTGGTGCTGCCTAAATATTCAAGACCTCGGGGACCGGACTCATCCAGGGAGACGTTTCTGTTTGTGCAGTGGAATCTGTGGGGAATCTCATGTGCAGTGTGTAGTGGCGGATCGTGTTTGTCACCAGGTACATTTTTGACAATTTTAATTAATCCCTCGATTTGGTTTCTCTGTAGGGTCATTTCTTGTTTTTGAAATATGATCAGGTCATAGCAATCAATCAGTTTACTTTTTATTTCCTTAATTTCTCCTTCTAAACTCAAAATGACACCCACTAACCTTTTGTCCAGGTCTTCTTTTTCGCTGGTTCTGCTTTTTGGCGGTGCCATGTTAATATTTATATTTCACGATGTAAATTGCTTGAAGTTATGTATAAATAATACGATTATAGGGCGAATAATGTATCAAAACTAAATAAAACAATATTTAAAATAATAAGCAGTTTAAATTTGACTGTTGACGCTAGTGGCGCCACCTGTCCTGTGTTTGTTTTGAATGACAAGTAAAAGGGATGGGGCATTAGGTTTCGAATCGCCTGCTCCGTATTACCCACCGGCCCGCTTTGACGGCGGCGGCGGTTCGCCACAATTCCTTATTTTGCTGCGGCGTTGTTTAAAGATATTCGAGAGCCTTGTTGCTGTGAGAGCTCTCACAATGACGGTTCTCGGGATATCTTAGAATTTGTTTTGATTATTAAGGTTGGATTTGAGTTTCAAGGCAATGCTTTTTTAAGCTCACTCGTTTCGCGTTTCATAACTTGTAACAGTGAATAGAGCAATGGAATAAACAACGTCAGGGACTCCTGTATTAGTGTGTGCTGACTTATTTCATCTAGAAACATGTAGGATTAAAATAAAATTATATTCCTAATAGGCACCTTAATGGCACGTATCCTGTGTGCTTATTTGCCTTCCCCACCCCGTAGATAATACGACAACTCTTGTGTTGTTGATTTGTGATTATCTCATGCAGATAAAGCCAGTTCATTAATGCGAACTGAGTAGCTACTAAAAAGGTTTGGACAGACTGTACCAAAAAGACTTGGACAGAAACAGAAAGTATCAAAACATATTAGGTACTTTTGATCCTAATTTATATGCTTATAAAAGTTTTAACAGTCACAAATTATTTCGTACTTGTGGCATCACTCTCTTTATTTCTCGTCGATTGGATACGTGGACCGCTCCCCGGGGAAGACCAGCTGACATCGTCCCAGATCATCTAATAAAACTCGATCAATTTTCATATTTGATTAACCGTCCCTACGACGCCATTTGCAATCGCAATTACAGTCACCCTACATGCTCCAGAATACCAAATAAAAAAACAACTATAAAAAATCATACGGCTTAAAAAATAAGGTTGAAAGTAAAATAATGCAGCTGCAGAAAAATGTGGCGGACGAAACCGCGACCCATAGCCCGGGGCTGAAGTGAAAACACGGGAGGTGAATCGAGCCGAGCATAATTTTTGAGATTCTTTTCTGGAAAGCGGCGCGCTGATTGGCGGAGGCGGCGCGGCGCGCGGCTGCGATTGGTCGGCGAAAAAACGCGCGCGGTGAGTTAGGGGATTATTCTCAACTATTAGTTATGGATGAGTGCGCGGACGCGGCCGCTAGGGCTGGGCTGAATGTGGTCGGTAAGACACCGTGTGACTTGAATCGACCACTAATGGATTATATTTGGTTACGTATAGTAAAATACTGTGTTTGTGGTTACTGCTATAATTATTTTAAATATTACCAAATTACAGTAAGTTTTATTTGGTGTGTCATCATCGCGTAGTCATCGCCAAGCCTACATAGGTTTCAATTTCGAAAATAGCAACATTTGTACATTGACGAACATTTCATTCAAATACGTCACGTTTTCGAATCGCCTCTACTAGGAGAAAATGTGTTCTTAACCTATTAGTAGCAAACTCCTTAAAGAAATTCACGTGTTCAATATTATTTTATGAGTTCTTCACCTTTATTAATTGATGATGATACGAAAGTCAAGGTCAATGTCAGCTTGCTATCAAATTTCTGTACTAAATACATACTAGAGAGAGGGCGCTGATTTCCTTTCACATTTTGTCGACGACGATGAGTTAAGTTACTAAGTTGATAGAAGGTTCGTGCTCGGGGTACAGACGGATAGCAAAATCAAACATTTGGTAATTTTCTTACGAAAAAGACAACTTCGACGCCTTAGATTATTATTGGCCAATCCAGGTCCTGAATATAGCAGTTGCTAGGTTACCAGCAGCATTTAATTACTTAAAACTAGTGAACAAATAATGTTTATAAAAAGTATTTCGAAGTTACCATCGTACATATACAATTAATTGACCGTGTATGTAGTAGACAGCCTTAATTTGTCAAGTTATAATATCGACATCTTTCAAAACATCGACTGATTATCGACTGCGGCCCTCCCTCGACGTGTTTACTATTCTCGAGGTGTATAATGGGACCAGTGGCAGTTGGCAGTTACGTCTCAATCACACCACCTTTTACTCACCGCGGGAGCGGGACAGCCACACGAACCCCCGGGACCGAGCGGGACGGAGCATTCGCATTCAAACACAATGTGCATTCAAACGAGAAGCAACGGAAAAGGAGACTTTAAATCTTATGTCTGGTAAGATAAAGGTGGTTTTTAAACGTTAACAGATTGTAGAAATTACATTCGCAATGTTTAGCATGTATGTTTTCTTTAGATATGAATGCAAATAGTAATGGCGCTTTTTTATTTGGAATGTTTACATAGAGGGGCGCAGCGGTAAATACGACGCCATTTTGGAACGCGTAGCGTCAGCAGGAGAAGGTGGAAAGTTTATCGGCTGTATTAGAAAGGGTTAAGGTTTATATTACTGGTGTTTATTTGAGTTTTCTATTAGTTCTTGGAGTGAAGAGCTGGTGAGTAGGGTCCGCGAAAGGTCTCTACTGTTTGTCATGATGCGGGATTCCTGAAAGTGACTCCGGAAGGGTCTGCTGGCCCGTATCAGCCCGCATGCCGGTAGTCAAGTACCTGAAACCGGCTGTTAACACTTGATAAGGGTAAGGTAAGTAGGTACCTACTGCCATTTCGGGGAAATATTTTTCATCTAATATCATATCCCAATTAACTTATCGCAGTAGGTACTTCTATTTGGCAAACCAATCCTTAGCGCATTCTTAAATAATAATTATATTTTTGGAAACATGTTGTCCGACTTTAGTATGTTCACACCTCAGCGAAAAGGGAGGGCTATCAAATGATTGGATTAGCGAACTCAAGGTACTTTACCACCATACTAGACGCTCACGTCAGCGTCACTGAGTCGCCCGAGCAAAAATACAATAACCACAAATTATTACAACGTTTTGAAAGTGATTAATTTACTTGTAGAAAAAATCGCAGAATTTTTTTGCATTAGCTGTGGCTTCCTTTGGAATCACTGCCACATTGCCAAGAGAGGACGGGCGGCACACTCGGTTTTTAAATGACCTCTTAATCTGGCAAGCGAAGAAACCCCAAGCAACATCAGGAAGAGCAGCAACCGCGGCTCCCCGTCGCAACAGTGCAAGCTGATCGCGTGGGACGACTGCACTGTGTCACACACATGCGCCACCGAGGAGCTTGATCGCTATCTACAAGACATACCTAACGACACAACGCATAACGCATAACGATCGAAAGTTAATCGGTAGTGTGGTGATAAGTTACTGGCAGACTTTGCCTGTTGCTGACTGTGGTACTGCAGCATACGAAATTAACGCATGCCTGAAAGCATCATATAGCTCTGATTACAGTTAAAAATCTGCATCACACATCTCACCAATAGTAACATGCGAGTCCAGTTATTCAGCGATGTAGAGTTAGGCGGGCATGCTAAGAAACTACTAGAGATAGGTAAAGGTCGAATAGAAAGTTATAAAGGAGGTATTGTTTTTGAAACTGTCGCGGTTTTTATTCATTACGATTGCAACATCTAAATATCGTGCGGTAGGAACCCGTTTCATATCATGGAGAAGGTACGGCTCTATTCACAACCAAATTTCGTCATGGAGACGAGTTTATTACAAAAGTGTTTCCAAATTTGTATTAAGGATGACCAAGACACCAGAAACTTAGACTATGACGAAACCCAAATAAAACATCTTGGACGAAATAACTAGCGAAACATCAGTTTAGAACTCCATAAGTCCATCGACTCGTTGTCAGTCGTGTCGTCCGATCACACTACGCGCCGGTGGAATTTCTAAACTCTTTAAAGCTGTCCGAGGTGTCATCCCAAAAGCTAGAATTAAAGATAAAGAATACCTGTATTTATTAAAAGCAATCAGGACGCAACGTGGTTATGCTGCTGTATCTACTAGATTGCGAGTCACCGATCTAGGGATGGATACTGTAAAGGCCACAATATTAACCGAAAGAGCTAAGGGAGACAATGTGATAATACCACGCATTCCAATTATAGCCAAAAACTTATTATTTCATTTTAAACGTCTGCCGTTCCCATTAAAAGTTGCATTTTCTATCAATAACTCCCAGGGTCGAACCTTGAAGGTAGCAGGGATACAGTTGGGCACTGGGCACAGCTTGCTCACGTGTTTGTAATTCGCAAAATCTGCATGTTTTCGCTGAACTATAGAAGTATACATATCTCTACATTAAAGTAAGTAGAAGAGGCCTGAAAACAAATAGGTACCCTACTTAGCTATGTAATTAAATACTAATTTCTTGCAAGTTTATATATCAGAAGACACATGCGCAGATGCGGCCGCTAGGTATATAATAAATACGCTATATTAAACTAGAAAGAGTTGTTGGTTTTTTGCGTTTTCACGGTAAAATGCCTCAACCGATTGAAGGAAAATTTGGTACAGAAGCAGTTTACAGCCCGGCGACGGACACCGTCCTTTTTTCCTGCTAAATAACAAAGTTCCTAAGGAAAAAGCGGTAACGACTTCAACGCGGACGGAGTCGCAGGCAAAACCTAGTTTATGTTTAAAAACAGGTTACCACTACATTACTCATCTGTGTTCAATTTCGACTGAAAAGTATCTTGGCTATACAGCGCACACGAGGACGAAAGAAGTAATTAAAACATAATCCAAATCTGGTTTAGGTACCTATTCAATTATTCTACCACCTCCACCAGTTATGTATACCATCATTTTGTTCTAAGATATATTTGCCTATCTAGTTCATTGTTATTGCTTTCTCAAAAACACCTGAAACAATTTTAGTAGTATATACCAACGGTACCTACTAGGTATAAAATTATAGTACCTACCTAAGCACTAAAAGTGTTTAAGTCGACATTAAATTCCGTATAAAACCGTTCAATTATTTTCAAATTAAACACTTATAAAGTTTTATGGGATTGGGGTTGGTGAATATCACGTGATTGTTGTAGCGATTTTTGGTGCTGTAGGACAAAATAAATAATGATGATAAAGTTTAAGAATACAAACATAAGTTGTCATAGAAAATGAGAATCCCCAGGCAGGCTCGAGTGAAAACGGACGCTAGTAAAATTAGCTCGCTATGAAGAATGTTATAAAAATAATATAAATACTTTACTAGAAGACTAGACCCCATTCATTAGGGCCACATAGAACTAGTTTTTAGTTAATAAATGCTATACCTAGGTAGTTAGTATTTACATTGGTGACATTATCACATTACTTTGTGCCCGTCCAATTAGCTACCACAATTTAACTCGCTACCCCACCTTGGAGTGTTCGCATTGTTGTGTTCCAATATGGAGGCAAGACAAGTTGGCAATATGGCTAGCATAGGGGCACACATCTTAGCCCTCAATCGGCCACTTAATCTCAAGATTACAAATGTGTACTATCGATTACCTCTTTCTTATCATAATATATATAATAAAAAAATTAACACATGTAGCGTAGCACTCGATCTTTCATATACTAACCTAAGAAAATAATATACAAGCTCAAATCAAACTTTAGAAAAGACTTTCCAGTTTTGAAAAAAACACTTTTGGATCCCAGCTACAAATTGTTATCGTTCTCAAAAAATATCTTATCTATACATGGGTCCTTTCTCACTTTGATCCTGCAGGATCTTTTGTGCTATTACGGTCGGCGATAAACCATGCTCGTGATCAACTGTCATGCCATACATTTTGAGCGATAGAAATGAAAAACGTTAGTAGCTTTTGCATTTTGGCTAAGGCCCCTTTATAGATTAGATTTGCGCGATCTTTAATTATAATAATTAATAATGGTTAAATGACTCATAATATAGTAATTATTTATGCCTCCTCTCTCCTAGTGTTGCTGTGCCCTCCAGGGTTCATTTTGTTATCACTTATTTATTAGAATAAGGTGTACCATTATGAAAAAGCAATAAAGAATTGAATTGAATTGAATTGAATAATAAATTAATTTCCGGAGGTTCGAGTCTTCTCTGTTCTCATCACATGAAGACTACCTCTATGAAGTTGCATACTTACTGCACTACATATTCTTAATAAAATCTAACTGTCATTTTAATTTTAACTTTACTTTAGCAGGTCACAGGAAACCTTTAAAGGGAGGCAAGGGGGGGGGGGGGTGTTGGGGCGCGACACAAACACATTTGCAAGTCACTGCGCCGCGGCCCCGGGGGACCCGGCTGCATTATCACATTTCGTAATTATTCATGTTGTAGAAAATAATACTTATAAAAAGGTTTTATTTTACATATTACTGCCACGCGTTATTTTTTTTAAAGCAAACCTACCGTTAATTTAAGAGTCCCGATTTTATTTATTGCAAATGCTGAAATGGCGATACCCACACCAGTATATTAAGTATGGTGGTCTGCCTGCTGGGAGTCCTAGTCGCAATAAAGTATTAAAGTGAGGTTAGTTTAAGTTTAGTAAATCAATAGCTGCGCCATAGTACTAAATGAACAGCTAGTATTGAAATCGACAGTACCTGTATAGTCTGTACCAGCCCTCAAAGGCGATACAACACAACACAACAGAACGAGCACATTACATAATTATATAAAACGGCTCTCTCTTGTTTGGGTTTGGGTTTGGGGATAAATGGGCGACGCACTGGAGGTGTCAATGCTACTTTTACGTTTTAAGTTTTAAACTGCTTTATTGTTCTTAGTAGTTATTTAATACCTAGAAGCAGCCTCCCCCAACCTCCTAAGGAAAAACGAAAGCTTAACACATTATGTAATTATTTTAAATATATAGTTACCCATTTAAATAAAATTAATATTGATTTTAGGAATTTCCTATAAAAATAATATAATTTCATTTATTTATTTATTTGTTTATTTGTTTTAGACTTCTGCAGAATACTTTAATATCACTTTAATTTTTATTAATTCCGGTAATTTATTTTAGATTTTTATTGACATGGGATTTAGACAGAAGGGGACAGCACAGCATAAATATTACCAAGAAATTTTGGTTGTTTGAACATCGGTTTTGGTTGGAAACGTTTGTATTAGTCTTGCTTCCTCAATTACCTGATGCTCTACTAAACTAAAGCTGACTGGGAAACCAAGATAAATACGAACTTTTCCACCAAATAAAACTTTTTAACAAAAAAATTAAACCGCCGAAAAAAGAAAACTGAAAAGCTAAAAATAAAACAGAGCCTTTTAAGTCTAACTAAGCTCCTACACTAATGTTAATACCTTAATAAATAATTTTGAGTCGGCGCCAAACAAACAAACAAGCAAATTAACTATTTCGTAAAGTAAAATGATGTATGTGTGTGATGGTATGTGCTATCTCCTGAGTGGTTTGAAGTCGGTGCCTGCCATGCTTGTTTGTTTGTTTGGCGCCGACTCAAAATTATTTATTAAGGTATTAACATTAGTGTAGGAGCTTAGTTAGACTTAAAAGGCTCTGTTTTATTTTTAGCTTTTCAGTTTTCTTTTTTCGGCGGTTTAATTTTTTTGTTAAAAAGTTTTATTTTTTGCTTTTCAGTTTTTTTTTTCGGCGGTTTCATTTTTTTGTTAAAAAGTTTTTATTTTTCACTTTTCAGTTTCTTTCTCTATTAATAGATACTTATTCTTTGATTACTTAATTTAACTATTCATTGTTTGGCTACAAAACACAACCGTGTCTATACAATTCGTTCCATAGACGAGTCTCGTGAAATTGCTACCTAACCTATGGGAAGAAACCTCCCGATAATGTTGTTCCAAAAGATGTGAACAACTGTGGCGATCTTTTGTCTGAGCTAAAATTAGCTACCGAATCCCGTGTCATGCTTAACCTATAACATATACCTGTGGGCCTCGTCAATGGTGTTTTTTTTTCTTAATTAGTGGCTTTCACTCCTTGTTTTAACAAGGTGTATTTCGCCAGTGTCGAGTTTTAGACAATCGCCATGGACTTATTAGAGAAACAAGTCCATGGATATCACACGCGAGGACAATTGTTCGGTTAAAGAGATTTACTTTAGTGGACTAAACAGAAACACATGGGGTTAGCTACAACAACAACATGGGAACAACACTTGATAAAGCTGTAATCGACCTCGGAAAGAAACTAACTTTTTGCCAAGGGGCAGGTTTATGTTGCACTTAGTATAGTTAAACTACTTGAAGGTATCTGAGTTAGAGCGAAATAAGGTAGGTATTACAAAAGCCACACGATGAACGAGCTTTAGCAGAAATGCAGAAACTGAGAGGTTTACACACTACACACAATTACGTCGCAATAGGTTTGTTACACTCTGATTAATAATTTAAAAACCTTAGTTTCCAAACAAATAAGGGCTTCCCTCGACAGCCTTCCAACTCCATCATCAAACCCCATCATCAGACCCTCGATGGTAGTCATATCATAATCCGTGCATCATACTTAAGTTAGGTATAAAGTTCTCATTAAGATGCATGAATAAGAGAAATCACGAGGTAGCTGCTGTAATCCGTTGAAGAGTTCCCTCATCTGTCTTCCGTCTCAGTTATCAGATCAACATCAAGTCTCCGTCATGTTGTAGTGTCATTAGAATTACATATGTGTGCTAAGTTTGAACATAATCGGTTCACAGATAAAATTTCATGGGTTCAACTATCAATCCCTATATTTCTACCATTGACGGAGGGGGGGGGGGAGTTCCAAATTAAATGGGAGCAATTTCGAAGTATACTCTATCCAATAAAAAAGAATTATTGAAATCAGACAACTCAGTAAAAACTTATGCGTGATCATACATAGTAGCCATAATAGCCATTTGTGGTCTTCATCATCAGTTCCACTTCACCAAATGATACTTTTTGAATGAAAATGCTGGATTTGTTACTAAAAATACTAAAATCGCTATATGTATGCATTTAATATTCGAAGAGTTCCCTCAATTCCTCTGGGATCCCTTCATCAGATTCAGATTTGGTGACAATGGGACCACCTCGGAAGTATACTCTATCAAACCAAAAAAGAATTTTTAAAATCGGACCGCGCTGTGAAAAGTTATGCGTGATCATACATAAAAAAAAAAAAAATATACGTGTCGACTTGAGAACTCCGTTTTTTTTCGTCGGTTAAAAACGATATCTCCATCGTTGCATCTGGGGCTCCGAGTAGAATAGACGCCTGTAATTAACTTTACAGCTCGCGTGGTTAGGTCACTCGCCGATGGCATTAGTTAATAGGGAATATCCACAGATTTTTTAAATGGTATTTCTCAACAAAATATGAAAATACCATAAAAGACATCACCAAATGTGAAATTAAAGTTAAAATCGGCGAAGAAATACGGATGATACAAGCATTTTAAGCTGCTAATTAGACAGCGATTAGACAGAGAGATCCGATATGCACTGTGACGTCATGTAACAAGTTGGCAATATAAACTGCATGTTCAATTCTGTTTTGCTAGAAAGAACTAGGAACAAATCTTTGTTGGCTTATCTTGATTATTTTTATAGCTATTAAAAAATGATTTTTGTCAACTGTTTGTTACATGAATCAGCTTTTATTGAAGCTGTGAAAAAAGTCATGAATATAAACTATTGACACATGTACTCGTAGTAGTAGTAGTAGCTAGTGGTAGTGGCTAGACTGGCCAGTGACTAGCAGCCGTCCAGCTGAGCGCAGTTTCAGTTTCGGGCAACACTTTCAGCTGAATAGTTGGCTGGTTTAGAGGTGAGAGTGGACGGAGAGGTGGCTTGGGGGTGATACAGGCGATTATTTGGCCATGTGGAATCAAATCGATGTATGATTGAAGGTTGGCTAATTACAAACAAAATATTTCATATAACATAAATATCACATGCTGTTATGGATAACAAAAAAACCGGCTAAGTGCAATTCGGACTTACACACGAAAGGTCCCGTACCACCGTTCAACATATATCTACCAAAACGCTTTTTAGTTTTCAAATGTATACGTTACGTATGTACGTTATAGCGGCCATTTCAAGCGTTATTTTTTTCCGTGGCTTCGAGAAGGAAAACGAGCCCACACGCCACCTGACGGTAAGTAGACTTTGATGTAAGATTGCAATTACCACCTTGAGGACGTAGATGGACTGCCTCTATGCTAGCCACTGGTGTTTGGCGGTAGCTTAAAGTGTAAGATGGTGGAAGCGATACAAACTGACCCTGCGTGAGACATATAGACCAAATTAAATATTATTATATTACTTATTCTTCGTAGACGTAGTTGCAGTAAAGAACTAGATAGTGATTATGACGATCATCCTATTTTTCAAGGCATGAGGAAGGCAAACGAGCACACAGGCCACCTGATGGTGGCCCTGAAGACCACAGACATTTAGAATCTTACGATGATAATGATGATGATGAAACAACTACGTTTCCCCTATAGAATCCCTAATCGTCATTTGTCCTAATGGATCCTTTGTCCGAATTTTCATTTATCCGCTGAAATTTTAAAACTTTCTAGTGTTGTTGTGTACACAACACTAATCTAACTGAACCGCAGATATAACAGGAGAACTTAAAAAATTGCCTGACTCATCTGAAAACCAGTTTAGGGCAAATGAAAATTCGGACAAACGATGTATTAGGAAAAACGTTGTTAGGGTTTACGAGGGACACCCAACAACTACATAGTACCTATTCCAAATCGATCTTGTGTCATTACGCGCTCAGTTACATTTTTATACTCTTTTTCCATTACAAATAAAATCTGAGCCAGTTTGTGAACAGTCAACCCCGTAGTTGGCCGGCTGAGTCGACGTGACAGGCCTGTCCCACTCATTAGCAACTTGTCCAAACTCGTTATAAGTTGTCGCCCGCGCCGCCCGCGCGCGCCCCCCGCCCGATTGACTCGCTCGTTACTGCGTAAAAACTAATTCGGTAATACTGTGACAGGGTTGCCAGATGTACATTTAAATTGTTTATCGTTTTAATCGCCTTAAAATAAAGTTTGACAAAATATTAGCATAGGTACGTTGTTGACATATGCGACTCTCTCTATTTGCAGAGGCACTTATAAATTCATCTGTTGGAGGAATCTGTCTTTTTTATTGTTCTCCCCTGTAACTAAGAGAGTAAGAGCCTGTGACAGAGAGACACGCCGTATTGATAAGGTTTCCTTTCATACCTTTTTGACAAGGAAAACAAAACCTGCACTTTTCAGGATATTAGGCACTTGTCCCACCGCGGGCGATGAGCGGGAAGCGAGTACAGCCAGCGATCAACTATTAATATTTGTGTCTCGTTTATTGACACGGGATCTATATCTTTTGTTTCGCTAAACTAGTAGAGAGAGTCCTCGCCGGTAGTGTGAACAGCCAGCGATGAACTATAAATATATCTCTCTCTTTTCTTTACATCGGAGCGATTATCTTTTGTTCGTTTCTTGGGCGAGAAAATCGCCGATAGTTCATCGCTTACTCGTCGGCGGTGGGACAAGTGCCTTAACCTCAAATTAAAGTAAGTGTGATTGGTAAGTAGCGTAAGTAAGGATAATTTACAGGTTTTTTAGTGGTGGCAGGAGTTGCTTCAGGGCCTACTCGCACCAAGCAGTGTGTTCGCATTCTTATGCACTATAGTAACTCTACGCTAAGTTAAAATGACTAGCATAAAGGATCTTGGTCCTCAGGGTAGGCAATCTTCAAAATTACAAATGTCCATGGGCTGCACACACGTCCATTTACCATCACTTGCCTAAGTGCTCGTTGGCCTTCCCCAGCCATAGTAAAAGGGCTTCACTCCGGCGGCGAGGCCACTGCCGCGGCAGCCCTAGCTCGGCGCCGCGGGCTGTGTGCCGGAGTGCGTGAGATCGTGACGTTCGGCCGCACGCCCCCGCCCCCGCCCGCCCCCGCACCCCGCGCCCCCCACCCGCGACGACCAAATTATTTTATACCATAATGTATTGCCGATATTATTCACCCAACGAATTTTATGCACAGGGTGTAAAAATTTAGGCGGCCTCTGAAAATTCATCGATCGTTCACCTTAACTAAAAGTTGAAGTTGGAAGTTACTCACGCATATTATTTTTTGAATTATTCGAGACTTAAATTTTGAATGTCCTATATAGGTATAAATATTGCTTTACGAGGCATTGTACGCTCTCGTCGTAAGCACCCCAATTTCCAACTAACCTAGTTGTACGAACGGTGTCTATTAGCACTAATGCCCCATTTGGATACTTGTCAATTTCTTATACAATAATTTAAGTTACTGTAATAAAGTATTCAGTAATTACATAAAACTGAGTGCGTGGGCAATACAGGGGGGAGACTGTAGACCCTTCTAATTCTTGTCGCTCGCGGCAAGGATAACTAAATATAAAACGAAAGGCGATATTTCTGTGCATAGGTAATTAAATAATTTTGTTTGATTGTTGATTTCGTAGGCAAAATATTCAAAAGATAGGTATCCTAAAAAAAGTTTTTCACATTGATGCGAAGTATCCCTATAACAAATAAACTGTCTGCAAACAAGAACGTGACCAAAACGAAAACTGTTGAAACATGTACCGTAAGTTCGGGTACGGTCGGCCTTTTATGCGGCTGCATACTTTAGTGCTTTGTCACTTTAAAGTCATGTTTGAACTGCCCCACCAAACTGTCGAAGGCCTCGCAGGGACTAGGTATCAAAGTGTGCAGCTATTTATAAGGGTGCAATCAATCAATCAAACTCATAAATTATTAACGAAAATGATAAGGATTTATGGTGCGGTTTTTGCTTTTAACATTATACTTATACTTAGTACTTGTTAATTTTAAGATAATATAAGATAAAGATAAAGAGACATTCATTTTTTGAATTTTCACTATCCATGTTAATGTTGACAGACGTCAAGACGCAGGCAGGCCTTGCAAACTTGGAAATAATAACGACATTATTTAACTACTTTTGGTTACATCTTTACCGGCTTAAGATGTTCGCGTCGTATTGATTTTCCTTACTTGTTTTATTCCAAATATTGACAGGCGTCAGTTTGAGATCACCCTGTGCCGATTGCCGATATCGCGCGGTAATGAGCGCGCGCTCGTTACGGACTCCACTAATCCCGGATTGTCTCGTTTAGACGAAACGTCACGTCTGGCGACATCGCGATCGCGACATCGCTGCAAGGCGACATCGGCGCTCGGTGGAACCGGGAACATTCAGTGGCATTTATGCTAAGTAGAATACATAATGATACTGGATACATTGTTTTTAAGGTTCCGCACCGTAATGGAAAAATAAACCCTTATGGTCAGTTTTCGGTGCCAGTCTGTGCGTCTTTTTTCGCTGCCCTAGGGCGAACGAGCCAGCTGGTCGCCTGATGGAAAGTAATAACCATCGCCCACGGACGCAACACCAGGAAGAGAATAAAATGAAAGCCAACCAGAAGAAATTTTCTCGTACATGACAAAAAAAATATACATAGTTATTGTTAATATTGTGATTTAACTTAGGTACTCATGGGTAAGGATATCTTAATTGAGTTCATTCCCGAAATATCAGAAGTTTAAAATACCATCCTCCATCCATCCGATCAGATTCCCAATACAACAGATTTTAAATATTGGGTACAATACAAATAATAAACCACGCCTTAATTTGAATGTTTAGCATTAGGATTTCACTACATTGAGAATCTGGTTTAAATACAGGGTATTGATTCTCTCAAAAGCAAATGTGAGCGAATGCAGGAGTGAAGTCCAAGCGGCGAGTTTAACTAGGTAGTCCCGTCAGAGCGAGCAAAACACATTTTAGCGCGTGTATTCTCAATTAGGCAGCCTTATACGTTCGAGAAGCCATGCTGCCAAATTGAATACACGCGCTGAAATGTGTTTTGTTCCCTTTGACGGGACTACTTAAACTCGCCGCTTGGACATCACTCCTGCGTTCGCTGACCTTTGCTTTTGAAAGAATCACTACCCTGATACTTGATGTACCTACCTACCTTCTAACTAAAGCAAGAGCAGGCGAAACGTATGAAATATAACAGGACTATTCTTTTTTGTATCTGTGTTGAAGTTATAAATTTAAAAAATGCTGCGGCTTCTCTAGCAGTTTCATCTACGTATCTTCTTTGCACATATTTGTGTTATATTTCCGAGGGTTTTTGTTTAGTTGGGACTTTAGTGGCTCGGATTTGAGCCCGTCGAGGGCCGGAGTTGGCCCGCGGGCCGGGCTTTACCCACACCCGATCTAACGTCTTGTTGGGCTCTTATAGGGGTCAAACAGTTTTTAGGGAGGTGGTGGGTGGCTCTCGAGCGTTTTAATCGTCTATCCTGTCTGTTACGCTAAACGCGGCGCTCACGCAGGTAAACAAAACATCACAATATAAAAAGCAACTACATTTTATTTTGACTTCACATAACGGGGACATTCAATAATTTAAAAAAACGACTCCATATTATAAAATAAAACTAAGAACTAACACTAGGAATAATGTCTTAAACGTACTTTTTTCCGGTGTTTCCTCTTGTATTCAACAGACGGTGCGGAATGTCATCTATTTCGGTAGATACCTACGTCAATAATTTGTAAAATCTGTATTGTAAGGCTAGCCAAATTTCTTTCTACGAAAGCTATTAATTGTAGCGAAATACTGTTTTTAAATGAAGGTACGGAAAGCCAGGTGAACGCATCACAGTTTAATTGTTAAATTTCTGCCGTCATCAACGTTCGCAGGCAACTTGTCTAAACCCACTAAAAAGGTACAAGATTTCATATTTTTAAATCAAATCGAATCAATTTTGTGCGACGCTGTTTGTTTATATCCTATAATAAATATTCGGTTAGTAATGAGTAACAAATATTCGGTAAGTAATGAGTTATTGCTATGCAAACAATTCCGGATTCCGACGATTTATTGATCGATACATATTCGACCGGTAACTCTGTGTTCAGCCCGCCGACCGCCGCAGCGACCTCAAAGCTTGCCACTTACCGTCCTCCTTCAAGTAATCAAAGGAATTTCAATCAGATGCCTCTCAAGCTCGAGAGCTCACTCCGGCCAGCACTCAAGCCGCGCTTCTTCGGCGCAGCTTCCGGGAGGGCCACGATCTTATCATCAGCAGATTTAAACGCGAAACACCTACTCAAGTCATCCCATTGAGTCATCAAGTCTCCGAAGGTACAAAGCCTGCTTGTTTCAAAGCTTAGCACTTGGGGCTGCCAACAATAGCAACGAGGCAGTATGTGTATAGACTTCATACGCTCATACTGCCTTTTTCTATTGACTACAATGTAATTCTCTTACGCAACCAAGGACCAACATACGACCTTTTACAAGTTTTTTTTGAGATACTTTGAGATACTTTAGGAGGACGCTTTAGGGTTAAATATTGGATCTTTAAAGTGGATCATAGTGGTTGGTCTAGAATGTCATTTTGTTCATCCATGGATATTAGGATAGGTACATAAGTATTTCTCCAAGTAGCATTAGATGTCAGGGTGTTAGTTAGTCCAGCTTTAGATTAAAGGGATAAATTAAATGGCCATATTAGCACAAGCCAAAAAGAGCAAACTTTGAAAAATATACATTCGATTCTTTTAAGAAGTTAATTGAAAACTCAAAAATTCATATGTTATTTAGATTCACATAAAATATTGGTATCATCTCTTTTTTGCACGTTATAACCACCTATATATAGCATCGCTTAAATACCTACCACAGTTCCCACCTAGGTGGTTGTGCTGTAGGTATAGGCGCTGGCTCCATCATTATGCAATCAGGCCGGGGCTCGAGAGCCCGCGCTTGGCTACGTCGTGGAGGACCTGCTTCTAATAGATGTGCTATGTAATAGGAATATAGATGTGGCGAGTCCCTCATATTTATTAGCGAAATCATTTCTACAACATATCTCCTATTAACCGTTGTAAGATTAATTAGGGAGTTCGTTGTTTCCCATAATTTGATTTGGTCATAATGTCATTGTTGAAATAATTACCTATCGATAGTCATAAATTGTATGTCGCTAGAACCGTAAACTTTTCAGAATTTTTTGAATTTTTTAACGAGTAGATAAGGCTAAGTTAGGTTAGGTTAGATTTTAAATTTCCTGAAACAGTAACAGTTTCTTTAAAAAATATCTACGTTACCTATGAGTTGCGATAAATATGACCTAAAACACATTATGACTAAAAATAATTATATTAGATATTAATATGTAGACCCCGATTAATTAATTTAACACGAAATCTTTGAATATACTTGTTGAATTCCGGTCTCTACCTATCTGTAGAGACGGTCTTAGCTAAATGTTTTTTTACTATCCTTTACCTAGAACATATTTTGCAACTCAGCGTTAAAGCGCATTCTTATTCTTATTTAAGTGCCGTTTTTGCCGTCGGCTGAGTTGTCATATTATAACGTGGCACCGTCATCGTGGCAACAACATTCTGACATGTAACGTTCAAAACAGTCTCTGTCCGTGTTACAGGCAATAGAATAATAATGCAAAATAATTAAAATCAAGCGATTCTTAAATGTTCCCCTAAAAATGGAAACTAATCATTATTTTTTAAAGAAGGTGCCCAGTATTCCTCTACGGATCAACGGCCAAACTTACCTGAGTACTTGCTCTAAGATAACTGACTTTGATGAAATTTGGCGGAGAGGTTGCAAACCGCTTAGGATTCATACTTTTTATGATGAAAATATCGGGCAAAGTCGAGGCGCATCAAAGAGTTTTGACAACCTATCAGACGTTTTACTAGCCTAACGCAATTTCGTCTAAAATTGTCCAAATTCTCCACCGCTTCCCTAAATTTAGCTCCATTATGTGAGCGGACGTCGCTTTTCCATCTGAAAGGTTCCAATTTAAAATTAGAGTACATTGTTGCTATTAAGCAATTGGCGTTCGGGGCCCGTCGGCGGCGCTCGGGTGCGCTCGGCTCACTGAATGCCTAATCAATCCTTAATTACTCGGGTTTCCCGCGCGACAGTTAATGTTTAATTTTGAATTTGGAACGCTGTCCGGGCCAATGGCCGGAGCGTGCTAATCGCGCGGCTGTGATTGGCCGCGCCCCGCGCTAATTATTGGCCGCTTGATTCGAATGCGGGAACATGGCCGCCGGTGAATGAGATTTCATTGTTTTTGGTTATTGGCGATTCAGTTATGATGGCGGCGTGCGGGTTACTAGTCGTATTGATTTGTTTTCAACTGCAGTACACAGAATTTAGAAAGTTGATGTTGCAGCATCATTGCAGTTTCGGGTGGCCGAAGACATCTTTAAAAACCAGGTAAGACCTTGTATACATACCGTATTATTTTTTTTGTACTTATAAAATTCTTGCTAAGGTCAGGTATATAAGTAGGTAATTTAACTTACTCGTAGGTTACGTAGCCAGATTTCAGACAAGTCCTTCTCTGAACTCTGACAGACATTCGTGGACATTTTGTCTGGCTCAAAAGTCAACTCATAATTAGCTTGGTTGGTTACATTGCATATTGATATTGAAGGCTGCAGAAAAATGTCAGAGATAGGTAATAACTCTGACATCTAACTATCACATACGGCCTTCAATCTCACTTCTACTTCTTAGGGTACCGCTCCACTACTGGAGGTTGGCCTAACGTTTTTAACAGCATAAACGTGCTGCAAACTTTACTCGTCTCTGTCCATCGCCAACTGAAACATGCAATGTACCTACCTACCCTGCGTTAGTGATGCTACTCCGCTCCCTGACGTTCCCCAACCAATTTCACTCAACTATCACAAAATTGAGCTCCAGGTGTTCTGCTAGAGAAAAATAAAATTTTCCAGAGGTTTATTTTTCAGGGCAAGTTACCTCTTCGAACGTAAGAGTTATCTGCTTGATCCGAAGCTTGAACGGTAGAGAAAGCGTGTAGCATTGTTTCTGCAACAAAAACTATATTTAGCATTCGTATCTTAAAATCGTGCCTAATGTGTTAACCGGGTAAATATAAGTCGTTCTAGAATTATTGAACTTCATAGTCAAGGCGTGCTGAACCAGAGGGCTTATTGTCTAACGCACTCGTAATCACGATCGCTTTCATTTTGAAAATCGAAGGCTTGTCTGCATACAAAATGAAAACAATTGCTCCACTTTGAAACCGGTTGCGATTGCGAGTGCGTTAGACAATAAGCTCTCAGGTCTAAAAGATGTACCACCTATTGCGGTACAAAATATGAAATAGAATACGATTTCTGACCTGCATCTGAAAATAATCAGAAGCGTAGGTATCTATAACTTTAATTGGTAGTAAATAAACTTTAAATGCTTTTAAAAGTATTCATTAGAAAAATATGCAAGAAAATGATAGATACTTCAATCTATGATCCGAAGACTATAAAATAAGTAGGGTCATCCCGTTTGATCGGCTACCCGCAAAGTTGCAGACAAAATAGAGCCGTAACTAAAGTTTACTAAAGTTTATTTGTCTATGAATAAACGCATTTTTTAATGATGAACTGCATCCCACAATTACGAGTAGGTACCGAATGTTTTTATCCATAACATAACCATCTAGGTGTTATCATTATCAAATCAGTGCGATATTATTGTCGTCTCTACCACCACTGCTATTGTTGCTGTCTATCAGACAAGCTAAATTCGGTGTAATGTTGCACCCGTCTTACGATATTCATTGCTGGTATTCTCTAAATAAGTTAGCTTTAGTACACCGCCATAAAAACTAACTAAGAAATTAAACTTATCCAATAAAATACTATGACGATAATTCTCTAAATGCTCTCATGTAAGAACATTGCGAACTGACGCTTAAATCGCGTAGCAGACAATTTTTTCAAAAATCGTAAAAATCGAACTAAGTTTTAGGTAAGGGGAGAAAAACGTTATCGCATTTTGTATCGATTTTTTAACTTCGCAAAGTGACTTCAAAACAAAAAATGTGGTGCCTGCTGTTTGGCCGAAATATTTGTAATATTTCCTAAATTTGAATATCCCAAAATGTTATAGCATACCAAAATTATGCTATTTACGTCGGTTAGGTTTGGTTAGACTGGTGACTACAGTAAGATACATACTGCTGCGGCGGGATAAAATAATATCATTTGGTTGATGAAAATATGAGAAATGAGAAATTCGACCAAAAGTATTTGGTCCAAGCGGCGGAGACCCGTTAAATGAATGTAATTTTACATGGGTAAAGCAGCTTTTAAATGAAATGGGGAGTGTAATAATTTTGTGATTCCCAAAAAAAGATTGTTTTTGAAATAAATAAATAGGTAACATATTTTTTATTTACCAGCTTTAAAAATTGCATAATCGTAAGGTATCAAAGTACAAAAATTTATAGTATTAAAGTACATAACATATAGCCGCATCCAGTATATTAGCTTATGAGCTTAGAATAATTATTATGTATGTCAATATAAATCAATAAAATAAAATAAGTGAAGTTATGAATAATTAATATACCTGGTCAAAAAATATTTAATACAAAAAAATAACAATGGTTAAGAATATTTTATGACACGTTTTTCATTTCAGAATAGTATTAGGTACCTGTTTAAGTTAGTAGGTGTACTTTAAATTAATACTTGGTACAGTAAATCTTGTTCACTCCTGGCACAATTATAATTAACGGTAAATTAAACAGGTCGGGTTACACTATAACCATGAAATCCATGGATTAGTACTTAAGTTCTTAGGTATCAAATCTCTTGGAAGAAAATTCTAAAAAGGTACCTATTACCTAAAATACATTCTATCGATAAAACCCCCTCAATATAATAGCGACCCCTAATTTCATAGCTTTTAACTCTTAAACGGCCTAACCGATTTCCATCAAACGTACAGTACCCCAACGAAAATGTTAAGCACTTTAGTGCGTTGTCATAGTAATCTTCCAACAGAACATCAAATGACACACATGTCAATGACAATGACATTCACAATGACAACGTTCTACGTATGCTCAACATTTTTATTGACTGTAGGTAAGAACTATCCCGATTAAACAGGCTTTCTTCTAGTAAAAGTGCGTCCGATTCGGTCCAAGTTTGGGGGCTACGACGGCACAGACAGATACATGCGTTAAACTTATAAAACCCACCGGGTTTTCCGTCGGAGGTTAAAAATAATCTTAAGTTTTCTCCTTAAAGACATTACATGTAGATGTTTCTCAATAAAATATTCATCAACGTAAATAAACATTTTACTTGCGCAATAATAATTACTTATACTATACTACATATGTACCTGCCAGACATTACCATACATACTTCACGATACAAAAGTAAGTTCACCCGTACATTTACTAAACAACTTTCACTTGTAAAAAATGAAAGGCCCAACGACGTAATCACGACATTCACAGCCCTGCCGCAGGGCCGCAGGGCCGCAGGGCTGGCGCGCCCCGACTTAGGTTTTAATCAACCGCCCTGTCATTAGGAGGCCGCATAATGCGCCGCCCGCGCCGCCCGGCCATCGCGCGCACACGTACCTATTGGTTAGCCTGCGTACACTTGCGTCTGTAGACGAATAAAAGTTGAGAATTAAAAAAACAGTGTTATGGCCTTGATAAAATGCATTATCCTTTTTTAAATAAGCGTTTGCATGATAAAGTAGTAGTAGTTACCATATAAGTACCATATAAATATGTGTTGTCTACTCACGCCTAAGTATTATCGTAGCTGTTACAGAAATACAGACGTGACACGACAAAGAAACAAATGATAATTTCCGGATCGCAAGTTTAGTCCTTAATTTAACAAAAGCATGCATTATTCGCAAAGGAAACTCTTCAATGACGTGCCATCAAACTTGCAAATGCACTCTTAACCACTGAGCGAAAATGCGTCCACACGTGCGCACAAGAATGCGCATATATTACGCAATCACGCGAACTTCAGCTCGGACTCATGGAGCTCGACTTGCTCAAGGCGTCCACAGATACCAATTTAATAACCGGATCATCCAAGTTGGCTGCGCCGCACAAAACGATGCAAGATGCCTATAACTGAGTTTCCCCGAAGAGTTGCAGCGGGCGCGCAATTACGCCCCCCTCCCCCCCCTAAGGGGGTGCACTCAATAAAAGAAGTGGCGCGAATTCAGAGGCAACCCTGGCCGTGCGCTAGGGTTGGCGACGACTGCACGACTAGGGCTAGGCGACGGGTTTACTCGAGGGTGCTGTGTTAAAAACTTAAAAGGTTTTAAAAGATTAGTGAGTTTCGGTTTGTCATTTGTTTTATACAAAGATGTTGGTTTTGGGATTAGGAGTCAATTGTAAAAGTTAGGTCAGTATTTAGTCATTACTTATAGGTTTATGAAACAGTCTTAGATGTATATAGCAGTGTGGAACATTTTTAGTTTAGTTTAAAGTTATGTTTAATCAATTAGATGTGCGGATGTATGGTATGGTATCTTAGACTAACCTTGCAGTTAATTGCTTGCTACCTATATCGCAGAGTTAAAGAACTCCCGAATTGATAGAAAGTACGTATTTTCTGGCTATACTTGTTACTGTGGACGGAAACATTAATACAGACACGACGAGGGAGGGGGTATCCTTTAAGGGCGTTAACAAACATTACTTATTATTTCTTTAAATAGTAATTAAAATAAAGGTTTACAAATGTTTGGTCAAAAAACTTTTCCCAAAGTATCACTTCTAAAATTATTTTATTCGAATTATCATTTGGCTAAAAGTTATAAGTCAAAACCACTTTTCGCAATTTAACAGTTAGCAAATTTTGTTTTGGCAAATTATTGTTTAATGAATAATTACTTGGTCAAGTTTTATTTAACCAAATTTCATGTAGGCAAATGGATTGTTTGGCATAGCGTACTCTTCCCATAATATTGTATGGCATACGATGGAATCTTAATTGAATAGTAATAATAATAATAATAATAATAATAATAACACAACATTTTTTTTGGAATATAATATTTGCCAAAGGAAATGGAAAAAAAAAAGGATTCGTTTGGGAAATGAAACTACTGCGATAAGTTTTTTGGGAAGTGAAATTTGGCGAAAAATATTTTGCCCAAACGGCAGTACACCTAAAATAAACTAAGTTAATTTTGCAAAAAAAAAAGTCAAAGTCTGATAGATCCAAAATTCCAAATACTGTCTATATTTCGGCTTGTGTATGTTTCATTAATCCTAACTCCTGTAATGGCAGAAATAAGCCGTAAAATGCTACTTTGGCGAACATTTTTTAGCGCATTGTTTTTTAATAACCTGCAAAGTAGGTTATTTAGCACTCCACAGACCAACAAGAAGACGAAGGAGTAAGGATAGGGTGGTAGGACCTTACGCAGGGTCCGCCCGGATCGAAACCACCATCATATAGTTTACTGACGGTTCACTAATGTTTCACCGAAATACGTTTGACCGAATGAGTCGTTTGGCAACTGCTTCATTTCCCAACCCGCTTATATTTCTGTAACTATAAATATGTCAGAATTTTTATAAAAACTAACCTAACCTAACCTATAGGGTCTACAAAATGGTACAAAAATAAATCCTGAAATATTTGCAGTTACAGAAATATAAGCGGGTTGGAAAATGAAACAGTTGCCAAACGACTCATTCGGCCAAACGTATTTCGGTCAAATGAACGGACCCCGGCCTGTGGTGTGGCCCAGTCTATGCAACAAAAAATGTCTTCTGACCGTAATCTCTACACCTATTAAATCTTTCCGTAGTTTACACTCAATATTTAAAATATGTTTTACTCGTTTGCAATTACTTGACTTTTTTTCTGGGTAAATATTTTGAAAAGGTTCCTGACTTCGAAATTGCTATCATAGGTACTTATCTAATAGCTTTATTAACGAAAGCTGATATTTTCCACAGCACGTTCATTTTTGTATTCTTTTACAATTCTTCTGTAAGCTTATTCACAACAATCACAACGCAATAAATTTTTTAGATTGCTTGTCTTGAAGTCAAACAAGATTCAAAGACAAAGACACTTTCGACAATTTCTTGTTGATGAAATCATTGTAAAATCTAACTTGAATGTGGACCTAAACCCTCAAAATGGTTTCTGAAATAATTACATTTAATAGTAAAATTAAATTAAATACAAAAAATATATGCACTATACACACTATACAATAGTAATTAGAATAATTAAGAACTAATGTAACCTATTATCCAATTAATAGTAAAAAAAAAAAATTGTGATCTCTACTACTAAAAGAATACCCCCTCTAATAACTCTGTTTTTGAATGGCCATGAATTGTTAAAATATAATTAGCGAATCCCAATTATTGTCCCAGTGCAAATCTTCTAAAAACGGCATAATGGGTACCGCGGAGACCTAGCTTAAGGTTTAAAACGAATTACCTTAATTTATAAACCCGTAAAACCAGAAGAAGTAAATGCATTAAAATTGCATGAGTAAGCTAAAATTTCATATCAATCCGATAATTAAATGTAGGTTAAAATCGACTTTCAAGATTTTATTACTTTGTTAGTTGCAAATGTAGCTAATATTAGTGTGGTAATTAAAAAACCAGTCTTTTCTGTTAGTCAGCGACTTGGCACAGCTGGTGTTTGCGGGCGACGGTGACCGCTTCCCATCAGGTGTCTGCTCGTTTACCTTTAATAGCTTAAAAAAAGGCATATTTGAACCTCTTCCTATAACGCGATGTATTAACGCCATGTATCTTTAGTAACAAAGTCCTTACGGTCTTGCAAATCTTCATTCAAAAACGTTATACCTGGATCTTTTAAAATTGAAAGTTATATAACAGACATATTTTGTTTTAATATTATCGACGTTTACCACTAAATACCTACACATTTCTAATCAAATTTCAATGAATGATCTAGTTGGTAAAGCTAGACTTTTTTACAATAAACAGTCCATGCAACCTCAGTAAAGTGACTGCACGCTGCTAATAACACTCGGCATGCAGCACTGTGAGAGGCGCACTTAATGCCTGGGTTACACGAGACTAGTACTCCAGCCGATGATAGCATACTAGAAAATATTCCAGCTTCCTGCATGTAGCATCAAAATCAAACATAGGTATATTTCTTTACACTGGCCCGATTTACAGATAACAGTAATAATAAGTGGTCAAGTACTAAACACTGTACAATATTTTTGAAGTAGGTACCTACCTAGTAAAGATTTTCCTAGCTACCTACTGGCTAGGCCTGTCTCGTAGTGACACTGTACATTGTTACAATGAGTTGTTCAGTGTTGTTGCATTTTCATTAAAATTGTTCAGTGATATATATATTCATTGACTAAATATCTTGGGACACTATACTTTACGAGCGTATTATAGCTTGAAAAGCAGTCTACATAAAGCTAATTGCTAGTTAGCTATCCTGCTAGCCAGCTAGCTAGCTAGCTAAATAAAATGTTAGCTAGTATCGTTAACTATCCTGTCTTGAAGTACGCTAGCCTCGTGTAATCCGGCATTTGCCAGGCCGAGTTGTACCCTGCACGCAGGTGTGTGAATGGCCCTCGTTGTTAGATCCGACTCGACGAGGCAAGAATGCCTTCTGTTTTAAGGAAGTTTGTTGACACTTTGCAACAACACCATCTAATCAGGGGGCCTAGACACGCTGCACGCTGCTAACGTAAATGACTGCAGTACCACTACCATGAGTTGCTATCGAAAACTCATAAAACGTTCTACAGTCGATAGCGAGTAAACGCTCTTCGAATAGTTTTAAATTAAACTTGTACCATGAGTCACATAAACCTTTACTTTACTCGCTAACGTTAACTCGATAGTTCGTGTAGTAATCGTTACGTCACGGAGTAACGTGCCTAACTTCACACCAAACGAAGCTGTCTCTTTCTAACTATACTGAAAAGACTGAGAAGCATAATATTGGGCAAAAAGCTAAGTATCCGTGGCTTCCATTTAAAAATATAGAAATAACCCTGCTACTTTAAAGTGTCACAGAGCAGAGTGTCACTACGTAAAGTGTATGTGATTATTGAATTTGTTGTGGTTATTACTATCTATCAAAAACAACTTTCCATAGCTAAGTAGTAATGAAATTTATATTATGGTACTTAGGTACCTTTGATTTCAGCGATACTCTTTGTGTGGATTTCAAATCCGTATGGCACATCAACAAATCGCACAAGTCCTCAAAAGCTTCCTTACTGAGCCTATATTCTTTAATAAATGTATTCTCACTTATATGTTGAAGTGGATTTCTTAATGTGCAATGTCTCATATCAGCTTGAAATTTACCCTGATCTCGTCGTTCATCTTCATATGCAGCTTTCGCTAACATTATTCCACGCTAAATAATGTCTTGCCGACATAATTCAGATAAATCGATAATAATTATAAAAATTCTATTACGATTTCACGGCTTTCACGCTCCAATTTGATAGTGAAATAGTAAACTACAGTCGAGTCGGTATTTTTCGATGACATTTGTCAAATTTGTAACTCATGGTACCGATGTTCTACGGCAACGATACAAAACATTAGTCGCTAACGTTTAGATTTCGATAGGTAATTTACTGTAGGACTCGTACTAGCGATCTTTAGTTCCATAAGTGACCGCTAGAGGCGCGTACAATCCTCCATACAAATCATTTACGCCGTCGCTAGCGACTCGCGAGCGAGTACGGTAATTGTAACTCATGGTAGAGGTACTGAAATCAAGGAATATGTATAGCTTGGCGAAAATCATGCGTAAGTCAATTACCTAACTATATTATACGCGTCCATATTGGCTCACCGAAAATTTTACTTCGAATGTAGAGGTATTTCAATTTTTAATTACCGTAGGTCGGAAAAATTTCATGAAGTTTAGTGGTTTTTGTTCCGGGTTTTTTTAATCAAACGAAACCTAACCCATCCCTTTTGATCAGTTAGATATTTAATAATCCAAAAACAATAACGGTTTCAGTAAAAAGTACTTTCGAACTTGCTATGATTAACGAATTCAACTACATTTGAAATACAAATTTCCCGGTGAACTTTAGCGCACGGTATATTTTTCATCCTAATTGTGAGATTGTGACTTACAATAGTTTATTATGTATGTTATTTTGGGATAGGACAATAACTTCACGACGGGGAAATAAAAATCAATCAATAACAAAAGGCATAAATTATGAATGTACCTACCTATGTAAACTCTTTATTGCACAAACCGAAAAAAGCTAACAAAAAAAAGAAACAAAAACAAAAAGAATGTATAAAGGCGGCCTTATCCCTTAAAGAGAACGCGTCGCGTGCCTATGCTTCATAATCTATTATGAATGTTAAATTGTTGAGTAGATAATATTTTTTTACAATAAAATTGATTTTAATATTTATACACTAAAATTTGTTTAGCTGTTTTTATTTGCCCCGGGGTTTTATGACGAAAACCAAAACGCCGAAAAATCCCGAGATTTTGCATTTTGATAAATCAATTCTTAGTCTATGATGACAACTTTTTTTCTCCCGGAAAATAGAACTCGGAAAACCGATATAGTACATTGTTGCAGAGGATCGAAAGTACGCGATTTTTGGACGAGTCCATTAATTGTACTTTCTACCTAGGCAGACATAGTGCTTTTCACAACTACTGAGAGGAAATAAAATAAAAAATCATATTCAAAACTCAATAGTGTTAGTCAATGGGCGTCGGTTTTTCAAAGGTAGTATAGAAGCTAAGTATCACCGTCAATTTTACCATAGATAACTTTTTTTTAATCTGGAGAGAATAGGGGATTCTCGTGGCACTCGAGATTAATGAAATAACATTCGAGATCAAGATGTCAACTCCATATAAAATTGTATTTGTTTCGCCATATTATCTCCCATGTAATTTCATCTTTAGTGGTGGTCTAGATTAGGGGCCAAGTTTGAATTACATTTAAAAAAAAAAACTGTGACATAGTTTTTAGTCTGTGTATCTTTTAGCAAAAATACACCTTATAGTTTACGACACAAAATGGTGTGTTCTCATTGGTCGATTTCAATTTTTCATTTTAAGGAGCTATTACACAAAAATGGATTGATTGATTTTCATTGGTTCTTAAAGTTGGACAAAAATGTTCTCGACCAATCAGCAAACATGCCGACAAAAACATTCTTGGTCTGTCCTTGTAAGTGACGTTTTGTGACCAATATAAACAATACCATCTATGGCCATATTTCCGAGCAGTGTTGTGAAAAATGTTTTTTACGCGGACCGACGCGCGTATATTTACAAGTAGCCGTTTGACCAGCTCGTGTGGCTGTTTGACGCGGCACTCTCTCGGTTTATCTACACGCACAGAAGCCTGTAGTCAAATCTACCTTATACATTCACTCTTTTAATTTAAAATTAGCATATTTCAGTTACCTGTCTAATATTAATATAGATAGCGCTGCGTATATATGTATGCGGCAAGGACAAACTCAATCTGTTTTTGTTTTTGGTATGTTTTCGTGGTAGATAGTTTATTTTTGTGAAGTTGTTAGAGTGTGTAAAATGAAAAAAAAAACACGAGAAATAAGATGCACTAATTAGCAAGTTGAACTAATTACCTAAGTTTGTGACGTATTTAGTAATTAAAATTTATAAGCTTTCACTTTGTAAGTGAACAGCTTCGTTCTTCTATTATTTTATTTCGTATAAGTTTCCACAAACACGATCAGATGTTGTCGCTCGCATGGCCGACGGAGAATTTTTTATGTAGAACTTAACATTTAATTTGTAGCTGTATTACAAACGTCTATGAAATTAGATGAAGAAGCTACCACTCGGTTAAGGTTTAGAATTCGTCCTCTATCTCTCCATCTCTTCTTACTGACCAAAAAGATAATGATTTTCTAACCTTAAAAGTATACACTGGATAACATCTTAGCCTGGTTGTGCAAAATGTGGTCACAGAATTATCAACAATTTTTTGGAGTTGTTGGTGAGTCTGTGGCTCTGCCTACCCCACTCTGGGAATGAAGGCGTGAGTTTATGTTATGTTATGTTTATTCACAGTCTAAAATCAGTAGAAATATAAATTAATCACTCCATGTTTAAGAACTACGTGAACTGGCAAATATATAAGTACAATTACAATATGTTGATATCAATCCATTGGACGATGAAAGTTCTATGTTACTAAACAAAAATATACTAATTTTCAAGATGCTTCCTAGTGTCGCTGTAAAAAATGTTTGTAAATCCCCGGTATGATGATGATGTCCAAGTACAATTTTTAAAGGTTTCAAAACATATTTTTTGGTAGATTAATATCTAACTAACTTACACCTTATACAGCGTACTATGATGATATTGATGATACACTTATCTTACTCCGAGGTAGCGGTCTAAAAGTGTAAATAGGAGGCCTTTCATCGGGTCTCTCTTTTTAAGCATTTTACTATGAAGTCTTTAACATGCAAGTTTTTTAAAAGTTTCTACACCATTCTTGTCTCCGTTGCGCAAGGTTCTCTTAATCAAACCGGTGTCTCATGCTGAGTATGTAGTACCTAGCTAGGCGCTGACATCCTTCTAGCGTAGAAACTACCTCCAGAGGCCTGTTTCACGAAGCTACAAGTTACAAATAACAAGCGGAAGTCTCTTTCTAACTCCTTTTGCTAGAAAGAGAGTTCCGCTTGTAATTTGAAACTTGTAGCTTCGTAAAACGGGTCACAGCTGTAGGTGTTCTTCCTTCAACTGTAAATAGAGTCTCCCTATATACGCACAATATGCTCGCCTTATCTTACTGGTCTCTTATTCGTCTGAGTAGTCTTTTGCAGGAGTTTTGAGTGTAAAACTCGGCCCTGCCTGTGACCTCACTTTCCTAATAAAGCGCCGAATATACAGCAAAAGCTGCTTGATACACAGCAATCCGTGTGAGCAATTTTAGACCTTACGAACTCTTAACTCATTTATGAAGTTTGTCATACAACTGTCTAAAAATTAATATATACCTAGATACTGCAACATTCATATCTTTTCAAGGCGCTGTACCACCTTATAGGACCCAATACCGCTCTAAAGCACGAAAATAGTAACCAGATCGCTCATTTTACGATTCGTAAGGATTTGTGTTAAGTATTTTTTTAATTCAATCCCTAAAACAAAATAAAACCACAACACCGATCAATCGTCAGCACATAAAACATTACGCGCGCAAAAAGCGCAAATACCCGCAAATATGACAGCGGACAAAGGCGAGGTTGTGACAGGCGCTGACGTGTCCAGCGTGTCTCGGGTGTCCATTGTGCGCTTCAATGCGCCTACGCGGCGGCCATCTTGCGCCTTTGTGCGCGCGCGCGGCATTCAGCGCGCGACCTGCGCGAGATTCACACGCTTTTCATTTTGCTGATATTTTATGGGATTGTTTGAATAGATCTTGAATTTGAGATGACTGGGTGTTTTGTTGGTCGATTTGTGGGCTTTTGATAGGTGTTAGAAATATGAACTATTTGTGTTGAATCGATGGTCCAAGTCACACAACTTTTTTAAGCCTTGAAGTATTCGAAAATTCCGCATCAGCCTTGCTACGCAAAGATGTTTTGACAGGTAGAGCCGAAATTATTTCAATTTCAGCCAATATCCAAATAAATCTTCTCTACACTCTTATGGTCTTATTCTACACTACATTTTGCTTTTTTCCGATTGTTATCGCATTGTCATCGTTGTGACAGCTATTATTAACTTGACAGTAAAGGCGGACGAGTTAAAAACAATGACCGAATAGATCCCATCGGTGATGTTACACTGCTTAACGCCGAGTACCTCAGGGTTTCCGTCAAGCGGCTCCTCCGCACTGCAACCAGGAAACCACTACATAGCGTGCCTTGTATTTACCGCTTCTTTTAGGTAAATACCGTTGCGGGAAATTTTATTGTTACGCCAAACAATACGTTGTTGCACCGCGGGAATCGAACCGTGACAATTCGTCGTAGAGAAAGCTCTATAAGTATAACGGATTTTAAAATTTTGTACTTTTAAGTTAAACAAGTATAAACAAGTATAAAATCAAATATGCCATAGGCACGAGGATTCAGCACACCTTCACAAACTGCTGTGAGCTGACCGAGGATACTGTGGCTTGCACGCAGCGTGCTGGAACCGCTCCACCAGTCTGCCGACCTGGGACTACATTGAAACGATCGTCGAGAAGACTTATTGTCTAACGCACTCGCAATCGCAACTCGCTTCTAAGTGGAGCAATTGTTTTCATTTTGTATGCAGACAAGCCTTCGATTTTCAAAATGAAAACGATCGTGATTGCGAGTGCGTTAGACAATAAGCCCCCAGGAAGAAAGGGTTTCTTCAGATTAGGGTCTGTGGAAATAATATTTATAATTAGGGAATTAGGATATAAATGATAGTTATTTGAACTCTCACATTGAAATTGGTGAACAAATTACTCTCTAAGAATTGTGAATTATCTATAACATAAGAACCTTTTCTTGTGTAAAACGACCAGCCTTCCGCTGAGCTATGTGCAAAATTATGTTCACAATTTAATACCATCATGTATAGAAATGCATAGGAATAAAGACTGTGATATATTTTATTAACCTGTTAAGCTCCTCATCATACATCCAAGGAGACTCCATTTCTTCAACTTGCTCTACAAACTTTTTGTCTACTTATTTCGTATATTTCGTTTTGTCACGAGTTGAAACCATTCGGGAAGTTCGCCCGTGACAAATGCCACACAAAACAATGGAATACGAAGTAGTTAGGTAGAGTTAAATAAGAGAAAAAATGATTATTTTTATCAAAAGTAGGTAGGTACGGCACATTAAATGGTATTGTAAGGCACGGCATATTAGTTTAACTAAACTACCTGTGTTTATTTATTTAAGATTTAATTTTAGGTAAAACTTAATTTCGAGTAGTGAGGCTCTATTTGCTCTAGAATTTCTTTTGCATTTAATCGGTCCTAACTGCTGTTGTATGACTCTACATTTACATACGGTGATTAGTAAATATCAATTGCTTTTCCACAGGAAAAAAATACTGTTGTGCTCTATGTATTCGGTGGTTCGGATGGCTAACTGCCACCGTTTTATGAACTATGTACTCTCTCACCACGCAAAAGACGGCATCTACACCCCCTCCTTCCCCTGGTGATCAGGCATAGGAGGATAATAACGGCCGGTGAGATAACTATGGATAACTAGCATAAAAGCATTCCGTATTAGTCCTCAGGATTATTTATTTAGGGTTATTAGGGTCGGAAATGCATTGATCATTAGATCGGAATAAGAGTGTGTCGGTGATCAAACGTGCTCAATAATCATGTTCCGAGGCCGGTGCCCTAGTTGGGCTTGTTGTCACAGATGCGCCGCGGGATGGTTATTTTTATAGATTCCACCGACGGGCAAACAATCCACGGAGAGATAGTTATCCACCAGAGTGCTGGCAACATTCAGGGATCTAGGCATGGAATGAAGATCTTAATTTAAATTTAAACCAAAATGCTAGTTTCTGGATTCTTTTTCTTTCTAAAAACAGTAGAGTTTCACAAATGATTAAACTTTTATTGTTATTCTCATTAAGTTTTAGATAAAAAGACCGTTCCTTTAAAAACAACATACACACTTAGGTAAGGCTGTTTTTTAAATGTTGTATTCTTTTCTCGTATCGTTCGTCGTATCTTTTTAATTTTTCTATTAGGTATTCTAGAGATCAATCGTCAATATAATTAGGTAAAGTTTTTTTGTGTCGTTGTATTTAAACCTTTTGGACAATAAGTTCTAATACCTACACTTGTTGAACTTTTTATTCTGTTTAACTTTTAGAACAAGTTTCAATTATAATGTTATATTTGTTTAGTCAATAGTCATGCATTTTAAGATAAATCTACCGTCGTAATTATGTAGGTAAGTACCTTTTTAGGCTGATTTCCAACAAGAATAGGTACCTATTTGTTGCTTTTTAATTTAAAAGGCAACTTATAAGTTCTAATTATATTTACTGAACTGCAAAATAAACGGTCACTTTGAAAGGAGTTCCAGTAGGTAGGTAGGTAGTAGGTAGGTTACCTACTTACATGTTTCGTTTCTTGGTCCTAAGTTTAATTGCAACGAATGCAGTTTATGAATCACTATTGTACAAAATTAATTTCTAAATATTTATGGGTATTTTAGATCTACCTGCCTAAGTATAGGTAATGTTAAGGAAAATGAGTCTCTATTTTTTATCATTATAATGTCATAAGACGTTTGTCATAATTTTTGTAAAAAGGTTAGATTAAATTAAAATTCTTCAAAAAACTAGTTTAAAGTAATATTTTTCGAAGGTTATACCTAAAGGGCACATAGCTTGATAAGTTAATCACTCAATTAAGTAGGTACCTACATATTTTTTTTGAAAATATATTTAATCAAGGTAGGGTTTAGTTTTGATATCTTATTACTTTTTAACTAAGTCGAATCTGAATATAAATTATTGACTTAAAAAATAGGAACCGGCTTATTGCAGGTGCTTTCAGGCCATCCCATCCCATCCATATTAATTTCTTGAAACAAAGCCAGTTCCGATTATAAAGACGGGCATTCACGTGCGATTAGACGGCCAGGTAGGAGCCACATAATGCGCCGAGACGCACACGTAAACTAATACTCCATTCACACATAATGCACCATAAACAGTGCGCAGGATTATCGCCCAATCCCACTGCCCACTCCCAGCGCCCACTCCCCACGGGCCCGACCGCGGACCTATTCATTTCTTACAATTAATCAAAATTAAATCAACCACCGACAACCCGACCGACTTTAGAATTTACAAGCACAAGTCTACAGTTCGATTTCAGCTGGCAGAACGTTGAGTAGGCGTGTCCCCCACGAAGAAATCTGGCCAATAGAGTGCGGTAACAAAATATCCGTATTGGCTATTAGCAGGCCCCGCCCGCGCGGGGTGGGGGGATAACGTTCTGAATTCAAAACGGCCTATCGCGGTTCAGTTTGAGCGGCGTGAGCGCCGTTTGCGAGTTGAGAGGGTGTGAACCGCCTTAGTTTGAAAAGGTCGGTTGGCGTAAGCGAGGGGTTGCTCGTTAAGATGGTTTGGCAGTGGGTGGCGGTCAGGTTGACTCGAGGGGGGTTGTCGTTTTTACTCGGCGGCGGGCGGCGCCGCGCTCAGACGCGCTCCGGTAGCTGCGGCGAGCGCTCGCGTCGCGAACCGACTTTACATTTTCCGCGTTTTCCACCGTTGGAAAAATCGAAGCCTAGAAACCTAAATTTAAAAGTGTTTAGTTAGGACTCAAGTCAGTGTTAAAACTTTTAAAGTGATGTAAGACAGTGCAGTAAAGATGCAGGCAATGAGCGCGAGTTCGGGAGCGCCCCGGGCGCCGCAGCGCTCCCCCTTCGGCATCCAAGAGCTCCTGGGTCTTTCAGACTCCAGGGACAGTCGGGAGCGGTACTTTGAGAATAGAGACAACGATAGAGTGTTGAACTTGTCCGAGAGCCGGGACCGGCCGGCGTACGCACCACAATTCCCGCTGCCGGCCTCGGTGGCCAGCAGAGTGGCGTATGCCGCCGCCTTCAACGCGCAGGCCGCGGTGGCAGCAGCGTTCCTGCCGGCGCCACCAATGTTACACCCCCCTCCTGGTAAGTCTTGACCAGATATACCTAGCCAGACAGGTCAGCACTTGGCGGTTCTGTCGGATAAGGTCAAGATTCTTTTGGCACCATCTCCACCAAGTCTAGGAGGATATAAAATGTTGCGATTCAGGAACATGGTGGCAGTTCATTTGATGAAAGGATCTGCAATATTATGCGCAGAATTGAAAGATATTTAAATGTTTCTGGAATTGTACCTATAACTAACTCAACAATATAACTGTAGACCCTGTAGGTAGGTAAATGAATAAGGAAAATTAACAAATGTCTTACAAAAAACTTAAGACACAGGACCACTTCCAGAATTAATTGAATAACAGGTAGTGTTGGATAGGTATTCAAGGCCAGACGAGTAGAAAGCTTTGCCTACCTACTCCAACCTGCTACACCAATAGTTACATAATTGATGATAGTAGGTAGGCAAAAGTTTTCTTCTGTTCTTTCTAAAAATCCCTGTATTGCAACTTCTGAACCCTGCCTTAGAGAACTAGGCCAGTTCCTGCTACCTCCTTCCCGGTCCAGTAAACTGAAGCCTCCTCTCTTGGTATATGGGTTCAGTTGTAGCCCCATATTGACATCGCTGCTTACAACCGATCTTCTAAATGCACTTAATCTTCCTTCTTTGAGAAATTATATTTTTTTGATTCATTAATTTATTGCTCGGTTAAATTTGTATTAAAATCAACGGGTTTTCTTTGGTCTGGTGTTACTGCGATATTTTTTGGTCGTGTAGTGAATTGTCCGTCGGCGCATTGTGCGGGTCGGTTAATTAGACCCCTCGCTACCAGCCGCTTTGAGCCGCCGCCGGATCCGCTTACATACACTATTATCAAACCGAGAGCAATCTTATTAAACGATTAATTAAATGTGTGGATCGTTGTTTTATTTTGAAGCATAGCTAATTGAAGGGTTTGTTTAATTAAATCCATAATTAAATGACGGAATGACGGATTTGATTTGGTTAAATAATTGTCGTATAGGTAATAATTTAGACACATCTGCAAAGGTACCAATCAGTTAGCTGTGATAGTAACCTCAGACCTTTAGCAGTTCCTAAAGAACATTGCTGTAAACAGAATTTCATACTTACTGGATTCTTATTAGGACCTCGCAAGATAAGCACTTAAGATCTTTGAAATAAATGCCAAAGTAGGTACTAAAATGACTTTTCGATACAAAAGGTAGGTAAAATCAAAATCAGAATCAAAATGTTTTTTAAACAAAGCGTTTTTAAGCATTTCGCAAAAAGAGTATAGTAATATGGGGCCGTCCGTGTTATCTTTGTCTTCTAGATGTTATTTAAAATATTGGTAGATACCTACCTAACTTTATTGGCACCATTTGCTTTAGTGTGTATCATGATAAAATTTAATTTTATGCAAAATTTTGTCACATTATACGTTACTAATAGAAAATATTTTACCGATAACTGTCGACGATTTACGGATATTGTCACTCGTTTTCTCTTCTTATTATCTCGTTTTTATTTCATTTTTAATCATACTATTACTCGTAGCACCATTTGAATATCTTAAAACCCAATGGGTTTCATCTATGGGTAACATTCAAAGTTTAAAAAGTGTGTCTGTATAAGCATTTCACTTCAGACTTGAGTTTGTTAGCGCGCTCTCTCAGCGGACGCGCGCCGTCGGCCGCCGCCGGGCGCCGAGGGCTTCTTGTGATGATCAGGTCACTGAACGAAATACAACATACACCAAGCAACTATTGACCTCAGAAAATGGGATCTCTTCTTTATGCACTTACATTTTATTATTTGAATTACTTTGTGTTCGTTCTCCTTTTTTGCTATTGAATTACCTACTTATTAAATCTGTGACTTACCGTATAATTAAGAAGCAGTTGGAAATCGCTTTCTAGAAATATAAAAAGATGTTTCAGCTAAACAGGGAAGCCAAAGGCAAAATCCAAGAAAAAATCTTCTTTTGTAAATATTGATTTCTATTCTGATTTTTATGCAATCTCGATTTCAAAGGTAGGTATTTAAAGGTATTAAAGGTATTGCTTCTACCGACCTTCTTACAATTTTGTTGGAAAGGAGACAGTTTTTTGTAGAAGCAGTGTTGAATCAGACAGTGTTGCATTTCAACACAAAGTATCTCTCTTTTCTCTCTTCTAGGCCATTTCCATGTGAAGGTTTGGTGGAATGGGATGCCTTACTAGTCTTATTTCTTTACTCTACTCTTTTAAATTACGCGTCAGTGCCAAAAACTCTGCAGGTCTTTGCAAGAGCGTGGATCTTAAATAATAATAGTCTGGCTACTTTTATCTTGTAGAGGCCCACAGCAGATTCGCCCAAGTATGTAAAGTAGGGACATGAAGAGCTATGCTACGGTGAGCATGTAGAGGTGATGCCGGTTGCGCCGGCGGCGCCCCGCGGCCTGCCACAAAGCGCCCCGCCCTGCGCGCGCGCTTCTAAATAACTCTCACTCGGCCATCTGATTGCCGCAGCTGTCCCGAATAATTCCTAGGTTTAAAACCTAAAACAAGAATCCCAAACCGATTTTACAACTGTTTATACCTACCAATGATACTACATATTATGTAAGCACAATAATCAAACTCTACACTTAGCTTCTTTTACTGAGATTTTACATCGTAAAACTTCCGTTTTTTTCAGCACGATAATACATAGCTGATTTATGGCCGTTTTTTCTCCGCTTACGATTTCCCCCCCTCTTAACTTCGTAAATCCCTACCCGATTCGACTCATCTTCCAATTTAAAAATTGTATTTGCCTCAACTAGTCTTCTACAAATATTTCATGAAAATCGGGTTAACAATACTCAAGTTAAAAAATACACCAACCATACCATAATGTCACGCCACACCATCCCAGTTGATTTTAAGACCTCGCTCCGTTTAGCCGGTTACAAGTTTTAGGTACATCCAATCCTTATTACAGATTTCACTTGGTGGCTAACTGGGACCGTAACCTAAACGATTCTTAATGGAGTAAACAATTTCCAAAAAAAATAGCGGGATTAAACACGTTAACTTATTTATGTCAATAAATACCGTTATAAGAGTGAGAGGCGTACGAAATATTATCATTATTATCAATCACTAGTCAAAACCGCATTAATCGCTTTTCATTCACACCTATACCTACATCTCGATGTCAGACAACGTTGTCTAACGAAGCGTCCTTATCCCAAAACCAATCTTAAATCCCAACCGGCTTGAAAGGCTCTCAACACACGTCAAACAATCAATGACACCTCCACACAATACGCACAAAAACGCGGCTTTGTGCCATTCGGGAGAGCTGGTACACCGCGCGACATCTTTGTGGGCAGACCTTTGTGCTGCATAAAGGATGGGACTCTATAGCGCGAATTAGTGGTCACTTGCTGCTTTGTCTTACATTAAGGAAATTGGAGCTGTTGTTTGTTTGTCCTTGGAGAGGAATCGGTTAAGTAAATCTTGCTTGAATCGATTGTTTAAATGATGCTGACAATGAGACTGGCCAGTTCATTAGCGCTAGACTTTTATAGCTTGCTTGACGTTGCTATATCACTGGGATAAATGATAAGCAAAGAAATACACCAAGTGAAACACTCGGTACATGTTAAGTGTTTTCAATTTTAGCTGCCGTACTGGAGGAAAAACATAACAGACACACACATTAACTTGATACTAAATCAGTACCCATAAAGAGCTGTTAATAATTATCTTAAAGTCTTCCAAACTTCCAAAAATAAAGTTCTAAATAGACAATTTAAAGTTGAGGTTCGTGTATTTATGCAGTCACAACATGCCACTTATTTATCTTTTACTGTATTTTTCCACCTGCATCTTATGCTGAAAAACTTCTATAAACATGTAATAAAAGGGTATATATTTTTGCATCCAATGTTGAGAAATGTCCATTAGCACTTACATGAAGTGTCAATGGGGAGAAAATGATGATTCAGCTATCTTACATCGGATCACAGTCATGAAGTAAAACAGAAACAGGCGCAGGGTGTAGAACCTTACCGTTGGTTTCTGTTTGTGTATCGGCTGGTCCGCTGTGGGTCAGCGGATCGATGGACGGAACCGTCCGCACCAGAACGCGCAAAAACAGAGCGTTAATAGCGCCGCGGAACCCTAAAACGCCTGCACACACTGCAGGATACGCTAGAGGCTTCAGTAAAACTAAAGGTGTCAGAAATCCGGCAGTCGCAAATAGCGGAACAGATTCCAAAAGATTGCAATGCAATTACGGTGCATTTGTACGGCATATTGTTCTGAAAAAACCTTATAGGAATATTGAAAATATGTTTGCATATTAAGTAAAAAATATATATGATGTTTTAAAGGTGTGCTATATATTTTTAAATATCTTTATAAAGCTTGAAGTGGAAGTTTCGGGCTTTTTTGTAAGTTCATTCATTACAATAGTACTGCTATAACTGGCGCAGTCAGTAGGATCAACTGACACCGGTTCAATTTGACTATTGCTTCCACCGTAATTGTACATTTCTGATCTAGCAGTGGAATCCCGACTTTACCCGAAAGGGTTCGGTTATTAGTTCGTTGCACACTCGCGCGCCGCCGCACACATACGCAGCGCACATAATGGATTCGCGCGGCGGCGTGCGATGTTAACCCCTCCTTGTAGAACCAGTTTGTTGCGGTGCGGCGGGAGCGACGAGCGGGAGCGGGTTAACACTTACTTAACACGGTAAAGTGAATAATATTCTAAGGGCACATATAAGTTTATTCATTTGACCAAACTTCAACTTAAACCGACTTCAATCCTCTGATTGACACGTAGTGCTCGTAAAGTAGAGTACGTACCTATAGTCTAGTTTAGCGAAGGATGCCTAAACCCACACAAAACTATAATATGATGATGATGGGTGGGGACGCCCGGCCGCAGCAGGCTTAGCAGGCGGGCGGTCGATCGGTCTTCTAGTCATTCCGGCCTAGCATAACTTTATAGACACTACGCTACCAAAAACATAGACATCAAAAACTGCCAGATCTGGAGTCAAAAGCTCAATGTTAGCATATTCTCTAATTAAGGACAAAAAAGTGAAAGTCCAAACCATTGCGATATTGTTCAAAACCAAAACTAACTTCTTAGTATGGAGTAAGTGCTTAAGTGGCACTTCCGTATAGAAAGAGCCAGGATAAGGACTCTCATAAAGACCTCTTGCTCTTGGTGTAAAACGTGAATATCAGGTGCATGCTCGTGGCGTATGATTACCGTTCTGGTGATATTTTCGAAAGGCCTATGTCCAACAGCTGTAGATTGAGATAAAGCCGTGATTTGATCTAGATTGTTGTCTCGCTATCTATTATTAGAATTATTACAACCCTACCTTTTTCAAAATACTTCGTACTGACCGTTTGAATAACACACTTGGTTAGTAAGCGTGCCCTTCCCTGCCCTGCAGCAGGGCAGGTGTTCACCATTTCCCGTCCCGCTCTCGCTCATGCTCGGCGCTGGTAGTCAGTCGTGTCGATCAGCGCCGCTGTTGCCGCGCTCCGCCAGAGCCGTCTCGAGCACTGAAGACCTGGCGACTGCACCCTGGAATATGCTGATGCCGTATTATGAACTTTCAAAACTTGTCTTGACGTGTGTGTGCCAGGCAGAGAATGTAACCGTTATAACCTTGTCTTGTTTAAACTTGGCAGGTTGTGACTGCTCATTATACCAGCTCTGATCGAATAAGGCAGCAGCAGCACGCGGTCTGAGGGTTGGTCGTATAACAGACATCTCAGATTCACTACTAGCAATATTTAAAGCCGTTTTAGTTTAAACGGGCAATCTCAACTGAACAGAAATCTGTACTAAATTTAGCATGATATAATATACTCAGTTAAAGGTAAAACCATCATGTCTGAGTAGGACTCGAGACCGTTATCATTAATTCATAGGTAGATAAAGTTCAAAAAATGTTAAGTGCAATCTAATGATTTTGACTTGACCAAAGTGTATGTATGTATATAAACACTTTTTTGTATACAAAGGACAACAATAATTATAAAATAGACCAAAATATAACTATGAATATCCGACTCCATAAGCAATTATGGCAATATTTTACAGGCGATACTTCCTATTGTTACTCATAAAATTCGTTATTAGCCTAGCATTCAACCAGACTAGCCCGCTAGATACGTGAGGCTAGACCAGAGGGCCCTGCCAAGATGCATTGCGCTAAGTAACGTTTCTATTCGTTTCATTTTTAAACCAATCGCGTCACTGATAGATCACGTGACTTTTCGTATCACGTGATCGCCCAGTGACGCGATTGGTTTAAAAACGAAACGAATAGAAACGCTAGTAAGCGTAATGCATCTTGTCTAGCGCCTCAGTTGCTTAATGCTAACGTAAATGATTTTCGAAAATCCGAAAACTGTATGGAATGGATGTATGACTGTGGCGCTCGACGCGACGTCTGACATGACAGCTTACACAGCTATATATTTTGGATAACGATAACGAACGCGGAATGCACCTTGTTTAGGGCCTCAGATGAGGTTCATGATGGAGCCCGCTATAACGTTGCTAACCCAAAAACATATTGTTCATTTACGTTTGGATTTAAAATTTCGAACATAGCGAAATCAGCCTACTTTGCTCGTACCAAGGCTGGGCACATTTAGCTCGCTAGGTCTCTAAGAAAAGAAAACAAATAAACCATAGACTAGCTATAGCTGGGGGTAGGGTAGCGAGCTGTTTTAGCTTCCCGACAGAGGGCGGCCGCGCGCCGGTTGTGCGAATCGTGCGTGTAGGCCGCTGGATGAGCCCCGTACGGCTAACACAAAACCTTGTTAGATTATTTCCCCAAAATGTTTTCGTCCCTGAAGCGAATTTTCTGCTCGCATTTTTTATTTCAGTCGCTTATTTTCCGATCAGAATTTCTCCCTATCGCAAACTTTCCCACATATAGTTAGGTCAAAATAATTAGGTACCTACGTGTTATGTTAGATTTGCAGCAGGCTCGGGGTGCCAAAACGCCCAGAAATAACTCGATACTATAACATTGATGTATGTATGTGTGTGTGTATGTATGTAAAATACTACATTGTACAAACAGAAAAATAACCTTTACAGCTCTCCCGAGTTCTACCTCCGTATAGCTTCTTTATTTCAATCTGGCGCTAAGCCTGATTCGTGTTTTACTTTAAAGATAGAGGGGCATTGTGTTAGCATTTTTTTTTAAGGAGACTAATGCAGTCAGCCAAATATTTTAGCCATTCGTATCGTCAACGTCAGAAAAGCCGATGACGGCCGGAAAACGCCGAAGGTCTACGACGCTTCTAGAGGTGTAGATCGGCGCTCGAGTGCGCGCGGCTCGACACCTCCGCACAAAGCCGCGGCAACAGCTAGTTTCAGCGAGCTAGGGCAAACGCGCGGCGATGTTCGCTGACTATTTATTTTGTAGGGTTCCGAAGTCAAACTAGGAACCCTTATAGTTCCACCCTGTCCGTCTGTCCGTCTGCCCACACGCTCAGAGACTCTTGGTACTACAAAATTGAAATTTGGCATATTTATTCATATAAATTGCGCCGACAAAGTTGTAAAATAAAATATGGAATACATTTTTTTTGGCGTGCTGTACATGTAAGGCAAATGTATTTTTTTACATTATAACATCAAGTGAGGTATCATTAAATAGTTACTATCAAATTTTAGATTTGAGGGACTATTTAGGACATATTGAAAGTGTAATTTAATTAACGCTAGAGTTGCATGCCCCCCCTATACTCATAAGCCAGCTGAGTCTTAATTGCACATACCTAATTATTTTTGTAAGCACTGGTCCAAATTTGAGTATACTCATTTCAAACTATAGTGGACTAAATAGAGTTCCAAATAAAACAACCGTTTGATGTTTTGTCTAACACATACCTCGACATTTCACACTGTCAAGCTTTGGACTTATATTTAGATTTCATCATATTGGTGATGTTTTAATTTGGATTTCTTATAACCCAAATATAAAGTGAGACTAAGTTATGCTTTAGTTAAACAAATTCTAAATTGTTTCTTATACTATCGTTTTCAGGTAAGTAATATTAGTTTTATTTGCTACCCCCGGCTTTACGTTCGAAATTCAAATGGAAGTACCAACATAAATAAAGCTCACTTTTTCCTGTAAGGGCACTCACGGAACGATCTAGGTTTTCACTACCTATTGACGACATCTGCTTTTAAACCGTTTGAAACCAATCTCAAACCTAACTCTTTAAAGCTAGAGCTGAAATTCAGTTGGGTTGGTAATTCTCCCTCGTGTCTAATTAGCCTGAAAACGAAACTATCCGACACCCAAGCAAATTTAAACTTTAAAGGTCAGAAAAAGGGTTTAAAACGCATCGGTTTAACCGCAACAATAATAGAGCACACTCGACCTCTCGGCGCCGCGAGATTTCCCGCGTTTTTTTTCTGCAAATTTCTGCACAGAGTAATAATTTTGTTGAAACTGAGAATTTAATTTACAATTTATGTTATTAAAATAATAACTGTAACAACTACGGGTTTAAAAAGCTATTGCTGTCGCTTCCGTCAACCGAAAAATATTTTTTAACATAACATGCTGGATAGTAAACCTCCCCATGCTCCAATCCAAAACTCGCCATATTAAAAACAAAACGTTCTACGTCAGCGGCTAGATCATGCATCTCTATCCGCCCCATAGCTTGGGTATATAGCGGTCTTGCTCTCTCCCAGCAATAGCCGCTTATGGTAATCGCGCGAATCGCAATGACTTATTAAACGAGGACGATCTTATTATGGAGATTTTATTGACGCTCATAACTTATTATGGAAATGGGGAATATATACGCTTTTTAACGTTATTATGTAATGGGGATCCTTAGATAATTTAGTTATGAAAAAAAAACATAGAAATAATATGTATACTTACTTTATTTCTGACTGTCCTGATAACTAGCATCAAAGTGCTCTGTTTTTGTTAGATTTAATGGAAAAGTTGTCTCTGTGATCAGTGTGATCACTCGATTCATTAATTTAGTTATGGATTTTTGAGTTGACCAAATATTAGACGCAGACAACAAATAGACAATTCCAAGGAAATCACTCAATGTCTTGGGATTTTCGAGACGGTTTTTTTTCTGTTCAAATTAGTGTACAGGGTATTTATCTGATCACTTTGGAACAATCTTGGAGTAGGTATAATATTTCGATTTGGGTTTTCATTTACTTTCACCATTACAATAAGCTACTATTTGTTTAAAAATAATGGTGAGCAGGTGCCAAAAGGAACATCACTTTATTTATAAGTATAGAATATAACATCGAAAAAGGTCGAACCTCCAGGGTCCAGCTTAATTAGGGCGAGTAGCCATTACCCCCCCCCCCCCCCTCCCCCTCGCGCCCTAAATGCTAACCCACCCACTGCTTATGGAGATTTCCATTCTCAGGAGCCAGCAAGACAGTTGCGAGAAGAACCGATCACTTTCCCTGAGGAGATACATGTAGATATTTATCACGATGATAAATTCATGAAATAGACGATGTAGGACAAGGAGAAAAACATTTTTTTATGGGATTGGACAAGGACAAAGTTATCTCACTAGCCCTGGTCACCTGTACCATAGAGGTAGTATCATGCACATACAATACATATTGAACGACGGCATTCAGACGAGTACTTACTATTATTTTTTCGAAGGACCTTTCATCGAAAGGCATTTCTCGCCGCATATTTTTTTTTTGATAGTCTCAAGTCTCACCTAGCCTAACCTCCTCTAATCTACGTAATAAATATTTCAGATATCCTGAAAACAAAATGGTATCAGCAGAAAATGGCGTCCGATGAAATGAAATTCGATAGAATGAAGGATTACCCAGGCAGACATTAACATACACTGACTTTGGTTGTTCTTCATTGAGAATTAGAAAGGGCAAACAAGCACTATAGGTTACCTGATCGTTCGCTACGTGGGCTCTGAACTGAAGTCCATGAACATAATTATTTTTGAAGATGGCAAAAGCGTTACGCGCCGCTGTCAGTCACGTCAACAGCAACACTTAGTTTGCCTTCACATTTATGATATCTAAATATCAATATGAGTTTATACTGAGTCTTTTATTTTGCGCCGACTCGAGCTTGGCGCGGCTTCAAGAATGACGCAGAATTGAGTCGTCTTGGTTAAAAAGTCCGGCGCCGTAGGGAGGGGGGTGTATGGATTTTCGGGGGTTGTTTAGAGCGATACCCTCCGCGCCGAGCGTTTGTTTACGGCTGCTGCTGGCAATGTGTTTGCGATCTCGTAGTTATAAATTAGTAAAATTGAGTGTTTAAAATACTAGATGGACTTTACTGACGTTATTGGTAACAATCCCAAATACTGATACTTAAGTCAACTATGTACAGTCAACAGCATAAATAAGTGATCATTTATGTACCTTGTCGCTTTCAATCGTTTCACAAAAACGGCCAGCGTTACGGCCAGCGTTACTCCAACACAAACACGACGTTAAAGTGACAAGGTATGATCACTTATTTATGCTGTTATCTAACGAATTGTTTTTTTATTAATAGTTCAATAGTCGAAGTGATTTACCGGGAAATAAGTATTACCCAAATATAGCGGAAACAAATCTAAATATGCTGCTGTAAATGTAAAAATATTTTTAACGAACTAACTACATAGGTAAGGTACCTATCTATATTGATGGAATATTTAATGTTGTTGAGAATTAAGAACCTAATATTAGTATTACATTCGATGTGAGACCAAATAAGTTTGAATTAAATTTGACTGACAAATGATGTTTTTATGTTTTTTTTTACAGAAGGGAAACTGAATGTACTACAGACCAATCGAACAACCCTGACCCTCCATAGAACTGTGTCACAGTGACGTTATTATTCATGTCGTAAGAAGTGTCAAACAAATTGTTTTATATTGACACCGTTGTATGGTGGGTCAGAGTTCCATTATCCTGTTATCGTATTGTTTTTAACTCAGCCGCCATTACTGTCAAGTAAATAAGAGCCATCAAAACGTTGACTATATAGGTACAGTTATGGTTTTCACCGTGTTGAATAGAGGCCTTTCCCTTGCTGTTCATAAGGTTCATACCACACCTAGATAAACGATGGGACTTACCTAATTTACTTAATTAAGCGCCCGGTCCAAGGAATCTCATAGAGAATGGGGCCGGTGAGGAGCCCGGGGCCCTGCGGGAGCAGCTACGTCAGCCATTCGATACAGTCGTTCAATGTAATTGTGCTCAAAAGTATTTACAACCAAATTTATTTTCGTTGTAAATTAATTAAGTCCCAATGGAATTTTGTCCATTATAAATTATGACCAAAATGAAATACGCACAAGTGAATGTAGTGTAATATGAATTAAGACCATATAATATAAATTGTACAAATTTCAGGTAGGACGTATTTACAATTGATCATATTTCTGAGTGTACGTAAATACAAATAGACATATTTTTTTCGTCCAATGTCATATTGGACAATTTTACCATGGGACATGATTCCATTTTAGACGTTTTTCAAGATGGACAATTTTCCTTTTTGTTGTATTTCAAATGGTCATTTTTCTGAACTGACGTATAATTTCAAGTGGACGATTTTCCATTTGAACCTAATGACAGTAAATCATTTAAAATGCTTTCCCTGTCACCATAGACAATAATCAAACAGAGACTAACGTTACAATTGAATTAGTCACGTTCAAAATTTAAATACTATGTAGACATTCCAGAACCACTGTAACGAATGGCTGAGGTAGCTGCTCCCGCAGGCCCCGGGCTCCTCCCGGCTCCGTCCTCTATGGGATCCCTCGGGCCGGGCGCTGAACGAGTTAATTGGTCGAATAGCGGGGAAGCACGCTTAATTGCGAGATTACTTTGTTATTCCATTACCGAGATAATTAAAGCGTTGTTAATACAACGGTTTTCTTTACTTATGTCTCCATCGGCGTAGCAACCAACTAATTGTTAATTAAATTACATTGCGGAACTGTATTTTGGAATTTCAAATCGAGGTAACTCTTACTTGGTTTGTATTCTTAGGGGATATTTAAAGGTCATTAATTAATTTATTAATTTGTTTCCGAATAAAATCAGCAAGTACGGATGAAATGCAATGCGATTCGCGCAGGACCGAGGAGAATGGCGGGATGAGAAAAATGCCTGTAGGTACACAATAAAAAAAATCAAAACACAAATACGATATAGGTATGCATATTTAAAAAAAAACAGGATAAATGCGGGTTAATAATTGGACAGGTAAAAAGTAGGCCTCAGTTAATAAACTAATTAATAAAAACATTTTTAACTTGTGAATTTCGGACCAATGCAACAGTTGGGAAAATAAACTTCGGACTTGCGATGGATACCCGCACGGGCACTTTTGTATATCTGAGTCTACCAGTGCTTTCCAAGAGGACCACCGTGGCCAGGAACTCAGAAGACACTAAAAGGTTTTTTTAATCACCTTTTTATTTTATGCATACTCGGAATGTACAAATAAACCCTTTGTACTTTGATTTTTATGTCTAGCTCGCTCGCTTGCGCGGAGTGCATTTTTTTATCATTTTTCAAGGTCTCCTAGCCAAAAAGCCCGCCTAATTCCACTTTTCCGCTTATTCCGCGCTTCGCCAAATTAAAAGAAAATCCAACAGAATTAAGACCAATTAAAATGTGAGCGGCTCCGAAACCTTTTAATTCGCCCTCAGATGTTTGGGACATCGCGTTTGTCTGTTAGGTCCGCGGCACAAAGCGGCCCAATTTGGGGCGGATGCGGCGCGGCGGCGGCGCGGCGCGGGCGCGGCGCGGGCCCGGCGCGGCTCCGGGGCGGAAGCGCCGCGGGCGCGCGGCTCATTGTTAATTACCTCCCCCGTGATGCACTGAGCTGAAGAAAGTAGAAAATATTGATGGAGTTTGATTATAATCTGCAGTGGTTTGACAAAATAAAGAAACCTAAATAGTTACTGCTTAAAACAAGGGGTACTTACAAACTTCGGCCCTAAAAAAAACCCGACGAATTGAGAACCTCCTCTTTTTTTGAAGTCGGCTTAAAAGAGATCCTATCTTTCGCCCAAATGAATACGATCCCGAACAGGGATAATGATAAAGTAGCGTTCAGAGAAAAGTAACCCCAAGTGCATAGAAGTTACCTAGAGAGTTACATGAACTGATAGAAAACAATTATTACACATACACTAGGTTTTTTTTGAGTCACGAGCTAAATAAATTTATTATGAGAATGTTATAATTTAAACATTGCATCCTATTCCTACGTCTAGTGCCGTACCGTCAGTTAACCTCTTTATGTTCTTGAGATGTAGGTAAAGCCGAAATACCAGTGAGCAAAACTTTCAACGAGCATTGCTAGATTTGGGACAGGTGCATCTTAACAAGTAGTACCTACCAGCTTTTATTGAACAATAATGGATGGATTTTGGATATATTTATTTTTTCTTACCTAAATATTTCGTAGAGTTCGTACGCGTTGATGTCTTTTCTACTTAAAAACGAAAGATTAAACAAATGTCAAAATCGAAAATACTAACTTCTCTTGAAAAATATGGGTTAGTTAGATGTGGGTCAGTAGCTTTTTGAATGTCCCTCGTAATGTTTTGAATGTTCTTAAATTGTCAAAAATGTACTGTATTCAAATTACAGATAAGGATACATACATAAAGTATGATGTCATACAAATAATTTCAGGGAAAGGCATTTTAGTCTTGCTGTTTTCCGAAAATCCTGAAAATTGATTAGGTAAGTAGGTAAATTAGGTTAGCTATAGACAAATGCTTACGACAAAATTAAATACCAATGACTTATTATATTATACCTGCGTAAAGGGCGTTTATTGAAATTTTCATCAGCCCCCTGTGTACCCCATACCTCAGATCGCTCTTTCCTTTCTTCGCTCTAGCACAAATGAGGCAATCTCTAATGAGGCCGCCGATTGTTCTCTATCCCGTCGCCACAGGGTCCACAATCGCCTGCCGATTCATTAAGCCTTTTGATTAGGCTCAGGCAATTAGCGGCCTTGGTTTAAACTATGGATAGTAAAGTTGCAACTGAGTTAGAGACAAAATAAACGATTATTATATTACATACAGGCAAGAAAGTGTATTGCTACCTTACATACCTGGTAAGACACAGGGAATAAGTGTGCTTAGAAAAATATTAATTAGGTATGTCAATCCTACTAATACTTGTTGGATTTTTGTTTTTAGTAACACAAGCAAGCACGAAGAAAAAACTAAAAATGGAATGAGTTATATACAGATATAATATTTGAATAACTCTACTCGGTAGGTAAAACCATATTGCTTTTGACATGTTTTAGTATCGTTTGTAAGTTGGCCGCCGCCATATTGTCAAGTATTAGGTATTATACGGAAGTACTTTACAAGGCGTCGTCGGTACCACCCATACATACATAAACAAAGCCAATAAAACAAGATCCCAAATAACAAAAAAGACTTTCCGTAGCGCCATCTATAAACGCTACTTTTTATCGCGTCCCAACCTTTAATCCCTTTTTTACTACGACGTAAAATTGTTGTTCCGATGTTTTTAGGACAACTCCCTTACACAGCGGCACATAGGCACAACATACACCAATCAACAGTTAACTTTGCCAAACACATACTCAACCCCAACCAATACTTCCAAAGCAACCTTAAGTTCCTTGTTTTAAAGTTCAAATCCTAACTTTGTGTACCCTCTAGATATGAGGTTGCGTGAGTAACCGAGCGACGTATGCGTGGTGCGTGTCGGCTCGCCGTGTTTGCGGGCGCGTCAAAGCGCGCCGTGTGAATGGCAATTGGGTTTTTTATCGTCTCCTCGAGGCGTGATAACGCCCGCGCCCACTGCGCAGAACGTGACGAATAAAGAACCCAGCGGAATTGATTTCGAACTACATAGATAGTTTGAAATAAAAACAATGGTAACGCCAACGCTAACGTAGACGATTTTCGAAAACGGAAAAAATGTATGGAATTGACACAAGCACTCGACGCGACCGTCCCCCAGCTTACGTCAATACTTAACGTTTTCGGTAACGATTATGTTCGCTGAATGCATCTTGTCTAGGGTCACAGAAGCCTTTTTAGAAGTGGTAAGACCGTGTGCAGTGGCATTCCATTTTTAACCGACTTCAAAAAAGGAGGAGGTTATACGTTCCACTGTATGGTTTTTTTTTTTTTTTTTTTTATGTATGTTCACCGGTTACTCCGTCAGTTGTGGACCGATTTTAAAAATTATTTTTTGGTTTGGTAGAGTATACTTCCGAGGTGGTCCCATTGTCAGCAAATCTGAATCTGATGAAGGAATCAGTGAGGAATTGAGGGAACTCCTCAAATATTGTATGCAAACATATAGCGATTTTAGTATTTTTAGTAACAAATGTAGCATTTGCATTCAGAAAGTGTCACTTGGTGAAGCGGAACTGATGATGAAGACCACAGATGGCCACCGGAACTCCTCAACGGTACCGATTTCAAGGGTGGCGATAAGATATCTCGATTAAGATAGTTGAGCGACTACAACGAAGCACATTTAATTGTTTTAAAATGACTATGATTTTCCCGCGGCGTTGCTTGCGGCGAACTTGAAATGTCTTAAAGTTTCATATATCAACTAAGAAGTGGGACTACATAAGCTTATTATGATCACTAAAAAGTGTAAAATAAAATAAATGTTTTAAAAAACAAAAAACCGCCTTCAAAAACGCTAAAAATAACTTCTACTACTAGGTACTTAGTAGTAGGTACCTATCCTATTAGGTAGAAGTTAGTTTTAGCGTTTTTGAAGGCGGTTTTTTTAGCCTCAGGATTGGCAACGCTTTTGCAGTCTTGGGCATGCAAATATCCAAATCCCACTTACCATTAGGATGGCCTGTGTGTTTGTTTGCCTTCTGTTAAAACCTGCTCAGGCAGTATGAGAGACAGAGTTATAGCAGTCATATGGGTTTGTCCCTTTCGCTGCTTGCAATTTTGCAGGTTTTATACTCGTTGTTTTGAAATAAGCCCCCAGAAACTAAATATGAAATGTGTACAGCAAAAACAGTAAAGGGAGAAAAATGGTTTTTTATAAAATTTATCGACATTAGTATGCCGATAAATTTTAATGTCTCAAAAAAAGGAAGCTTCTCCAGCAGCGAGGGACTGGACTAATGGTCTAAGATCCGAAGAGGAGACGACCTTCACCGAGCTGCTTATTCTATCAAAAGTATTTTATATCAAATTTAATATGTTAAGTAATATGTAGCTAATGGGTTGACTGAAAAAATTCAGTCCAATGTATATTTAATTAAAAATTAAAAATTGAATTTTTGAAAATTGCACCCTATATAAGCAAGCTATTTTCAAAAAAAAAACAATTTTTAATTTTTAATTAAATATACACTGGACTGAATTTTTATCTCCTACTATAAGTATAGCCAGAACTTGAACAAATCTTTGTTTGATATCTTTAAACGAAAATTTAAATAAGGTATTAAACCAAACCATGCGTTTGAGTAAAGACCAAACCAACGATACACAAACCGAAACACATTATCCTTCTTCTTCGTGGGTAAGGTAGTGGCACCAATGTTCGACACTTTAAGCTGACATGCACCAATGATCGACACTTGACTCTTAATTCAAAGATCATACGGTCATAGATTGAATGTTACAAAACAAATGAATGAAATGAAAAACCCTTATCTTCTGTAAAATAAGAATCAGTGTCGATCATTGGTCCTTGTCGGTTATTGGTTCCATTACCTTAGTCGGGTTAAATAAATGTTGAGTTTATCCTTGAAGAAAAACGGCCAAGGTAGGTCAAGAAAAAGTAGTAACATTTTAAAACACTGAGTGCAGTACAACCACTCACCCGTGATGAAGTACTCCCCAAAAGGACTAACCCTGGCGACTGTTCCCGACTAATTAGTGGCACGAGGACCGGAGCCGTTGTTTTCCATTTTAAAAAGGGACAGAGGCCGAAATTGTGGAGTGCCCAAGTCCCCGTTCCAGGCAGAGTGGAGAGGACAGCGAATAACAATTACCTGCCTACATATTTCCTTCTCATTTACTAGAACTTGCCATGTTTTCTTCCAAATCCAAACTTCCATACTTTATTGTTTGGAATGGAGTGGAGATAGCTTAAACCCCGGGAAGAAACGTAAAATAAAAGCTACTCTCTTTGGAATTGTTCCACATTTGCCAGAATTAAAAATAAATACCCTATCTGTATTTATTTTTAATTCTGGGAAATATGGAACAGTTCCAGAGAGAGTAGCTATTGTTTTTTATTTATTTATTAAGGATATCATATTTATTTAGGAAGGTAATTAGCACGTTATAATTCATAAAAACACAACACTATACAGTCACCAGCAATAATGTATCATCCAACTTTGGGTGCAAAAATATCTGACACTCTTATACCTCTAGTAATAAAGACGTGTCAGATATTTTGCGCCCAATGTTGGATAATATATTATTGCTAGTGACTGTATCAGTGCGGCCTCGGTCTATTTTTTCTATATTTTAATATACTAGGTAAGGAAAAGGACTGAAAGGAAATAGAAGAGTCCCAATTAGTGTTGATACAACACATCCTTGTTAATATCAAATTGTAGTAATAGTATATGTATAAGTAAGCGATCGGAACGTTGAGGTTATAATACTCGTATATGTTTATGTGACACACTGCGGAAGTTAAAAACAATTGCATACTTACTAATGATTAACAAAAAAAGTGGGTATCATAAGTTTTTTGTGTGTATCTGTGTATCTTTGAGTCTGTCTGTGGCAACGTAGCTTCAAAACGGTTCGACGCGATCTTTTTAAAAGAAAGCTGGTTTTATCGGTGTAGTTCATAGCTAGCGATGGTTCGACTGATGGCTTCATGAAAACGGCTTGGGCCGTTTAAGAGTGGTAGGCTCTGAAAGTAGGGGTCACCATTAAATCCATGGTTTTTATTTATTTAACAGTTATTTTAGAATATTTTTTAACGTGAAGACTTCTCCAAATATTAAAGTAAGGACAAAAATAACCACAAACCCAATTTTATCACAACAATCCGCAGTCAAAAAACGAGATCCATCCAAATCATTCGAATTAAAACAAAAAAGATTTCTAAGCCAAATAAGATTGAACCAAAATGCAAAAAAATCCCATTCAAACTTGAGTCTAACTCCGTCCAGTGTAGCGTGGCCTCCCGGATCGTTTCTACGCATCCCATCTGTACGCACGTTTAGTGTAGTACATCAGTCGGGGGAGATCAGGGTGTGTTGGCTGGCAGTCGAGTATTGTCGAGAGCGACCAGCGTGTCGTGGTCCCCGGGGCCGGGCGCGCGCGGGGCGGGCGCGGGCCAGGCCGGCCGGCCGCGGCGCGCGGCGGCTGGTGTGAACTAGTGCTCTCTTCACACGTCCTACAATGCCCCTAACTGCCTGCTATTAACCCCGCTCAACCCTTCGAGAATTAGTGATGTTCGCTAATATTTATTGAGGTCTGTTTGGTCAACAAAAGTTTTTTGTACCACTTATTTTTCGGGACAGGACAAAACTTCGTTACTGAAATCTTAGGGGGAGGCTCAGTCCACCGGTGGACGTGTTTAAGGTGACGAGAATGATGATTAATAAAACTGACGGTTCATAATACTTAGGTACAGTCAAGGTCACCAATAATGTATACACCACAAAGTCTCAAAAATATGTAAGTACACGAACCTTATTACTATGGCAATAAGGTCTACGTGTAGGTACATATTTTTGCAACTTTGTGAGAATAATTGTTTTTAACCTTGACTGTACATAGGATCATAGTTATTTTTATTTGCATCTGGAATAAAAAAATGTAAAAACCAAAAAAAAACTGTGTTATGCATTTTTTTGTCGATAATTAAACAAAAGTTTAAATAAATGTCAATAACTGAAATACAAAGTAATTATTTAATTTATAAATTGTCTAACATAGGTAATTTACTCAGTTTATAAAAGCCCAAATACATATTTACCTATCTAGTTCATTATAAAAGCACATTCCTTAAGTGTAAAGTTCTCATCAAAAACGTGCCGTTCATTTCGCAAACTTTATAAAAACAATTCATGCTAATTAATGAGGACGAAAGCCGGCGAGCCCATCCCTACGGTTCACACCTCGAGGCCCTTCCCCGGAACACCTCACACCTATATCTACCTTAATTCCATAGACATAAAGTTTATATTCAATTGCGCATTAATCTATTTTCACAGATACAATTTTAACAAGAAATGAGTTTTAATTTCCTTGAAATAAGGTTGAAATTAGCTGTTAGTGTGCGAAGACAAAACTTGTAAGACAAAAACAAAGTATTCTCTGTTCATAAGGCCGGTTTAATGATTAAGCTGGAACCAGGAACGATTATTCGATCTTTCAATTAACCTAATACGGACTGCAGTTTCTTAGGGAAATAAATAACATATTTTGAGTTTTCTTTGATTAATTAAAAATAAACTAGCACAAGATGTGCGATTATTAAATTGCTGTGCTTAATTAAAACATTTTTTTTCTATTTAAAGATAGGTACAGGAAATTATATTAAATTTAAAATTTAGGTACCTACCTATTTAATCTTTACAAACCACATATTTTAGAACATTTAAATTATCGTATTATTTAATAGGTATTAATGTATAGGAACATTAAAAAAACATAAGTATGAACATCTTAAAACTATTCTTATTGAGGCAATATTCATATTTATGTACGTTATTTGCAAAATAAATGTACCTATATGTATAATATTTTGTATTTGTACGGTCGGCCTTATAAGAAACTGCACACTTTAGTGCTTTGTCACTTTAACGTCATGTTTGAACTGCTACACTAATCTGTCAAAGGCGTAGCGACAAGGTACAAAAGTGTGCAGCTTCTTATAAGGCTGACTGTACGTAATCTGAATAGTTAAAATAGTTTAATAATGACATTAATGACCTACACGGACACTGGCCTTATAATCTGCCGTTCGGTACTGATTCTCATTTATTTTGTTCTATAAATAAACTCAAGGTAGTAGCGTCACGACATTCTGCTTATAAAAGTTAATTTCGCACTAACGTTCAACTGGCCTTGTGGCGCAACGGATAACGCGTCTGACTACGGATCAGAAGATTCCAGGTTCGAATCCTGGCAAGGTCGAAATGTTTCTTTTTGTATTTTTATATTTTATACTTTTTTTTAATGATTTATCCTATCAGGAATTTATTAGATTTTATTTAAACAATAATAACGGATAAGTTTTTTTTTATTGTAAAAGATTGAATCAAACAGCACGTGTTGGCTTTGTTATGACAATTTTAAGTTTTTCTTTTAAAATCTAACAATACTATTAAACAATCGAAAAAAAACTTCAAATAAAATTTAACCCACACAATGTCTCGGAGGCGTGATTCTGCGCCCTGTTACTACTACTATTTAATTTAATATAATATTAACCCTTCAAGTGCTATTGTCACGCAAAGCGCTCGTTCAGTGTTGTGACAAAGGCCGCGCCCATTATTAGAGGCTTTAGGTGACAGTATTGTGACAGTGTCCCGTGACATTTCCGAGAGGTGACAAAGGCCCAGTGTCGCTTTTGAAGCTTTGTATCCATTGAATCAACACGATAAAGTAAATCTTTGCAATCTAGTAGACTTTTTCTTAAGTATTTTATGTTAATAAGATGGCTATTATACGTAAATTAAAAGCTAAAATCTGCAAGGCCGTAAAGATAAAAATAAGAAATAAGTAATTAATTTAAATTCTGTTTTTAATCCGATGGCTTTGTAACAAAATTAAAAAAAATCTGGTTGGACATTAATATAAGTAGGTACCTACTTATTAAAAATATGCTTAGAAAATTTTACCTACTTGTGTTGGGTGAATTTCCAAACAATGGCTTGTGATAATTATAGTCAAGCACATAATGATTCGGCAAGTGGTTGAATAAGGGTCGGAATATAAATAATTACAATATGCCCAATTTCGACAACTTCTTATTAAAATTCGAAGAATTATCTTTATTTGGATAGGCTACCGGTATTTCAATTTTTTGTCCTTGTTTCCATAATTTCGATCAATGACTAGTAAATTTTGCAGGTAACAAAATAATATTGTGATTATGTAAATAACCAATATAGTAGGAGTATTCCAGAAAAGTAGAACTTTAAAAACTTTTAATTACTTACAGTTACTTGATTACAAATTTGATATTTAAAATTCAGTCCATTAACTGAACTTAGACAATTTTATCTTTTTTTAAATTACTTATTGGAAACTCGAAATAAAAGATTACCGCGCTTAGGACCAACTTTTCTTTTTCATTATTATATTTCAACTTACTTTTTCATTGTTTTATTTTATAACGATTATTTTCTCACACAATATAAACCTAAAATTAAACACATTCCTCAACTAAATACCTAACTTTCATCATTCATATGGCCTCGACCCCATCAATTAACTTGAAATTTAATTACAACTGTCAAAACTGCAATAAAAGTAGCATTACAAGAGCTTAGCGGGCCATAAGCGCTTTGTGAGGGGATTAGCGGGTCGAGAGGAGTTGGGAAGGGAAGGGTAATCCTACGCAAAGTCGTAAACTCCTCTTAACCTACTGTAGCATTTTCAACTATATTTTAAACTTTAGATGGTCGAATATAATTCAGCTACTGATTCGAGATACGCATTCTTGCCATTGGTTGTAAAAGTTCCGCCAACGTTCGGCAGATGGCGCTAGCGGTAAAGAAAGTGCCAATGTTATTTGGCGGCTGCGGACGGTTGTAGCAATTTATAATGAAGTGCCTGTTGGCGTTTTATTTATTTAATCTATTAATAATTCAAGTGAAAACAAATACATTTGCCTGATCATTTGGATTGCCGCCAGTGACAGAGCTGGACAGAGCTATCCTAACCTAATCCGACTACCCAAGAAACAGAGCATTTTTTAATTTTTAGTGTATGTATATACATATGTGGGTATGTATGGAGTGACTGACTCTTTGTGACCTCCTGAAGGCTAAACGGGTTGACATATTTTGAATTGAAGGATATGGATCGTTGGATAGGTCTTTATCCCGAATTCCCGACAGAAAGGTGTTATCAGCTATATTTTTCTCAAATAAGGTGTAAAAAAAATACATGCCTGGGCTTTTGTGAGAAAGGTAGGTCAGTTAAAAGCACCTATTATGGACAATGCTCCAGTGATGAACATTTACATTTTTTAATGACAGCATTGCAATACCGAACATTTCATTCTAATAGTGGTAATCCCGAATAATTTAAATATAATCTAATTGTTACGCTAAAACCATATCAATCTCTTAAAGCTTATATTTATGTGATTGTTCATAACTGGAGCACTGTCCATAATAGGAGCTTTTACCTTAAGTAGACTTGTTAAAATTAAATGTGTATGATGCTTGCAGACCAAGATAAGAACCCCTAGTTATATTTGACAACGTTTAATAAAAAAACAAAAATGAAAAACATTAAGAAGTACCTAGGTAATGTTTGTAAAATAATAAACAGTATTTTTACGACTCAAGATGCCCATGCTCATGCTGAAGCTCACCTCTATTCCCCATCATTTCTATTTTACCAACCGTACTTCCAAGCAACAGTGTTCAAATATTCATTTTCCGGTTAGACAGCCGATGGAATCAAAGTAACATAGAGGCATCACTAGACCTCAGGATTGACAATGCCTTTGCTATTGCAAGACAAGTGTCCATGAATCTCATTGTCTTGCTTGCCTTTCTTTTAATTGTTTAATTTAGTCACTCATCGAAATGTTCCCCATAGATCCCGGTCGTGGTGACGCGCGCGCATTCCCGCGGATTACCGCCCCCGACTACCCTCGATATTAATTTATTGACTCCATTTATTAACATTCCTGGCTCTAATTCTTTGGGGTCCCGGGCTGGAGTGCCGCGGCAGCGGGAGGGTTAGTAATGGTTAATAAGGACGATTTGTGACATAAGAATTTGGACGTGATGAGAAATTAATAAACCGGTTTATTGATTTGAAAATGTAGTTTTATCCTACTTATTACTAATATCAAGTGATACTGCTGCAATCAGAGACGTCAATTAAATTTAATGTTTGCTTAAAGTTGCTGCTGTCTCTTTCTTTGCTATAACAATAGAATAAGACAACACGTCACTAAACAAGGATGATAATGTTACGTAACGCATGTACATAGCTATCAGGTCCAGTAGGGTCCAGTTAATTCACTTGCAATATTTCTTAGCAATAGTTTTGTAGCCGGCAACTTTAGATGTCCTATCCTTAACATCCTTGCTACATTAAGGTTATGTTTATCGATGTGGACAAGACATCTGTCACTTTCTGGCCAGTAGGTAGGTATGTAAGTGCGAGCGAGAGCGACAAATGCTTTATCCACCGCAATAAACGCGACACCGGTCTTGAATACCTTAAGTTCGCGCATTTATAACTTTACTGATGTTTTTGCCTCTAAAAATAGCGTAAACAACGATGCTCCAATTTCCTACTTTTCCATGGTCCATAATGATTGTAAAGCTAGTACACACGTGAGAGACCGGACGTGCCGTGGCATGCCAATGACGTTTAGCGCAAGATGGCGCCTGACGTGTCACGAGGCGGGCGTTCACTGCCCTACAACAGGCCCTACGCGGTAATTGATGAAGGTTAAAAATAACCGTGGAATAATTTTGATGTGCCGTAGGTTGATAATGCGGTTGCACTTGCAAAACACAATGTCTGCTATACAAAATCCTGAGTTCTATTATTATTTTTCTCGTGCCTCTTTATTACAAAAGTCAGCCGTTAACTTTCCTTACACTTCTCTGTCCATCGTAAGTTTTAATAATCTCCTTATTACACCAGAACACAGCACTCTGATTTTTAAACCTCCGTAGTTTTTAATTATGATGACCCACAAATTTAGGTCCGGCAATAACGTTTCTCACCCCCTAAATTAAGTCCGATTTCCACGATCTTTGAATATGTTGCAGTTATTATGAAAAAATAATTGAAAATATTTCTTGAAAAGAAACGTAATAACAATAACCTACTTAGTCTTTCATAATATCTACCAGATATTTAGAAATCGTAGAAATCTGACTAGTTTTAAGAGCATAGAAACGTTATCGCATTTTGCATGGAAATTGTCATTCATTTGTCAGCTTCACAATCATCTAAATCTTTAAAATAGGAACTTATCCGGACGGTTCGAGAATGTAAAACTATAATTATATGTAAACTTGGTTATTTTATACATAGTTCTTAAATAACGTCCTCACTTATTACATTGAATTACAAGATTAACTGTTAGAGTTCTTTTTTCAAAGTATTTGTTTTTCTTTTCTCTTTTCATCCGGCAAGAGCTTCCTTAACGGCAGTTATTACTGTACTATTCTTTTCGAATGAGTGAGTCATTAACATAAAAACAAAATAAAACAGTTGATATCGCGTAAAACTGCCCTTATTTTTGAGAATACTTATAACATGCCGCTTAGACCCTATTTAGACCAAGCGAACGAACAAGAATTCTATGCATTACCTATCTTTTACATTTTCTTCGTAAAAATAAAGACAAAACATGTTCTAGAGCACTTCTTCGCTGGGTCTAAACGCACCTTAAGATAGGAACATCTATATGAAATATTTTTCAACCCTATAAAAAACATGAACGTTGCATGTCAGACGTATTCAACCTGACCCATTGTCTGTTTCAAATTACAAATCCCGTATTGTTTAAATAACCAAACTTATTCAGTTAATCAAAGCGCTGACACTTGAATGTTGGTAGTGTCATTATTCACCATGAATCGCGTTATGTTGGCAGCCCGCAATTAGGCCGTCAATTCGAAGGAACTCGATCCGATTGGATCGTTAACCGCGTGTTTTCTTTACACGTAAACACTTTAACGATTAGAAAATTATCTGTGGTATGCGGGTCGACGCTTGTCAGTCGAACAGCTGTTTTGATTTAGATCAAATATACAGTAGTTGTATGTTAATGATGATATTTGTATGTATGTATAACTAGGTCGCTTTCATTCGTTTTATAATATAGTGGTATGGTGCGGCAGAGCAAACGGTAACATGGTTTTAAATTGACATGGCCCAATGTAGTGATATGAAAGAGATTCAGCTCTGTATTGATATCGAAGCATCTTTAACAAGTTTTCACCATACAGTTTCCGAACCAACCCAGGGTTTGGTTAGGATACGATCTAGGTTAGCATAAGAGTTTGACGCAAAGTCACGCAAAGTATACATTGGCTGGATAGATAATTTCCTATAATAGTTTTTAAAGCCACCTAATATGTAAAATAAAGATTAAACACCTATTATTCGGGATACTTATTCTAAGTACATTTTTTTTACAATAGGTACCTATTATGATCAATGATCATTAATCATTCAAAAATAATTTCGAGGAATAGGTATACTGACCTACATTTTAATTTAAAATTGTAATGGTCTAGAACTTTTTTTTATTTCTAATTTAAAATATACTTCACCACTGAGCTTTTACATAAAAAAGACATCAACGCGGCAAAACGGGCAAATATTTTCTTAGAGAAAAAAAACAAATTGTAAAAATGTAAGACGACTGAAATAGGTTGTTTTTTAATTAAACGTTTTTATCGAAAAATGAATTGTCAACGAAATTAGTAAGTAATTAGACTTGACAAATTAACAAATTGCCTTGAAAATCGAAAAGTAACCGAACACCGGCGCCCGCGCCGACGCTCGACGTCTGGAGAGCCAATGACGCGCTTCCACGCTCCGTGGCGCTTCTATTCTAAGTGGCCGAGCGCTAATCGACATTGTTTCGCGAAACCCGACACTCTATTGTAGATTTTTTATTTGATACTTGATATAGAAATTGGTTCGTTTTAGAGGATTGTCACAAAAAATGCTGAATTGGATTTGGTTAGTGCAATGACCGTAGTTTAAGAGATGTAAGGCTGGGATTAATAAAGGTCCGTAGGTAATAATTGGAAATCGGTTGCGTGGAAATCAGTGATTATTGTTTAACGCAACAGCTGGGAGTCCGCTGCTCAACTTCCTGGGATGACATATAGAAAGCCGTCGTCTACGAATGTAACATGATCCTAGAGCGCATAAGGAGTAAGGACCACGGTTATGCTCATATTGTGTCACTTTTAATTAATTCTACGCTGACGCAAGGTCGTACATACGACTACATACAGCTGCAATATCCTTAAAACAGGCTTGTTTCAAAATTTAATATGCTCTAGACCAACATGGAGCACTTTCCTTCTAAGAAATCTTGATCAAAGATCTCTGCTCTGCCGACTATCCCTTCTACATTAGCTGTTATTATTGGCTGTACTTACGTATTAAAGAAGCTGCGTCAGAAATCTTGCCTTCTGCTTTTCATTAACTCAACAATCGCCGTAGTGCCGTAGCTCAATATAGATAGAATTCCCATGCATAACTTTGATGCCCCAGATGCATATACTTACCTTTCTGTAAAAGGAACTGGTACAACTACCTAGATAACGTCTAGTTCATTAAAGTTAATACGTATCAACACAGTCGCAACAGCAGCATGAATGTCCAAATCTGAATAACTTTCTGCCAAGTGCCAAGTCATCTTTATGGTATAGATAGGCATACAATCATAAAACGATTATTCCAGTTACCTTAAATAGAAAATGGTTACCACCGCTCAAGTGCTACTGTTGTTGTAACCGTGTTTACACAGGCAAAGCCGATAATTATGTGGCGCGTGTTTGTCTTGGCCAGGCCGTCGCCGCGGCGGTTCCCGGCCGCTGCACCGGCACAAAGCTTACACGCACCAATTCACTTACTTTATTTATCTACACATAATTGAGGAAGTCTTTAACTATTGTGCTTTCTTATTTTCTTAATATTGTTAGAATTTAAGGACAATCGGCGCAAAACTGAAGGGAATTCGCCTCCGAGCGGCCTATTGTCTCGTGGATTCGACGACTAGACTGCGCGCTCGGAGTTCTGTTTCTTCAATGGCTTTATTAAAATATCGATAATGGCTGACAGCTGATTGAGATTCCTTAAACCATGAAAAGGGCGTTTATTAACAAATTACGTTTAAATTCTGTACACAGGGTGTCCCATAACTTGACGTAAATATTACAGCATAAAAAGCCCCTTCCATCACGGTCCAGAATTTAGTTTTAACCTATTTAATAGGTATGTCAATTCGTTTAGGAATTAAATAAGTTTTAATGATACCTCAATAAATAGGTATCATTAGGTACAGCTTTGCTTCTCATGCCTCGGCAGAAAATAGCCAAAATTTGTATTTCTTAAACATGACATCATATCTTCAATAACGTAGCCATCTATTGAATTACACCATAAGTACCATAGCTCCAAAATATCAACGCATTCAAAATACTTTTATATTTTCTAAGTCACTAAATCATTTCTCGTTTTTCATTCAACAACTTTGACAAATATTAGTACTGAAAAAAAAATGCCTTAGACTAAGGTGACAGTCAAAATTTCGAAATCATACATCTAGTAGATATTACTTAATAGGGGCAAAAAATAAGTAATAGCTGATTTTCTTCCATTCGACCTAATTTGGGTTAAATTTCGCACCCATCCTAAAATTCTCAGAGTTTTGATTTAATTGGTTCGTGCAAACCAACGTCATTTGATGCCATTTTACATGCAATCCAGTTGTCATATTAAAATCGGAATCGGACATAAGTTGTTATTAAGTCTCGCATTCAGAGTGTTAGTAATAAAAAATGCATGTTAGTATGTAAATAGAAGGCTCCTTTATTGTTCTAGAAACAAAAACAATACAATCTACACAAAAATATATCCTTTTAAGGGAATTATTCTTAATTATTCAATCTGCAACCAACCAAATCGCCTCAGGACCCCAAAATAAGCCATAAAATTAACCAAGCTCATTTCTAATTTAAGATTCGACCTAATAACATCACGATTTCAGGAATGTTGATTGTATCTCTAATGTAGCTGTTTGGTTCTGTTGCAGGGTTCCCGCAGCTCAAGTCGCCCTACAGCCCCTCGCAGCCGCATCTCTCAGGTTGGTGCCATTCAACAACACATTCTTACAAAGTGACGAAGCTGGCTTGATTGGTAGTGGCCGGGGTAGTTCCACCGATTACACTGGACGTTAAATTGAGTTGACGTTAAGGTTCCGGTTTAGAGTTTAGGAAAGTTTGTAGAGTCACTTAGTTGTAATCAGGGATGACACTAGCTTGATATTTGGGTTAATTCACATTTTGATAAGTAAACATAATTTGTTATGAAAACACAGAAGACAAGCTATCATGTTTTGAAAGATACAGTGTATAGAAACAATGATTCCCTGTTACGCTTTAAAACTCAAGGAAGATGGATGGCTGGTGACAAGAGGGAAAGAAAAAAACTTTATAAATAGGTTGATGGTTGGTATGAATTAATGTAGAGGTTCAGCATCCATACAAATATCAAAAATGTAAAAGTAACTTTGTCTGGCTGTTTTATGCTGTTACGGCTAAACCACTTAACCTATTTCGATGAAATTTGGTATGGGGATAGCTTAATCACCTGGACATAGGGTATACTGTTTAGCTGAGAAAAACAATAAACGACAGCGACGCAGACGGAATAGCGGGGAACAAACAGGTAGTTACTTTATAAATGGTTACGATCAAAACGTGGATCACCCATGTACTCGTCACACAAGGCATAATTGTCATCAGATGAACTTTATTAACGAACCAAAATACTTCTCGTTTTAAACTGACATTAAGCTTCGACGAATTCGACGAATTCGAAACGACTTCTTTTTTAATTTAATTAATGCCAATTACTTAAAGGTCATGACATGACATTTAATTAAGATTGTTCAATTTGTGATTATTTAATTTTGATTGGTTGAAGAGGGGGTGTGGTGTCGCAGGTAGGAATAGCTTTTAAATGTTTTGGATAGAGTAGTAGAGTATGAAATGTACACTTTTTGGATTATGTTACAGTAATATCTAACATATTGCTGATACTTCAAATAGAACGACATCGTCACCTCTTTTTTGAAGATTCATGAATTTTAATAATGTTTAATTTATTTTTTCTATTGTTTACGCTGGTCCGCGTGTTTAATTATTGCTGTTTTACTTTAAAAACTAGATAGCCAGTTGCTGGAAGCTTAAGAAAAATAAAAAGTAGTTCATAGTTCCTTACAAATGGTATTTCATGTGTTTCATGGTAAAAAGCTAGTCAGAGAGGCCGCCATCTTCCTAAGGCTAAGTTGATTAAGCAATTTCTTAGCCTTGACACCTACTCACAGCGCCGGTGTCTGCCTAATACCCGACAATACGTGCCAGTGATTTAGGGAAGTAGCTCGGAGGGCCCCCCCGCTCCCCCTCGCCCCCACCCTCCCTTTGTCTCAGTAATGAATCCGCCAAACGCCAAACGTCAGCGCGCAGTCGCCCAAACTAACCAATATCATAGATCAGAAAATCCTCAATCGCTTATAGGAAATTGAACTGTTCGAAGATAGAGATAGAGTTGATTTTCTATGGGAAGTTGGTGGGAGTTAGGATGTTTGAAATTGGTTTGAGAGAGGAATTTGCTTAGGACGTGAGGTTTTAGAAAATATCCCGTTAAATGCAAATTAGAGTCAAGATAAGTTATAAATGGGGTCGCTTGAATAACTTAATAAGTGAGAAGGATTTTTATTGTTATAATTTTTTTCCTCGGTTCCGATGCAAATTTTCTACGGGATAGGGCACGTGTGTAGAACACCTGACGCGGCAGCCATTTGTAAAAATTGCCTCCGCCATTTCCACGCGAGAATTTCATATTTGGAACGCCGCGGGGCGCCGCGAGTGGATTCGAGCGCTTTGTTTCTAAAACAATAACAGCGATGGCCGTTTTCGCGGCATTGTTTAGGCCGCCATTTTTTATTTGAAAATTAGGGTTGTAATGTTTGTTATGTACAAGTCAAAAGGCCCAGGTCTGTGGCCTTATTGGTTACCCTAGTCAATTTCATTGTTAGCAATCGAGTCAGCCATCTTTTTTAGCATTGTTTGTTATGAACGGGTGCCGGGTGGGGATTTAACTTCACTACATAAACCTACAATTCATAGCAGCTGATTTGGTCCTCCTTCTTAACTGTCAGTTCCCCTTTATTTAGTTAAAACAGCTTCATTAACCTTTGGAAGAACGTATCCTAATACTCACCAACAAACGTTAAAATCTCACACCTTTTTTTCCTTTTCCGTTCTAGTTAGTTAACTTTTGCCGCCAAATATGCGTGCAGTCAACCACGACAGACTATTAAATACAATATTAACGAGCTCAATGCCAAGTTCTCGTAATGGGGTCGATTTGCCGTACAAACCGAGGAGTCTAGTACTAAACGTGTTAAGTGGTCGGAACCACAACCTTCTCAATTACTCGAAACATTCGTGAGGAAATGTTTTTTTCTGTCAAGACAAGTAGCAACTGTGGACGTGTCAAAATCCCGACATCCTGCAATACTTCAGCCAGGAGTTTCTTATTACCTCGTAATAAAGTCGAGATTGTCGTAATTTTATATTGGTCGTGTTGGCACAGAGTATCGAGTGTCACAGAGGCGTCGCTCTAAGTGGCGACGGCTTGTAATAACAAGCAGTATATTAATGTTTGCGGTCGCACTGATTTAGTGTATCGAATTTTGTTGACATAAACGCTTAAGTTACAAGTTAACGCGACAATTTAAAGTCAATATTGGTTTAAAGAACTGGCAGCTACTTTGTTGCGTTTTATGGGGTTATTAAAGATGTGCGTGAGGAGTAGACGTGTTGGCGACTAGATATTTTAGTATGACTAGATTCTGACTAAAAACTTAATAATTACATATATCCAAAACTTCTTTATTTTTCGGGTTAAAAGAATCTAGTTTCAATAAATTAAAAATAATTGAATTTAGGCAAATTACAACCAAATCCATGACTATGTGACCATGTGTTTGGTCTCTGAAGTGTAAAAAATATTCTTACTTCTAAACGGACCACCTTTATAGGGTATTTGTAATAATGAGAAATAAAGGAATGTATCGAATTCCTTTCAAGAGGGCTCATTAATATTAGTAGTTTTTAAGATATTAGTATTAGGGCCTGTTTCACAATCGTCAAGTAAAGCATATCTGACACATAAATTTAGCCCTTTCCTTTTCTTACACTTGAACATAAGCAAGGAGAGAGCTAACTTTAACTGGCACATAAATTTACTTGCCGATTGTGTAACAGGCCCTTAATTGTTTTCTTTTATATCTATATTTTTTATTTTATTGTTACATCAACTTTAAGACTTAAAAATAAATGTATCATTTCACCTGTAGCAGGCATGCAATTTTAATTACTATTTCGGTTTAGAAACTGTCGTGAAAACATTCAAAGATCACGGATATCACAAATAATGGAGCTGTTATTAAAACTGGGCAGAAAAAACTAGGAACTTCTGAAAGAAATGCATCGGTAAAAATACGAAACACCTAAGACCAAAATAAAGTGATTGTATACAGTTTATTCTTACAATACACCCCGAGGTAATGGTTTTAGTGGGTCATTGACCCCGCGGTCCATCCCGCAACACAGCAGAGCGCCTCGCAATTAATTGCAGCGAGTGCAGTGCTAACAGAACTAATTGCGTGTCCGGTTACTCGGGTTCGATTCTCGGAGCCTGTTCATTAACTAATTCCTGGACACTTGTCTACTAATTCCTGCAGTTTCTACATGGTCAAAATTCTAGTGTTCTGTTATTTATGTTGATTTGGAATGAACACGTTTGGACTTTTTCAAAACTTCGGATAGACTTAATTTAGAAATCCGAAAAAAAAAAAAACGTTGCCGTTTCTTTTCAAGTATTTTACTACTTTCTATACTCTTCACGAAGTCAATCATATGTCATTAAATATTTAGAATTCATGTTATAATAACCTTATAAGAAATCTCATCGCCACTCGTCACGCGTGGAATACTTATCATTGAGGAGTTTCGGCGGTAATCTCTGGTCAATATCAGTTCCACTTTACAGAATAGTGCTTTGGCATGCAGTTACTTAAAGTAATATAAAAAACACATTAATCACCTCATGTTTGTTTATGACTTTTCAAAAGTTCTATTGATTATTCATTGATGCCATTATCAGATCTACCATACTTTTCTATGGAACCATTTCTCGAACGAGCTTTCCAATATATAACCTCCTATTTCTTTAGAAGTCGGTTAATAACGAGGACAGACAAGCAGAAATATAACACTGATCTCAATTAGTAGTAAGATAGAACCACGGTCAGGTTGCAGTGGACGCCGTGGGACGGAGCACGTGTCTCCCAGGGCCCTTAACTTCATACGTTGCGGCGATTGCTCATTGATTTTTGATTCAGTATTAATTAAACTTTAAAGTGCACGCGAGCAAACAAACTGTAGAAAATCTAAGTGTCAAATGAGTTTTGGAAACTTCCATTACTTGAAAAGCAAAAAAAAAACAAAAAGGCAGTACCTAAGTGCATAATATGGACGTTATAGCCTTTATCTTTTTAAGCACAGAATAAGTAAACAAATAAAGTGTTACATTTCTTAAAGAATTCTTTTTTTCATTCTTAAAATGCCGGAATCACGATTGCTTTTAGTCGTATGCACCATGTTTGCAGTTTTGCACTTACATTGTTATAGATATATCATCCATCTGCATTTATTGAATTTTGAATTCATGATATTTATGATATTTCGTTGGTCTTGTAACATCTTGCTGACTATTCACTGACGCCACAATACGTTAGATACCTAGGTATGGAGATATCTCTATCTCATTTCAATGTATTGTGGCTTCCCTCTCGTCAGTGACTAATTAAGGAAGGTGTGATAAGCTCTTAACTTGACAGACACTGTAGAATTCATAAACGGGAATGACGAAACATCATTGTACTCAACATACATTTAATTACTTTGCGCCTTAACTGAACGGCTCTACCCTGCTATTAAGCCTCCCTAAAGACTCATTCTACCATCCAAAACCTAAAATGAAGCAGGAAAATTGCTTATAACAGCTCCCTGAACGAAGTCCATAGCTAACCTAATAAACCTCCAGAGATTCTCAATCTAGACGCCGAGACAAAGCCCTGCATTCGGTGCCCAACGACCCAGCGGCCATATAAGAAGTACCAGACATCTTAGTTCGTGGCACTGGGGTTTCATCTTCTAATAAGTTTAGTCATTCAATTAGGAGCTTTGGGTGCTGGAGATAGGGTCCTTGAGGTGTGCCTAATGGAGGTATTAGCAATTATAATGGGCGTCGGTAAGTGCCGGCTCATTACCCGCGCGCTGAGGGCCTCGCTAGCCGATGGGATTATTGGGAAGAGTGGACAATATTAATATAGATATTGGATTTAGAATTCTTTAGCGTTTGTCGTAGGTAAGAGATGAGGTTTTTTTATTTACCTAAGTAATTAGGACAAAGTGTTACGAGTATTGACGACCAGATCAAGAATTCTTGAATTCTTCAAATTGGGACAAGCCTCACCAACAACCTTTTCCTAGTTAAGAATTTTAGAGCCGTCTTCCAGTAATAAAAACTTACATGTTTACATTTTAGAATAATTTTAGTTCCTTCGACGACGAGGTAGCCTAGTTGCTGGTGACCCGACTTGATTCCCGCGTATGGGCAAATATTTGTTAGATGGGCGCGAGTATTTGTTTCCGAGTCTTGATTGATGTATATAAGTATTTATTTTTCTATATAAGTATTTATATCGTTGTCGTTGTTTGTATCCAAAGTGCAAGCCTAGGGCTTAGTTTGGGACTAGGTCAATTTGTGGGACTATTGTCCTCTGATGTTTGTTTATTTATTATATATTAGCTTTTATAATATTTCACAAACTCCTTACACATCTTCTGTGGTTACATTTTCCGAAATAAAAAGTAGCTTTGATTACTTTAAATCACGTCAATCCATTGCTCCATGCGTAGATGTGAAAATAAACCAGACTATTTTACATTTACAAGTTATTGATACTTAAGGCAAACTATTCAGTTATTCAACTTACTTGCAAGTCTTGTAACGTCGAGTGAAATCAATATTTTCAGGCCAAGGTCGGTCGTAACGTAACTCTCAACTACACCTCTTCGGTTTAATCCAATTCGGTCCTTTCAGCGGCCGTAACCTCCGGATTGGTCGCGCGACCACCGTAGCATCGGTCCATTCACTCAGTTATTAAGTGGCCCGCCCCTCGCCCCTCGCCCCTCGCCCCTCCTCCTCGGAGGCTCGGAGGAATATTCCTCAACCATTATATTTTCACGCACCGATGCCGTCGCTTTTTTCGTTATATTAGGTTTTAGTCTGAGAGGTTCTTTGTTCGTAATAGCAAATCGGCGAGGGTTTTCTGTACCTCAAGTTTACTCTGTGTGTTGCGTTACTCTGTGTGATTTTACTTGCAAAATAGTTATGATTTTCAGTCATATTATGTCTTTTTAACGAATACGTATTTTATTAATCCCCGACAAAATTAAAGGGTTGTTATAAGTTTAGCTAATGTATCTGTGTATGTGTATGTATGTCTGTCTATAGGTCGCAAACGAATAAACCAAATATGACGCGTGAAAGCTTGTTATTACCAGGATGAGTTATCGATAGATAATATGAAAATCATTTTGGTTGTTCGAGAGATATCAGCTCGAAAGAGTCGCCATTATATTGGGGGTTAAATCTAATTAACAGTTGAAATACAGTCGGCCAAAAATGTGGTCTACCACCCTACGGTTGAAGTTTTTTTGCACGTCATGATACAACAAGTTCGATTTTCCCTTGCTATAATATTATGACGGTGACAAGTGTCAACCTTAGCGATAATTAGATCTTACAGAAACTTTTGTCAGAACTGGTAGACCACTTTCTGTGCCTATTTTTTTAAATTATTATTAATATGAAATGTAGGTAAATAATGGCAAAAACTAATAGAAACGCTTTGACAAAGGCCAAAATGAATTGTATTCAGTTTCGCATCTTAAATACTTTTTACACTAGGACATGTTTTGAAATATCTACATTGAGGACTTCGCTGTAGTAAGTGGCTAGAAAACATGGCAAATTTAAGATCAGGGCTGGCTCAACACTCTTTTGGTTTGAGCCAGCCTTGACTCTAGGTTCTTATTTAATGAAAAAAAAGAAAAAAAAACATGTACTTGCTTAATTGACGCAGAAACTGTTGTGCTGCGGGCCTAGTATGGTAGCGTTTATTGCGTGTCAAAATGTCCATAAAGCATCCATCACTCTCGTGTCTTATACATAGGTGTCAAAAAGTGACGGATGTTTTATCCACATTTTGTCACGCGGTAAACGCAGCCATATTAGGCAGCCTGTGCCGTCAAATGCATCTATCCTTTTCACTGACTGGAACTTGACAGGATTTAGCAGCTTTGTTGGATAATGAGAGCTCTATAATTGTATCTGCGCACCACACAGTCCGCGGAGCCCACACTCCAGTGCCGAGTGCCGAGCGCCGAGCAACGTTTCTTTGTTCGGCTTTTTAAACGATTCCTCTCGAGCGAGCCTGCGTGTCGATAAACATCTCATTAGACTAATCGCCGAGAAACAAAGCTTCACAACATTTACACCCCTTGCGACACAATGTTGGAGAAATAAGGGTGGTTTAAAAAATCATTACGTAATCCGATCTTAAGGATATGAGAGTTCGGTGTCTCTTGTCGACGTCGCCTGTCACATATTTTGTCCGATCTAACTTTTTAATATAGTAGACAAGATTCTAACCTTAAAACCTAATTGGATTCAAAAAGCTTTTCTCTATTTAACCCCCGGCGCAAAAAGTGGGGTGTTATAGTTTGACCGCCATGTGTGTAGAGTGTGTGTCTGTCTGTGGCACATCTCAAACGAGTGAATCGATTTGGATGTAGTTTTTTATGTTATATATTTCATTTGAAAGCAGGTTTTCTAGCTGTGGTTCATAGCTAGGTTTCATGAAAATTTTTCGAGCCATTAAAGAGATATCACCTTTGAAAGAAGGGGTCAATATTATATTTATTGGGGGGTTTTTATCTATCGAATAAACAATCAACTTTGGGATTGCCAAAAATAAGATAGTAGGTAATAAAGGCGCATCGTTGAAAGCATTTTACGTGTGCGAAAGAATACGTACCTACTTACCTAAAATAATATGTACTTAACATGCATTTTATCTTCTCAAAATTAACGTTGTAAAAGTAGGTAGGTATACTTAATAAGAAAAAAGTCTTAGTCAGTACCAACCATATCTCGTTTCCAAAAGTGAACGCAGCTTCTTTTGTTGGCCGTAACCTAAGTATCTGGTCCACACCTCCGTCTCGTATTAGATTGCAGCCACCATTAACCCACAATTACAATAATAATCCAATCACCAAATAGGATATCGCAGTTCCTTCCCCTCGCTCACAACAATATCGTTTTCAAAAAATAGCAAAAACACCCCCCTAACGAGCCCCGAGGGGCTACTCGCCCCAAAAATGATTTTCCGACCCCCTCCCCCCGGGCCCGCGCCCCGAGGGTCCCGGGTTTCCCCAGGCTCCCCCGCGCTTTTTAGCAACCTGAATAATTGGTAATGTGGATTCGCAGTTGAATTTTGCGTTATGGATATTAGGAGCAAATTGGAAGTGATGTGACGCTTAGAGGTTATGGAAAAGTGTGATTAATATTTTAAAATTGAGTTTTATTTCTATTAGTATGAGATAGTCTTGGAAAACATGTAGATTTAGGACGTTTGGGTTGAGGAGACTAATTAAACAATTTGGAAACAATGATAACTTTGTTATACTTGAATTATTTGTTCCCACTTTTTAAGATCTATAGAGCGATAAGATAAACAGTTCAAAGTGTATTGTAAAAACCTCATTTATTAAAACATTATGTATTTAAAGGAAGTTTATTAATAATAAATCATTTTCAATGTCACTACTACGAAGATTATAATATTTTTTTGTATACCTGTGTATATCTATGTACCTACCATGTAAATACTTAAGGGATATTACACAAAAACCAATACAATGTTTACAAAATAGCGATAGAGGCAAATACTAGGTATGTTTTGTCCCAATATCAAGCATTTGGTGTGTTCTTCACGAAACATTACTAAAATTGCTATTACGTCCATGTCCCAAATTTCTTACATGTGTTTTTAATTACTACATTAAAACAGCGGTCAAACCGAGCAAGTTTTAATAATTTGCTTTACCTCTCCCCATTTTCCACCTCACTCAAGGCCGCCATTAGGTACTTCACAAAATAGTTTCAATGCCTCCGATAATTACGCATTTTAACACAAATGGCTCTAATCACAATAACAAGCTTTTACCATTACACAATATAATAATTACTATATGTCAACTCGCGTGACGTCACGCGTGCGCGCGCGCCTCCCTAATTGCGCATTGTCTCTAATGAGCGCTACTGACTGGTCGATATCAAGATAATATGCTCTTAATTGATATTTCAGTTTGTTGGCTGTTACGTGACAGCCTTTCTTTCGAAACTTGTGTTTAAGTAGTAAATGACGAAAAAGATCTGTTCATTTAATGTATTTGTTTATAGTTTATCGTACAATAAGTATACTTAAGTACGTATTATGAATATCACGAGCCTATTAAACTGTGCAGTAAAAAAAAAAAAATCTTTATCTAAGAGGTGCGAAATTACTACGTCAATCTGTTTTGCAAAAAAGAGATTATTAAAAAAATACATTTGCCGATACGTTTCTGCTGGGTTGTCTAATAATGTGCAAAAGAAATATGAGTTGCAAGCACTATACAGAGGCATTTTTTTATAAATAATTACACATATTACACACACACACACACACACTACAGAGTACACTTGTAATGGGCAAACAAATAAAATAATGCTGTAAAAATGGCTACTTAGCATATTTAGAAACGTCAACCCTTTAACTAGAATAGGAGTTTGATGCTAACAACGAATACGAGCTGTCACAATGTGAACGATATGATTGATAACAATGATCACTATAGCAGCAAGATGGGATAATACAATGTAAAATAAAGGCCCGGATCGAGATCCCCGCAGCACAGATCCTTTTACGGAATTGGCCTCCAGCCTCTGAGAATTGTCTCAGACCTTCACACCTCAACATGAAGTGTTGATTAAGCCGAGATCATGGCCTTTGTCTCGCTTTTGCTCTCTTTTCCTCGCACCTGCGCCGCGCATGCGTAATGCGATCCGAGTGGCAGCCCTGAACAAGCGTCCTTGTTTTCGCAGCCCTGAATTAAATCCTTAGAAAAGGAATAAAGACGCTCTCGGACGTGTGAAGTTTTGATTTCTTTGAATGTAAATAGCAGCGTAGAGTACGGGGTTTTGGCCAAAATAAAACAAATAGACCACGAACTTTATGCGTCATAAATAGGTTTTATTTTGGTGAGTATGGACAGAACCGGAAGATGAAAGATTTTAAATTGTTTTATGCCAATTGTGAAATCTTCATAACCAAAAACTATAAGATAATTATTAATGTACTTATTGTTTATTATAGAATATTGCATAATATCAAAGGGCTCCACAATAATTTAGTTTTTAGGTCTTAGTAGTTTTATTATATTGTCGATTTCTATAAAAGAAGTTGTACTATTACTTATTCTGTGGTTTTGGGCACTCGTCAAACTCTTACTTTTTACTATAGCTGTAGAGTTTTTAATCAGCAACATTCCGCCCCACTTATTTATTCTTTTGTCATACATTGACCCAACTGAGCAACGTCGATTGACTGGTCATAAATTGATTGAAAACACCTACACTTAAAAACTCAGTTTAGCCACAACATATAAAAAACCTTGAAGTGCAAAATGCATTTGCATTCGTACTTACAAATATAGAAGCAAGTGAAAATTAGAAAATGTATTTTTAAAACTGTAAAGTTAGTAAAATGAAAAGAGCGCATCCCTGGCCGGACTTAAGACTGATCCAATCGGCCCGGAGCGAGGCTTGCAGCTCCCCTTGTATAGTCGGCCTCGAAATATATTCATATTTAGCTTCGGTAATTCATACAAGGAAAAACATTTAAAAATGACGGCTTGTAAATTATTTAGCAATTCGTGCACTATCGTTCAGTGCTAGTAGGACCTTGTCATCGCGGTTCGTCCTGGCCGCTACAACCATCTTATCCTTTAACCTAGCCAATGCAAGCAGCAGTGATCGCATTATTGTGTTCCCGATAACCTACGTAATTAATGTTTAAGATATCCTGAAAGCGTCATGGTTTTACCAGAAATTAGCGTTCGATGAAATGAAACTCGATGAAATGATACAATCGATGTAGTGAAATTCGAAAAATGATACCCAACATCATAAATAATTTATCGCCTTTCCTTTTTTCTAAGCTTGGTTTTTAAAATTATGATAAATTATCAAATTAATTACCTATATCGACAAGGAGAAGTGGTCGTTTTATTCTGACGCTGACTGTACCAGATCTCAGGGCACTGCGCACGGTCAGCATAAAGGAGATCCATTTCATAATCACTGCCTTCAATTTAAGCTTTTACCTGACTTTAGACTAAAAGGAGGGTTCCTTATACATACATACCTTCACGCCTGTAATCCCAGAGTGGGGTAGGCAGAGCTACAGAATTACCTACAAATTTAAAAACTTGTTAGTGACAGGTTCCTTATAAGCTTTTATTTATGTACACATGTTTGTTTGATCGTGTATGTTTACTTAAATTTTGCCACCCAATTTAATACCGTTCCCTGGATTAGACTGACATCAAGTTAAAATGGGTGCGTATCAGAACGCCTAAAAATCCCTAAAAGATCATAATACCTAATGGTTGTTTTTTCTGAAACCGTAAACTTTTCAGGATTGTTACAAAACAAACCTAACCTAACCTAATGAGTTCTATACAATGGGGTTTTAAAAAATCCTGAAATGTTGACAGTTTCAGAAAAAACAACCATTAGGTATTATGAACTTTTAGGGATTAGGATACATTAGGCTTTTTAATTTTAGGCGTTCTGATACGTACCCGTTAAAATACATTTAGTGATGGTAGGCTTGCGTAGTCTGGATCACTACCACCGTATAATCTTTTAACCTGCCGCCAAGTAGCAGTGTTCGCATCGTTGTGCTCTAGTGTGGGGATAAGACAACCGGTAGGCATTCCAACCTAGTCCTCAGGGTTGGCAGCGCATTTGCAGTCAGAATTTTTAGTCTTGAGAATACAAATGTATGTATATATGTATATAAACTCTTTATTGCACCAAAAAAAACAATGACAAGTGAATTCGAATATAAACTTAAGATTAACATGCACAATGGCCAACTTGTCCCTTAGGGCCACTTGCTCAGAAAATTTCACACTGGGTTACGACACTAACACCCGTATTCACAAACGTCACTATGAGGTCTCACAGTGCTCACGAACGCACAGGGTGGTTAAAATCGTCTCATTAACAAAATGTCGGTAAAAAAGGCCCAATCACAAAGCTGTATTGAACGCAGTGCGTTTACTCACTGAAGGATCCCTTAAGGATCCCTTAAGTATTGTTTGTGAATACGGGTGTAACTTGAGCTAGTAAACGTCAGATTCATACGAACTGTTATTTTAATTCGAGTTAGTGTCTTTACCCAGTGTTCAATTTTCTGTGCAAATGGCCCTTAATGTCTATGGGTTTCAAACTCCACTCACCATCAGGACATGTTTTATAAAGCTACAAGTTACAATTTTACAGGTCTATACTGGCAACACTGCTCAAATGGCTGGTCGTCATTGGTCGAGGTTGTGTCAAATGGAAACTTGTAACCTGTAAATTGAAATTTATAGTTTTATAAAACAGGCCACAGGTGGCTTGTGTGCTCATTTGATGCAATTGAATGATGTTTTAAACCTCATCTGATGGAGAAGGTGGCAAAGGATTTTCGCTGTACATTTTCTCAATAAGCAGATGACTGTTAAAAAAAGCATAGTCGGCAGCTAACTCATCATCAAATTATGCTTTGTCTATTTAATTGTCCATTACTTACTACCACTACTTACTACTATTTAAGGGGCTTCTAAACGGGCCATATTTTCACTGCAATATGTGGCCGGCAACTATTGGTGTCCCTCTTTTACTCCTATGTTAGAGAAAGACACCAATAGTTGCCGGCCACATAATGCAGTGAAATTATGGCCCGTTTAGAAGCCCCTTTATAGTATTGAATATATATTGTTGATGTAGTTAGTACCGTTATTTGTAACATGACACATATCTCAACAGTTTCCGTGTACCTACACTTACCACTGTGCTTTGTTTTCCAGACACACCACTTAACAACATATTTTTTGTTTCATGTAACGTAGCGGTCCGACAGTTTTATTCAGGTAATTATTTTTACTGGTTTTTGCTTTGTAATTTTGTAATGCATCTGAAAGTTTGTCGATGAGTGCTACGATATTCTTTCTTACCGTTTTAGGAATACAGTTTATTCATTTTGTATAAAAAGAAATCCTAATATTTTGTAAAGTTTGGTTGCGTTGATGTCTTTTGTATGTATAATAACGACTTAATGTCAAATAAGTTTTAATAAAAAGAAAAACTTGTTGAAAAATGTTTTATCTGACTATTAATTTGTGGGCCTAATTGTGCAAAATGTGGTTACAGAATTATCAACAAGTTTTTAGAGTTGTTGGTAATTCTGTAGCTCTGCCTACCCCGCTCTGGGAATGCAGGCGTGAAGGTATGTATGATTGTGTATGTATGTAATTTGTGGGTCATTAGGTCTAGAAATGGGTTTGAACGATCAGATATTGTAGAACTATGGTTTATCCTAAATATGCTGGTCTGTCCGTGCTCTGGGTATAATGACCGTATGCATAGCTTGGCAAAGGGAGTCTGACATTGTTCGATGCAGGTGTAACTACAATATGATAAAGCGGCAACCACCACGTTGGCTGCAGCGATTGACAATGAGTGGGGCTAAACCAGTTGGATTCTACTAAATTTAACGACTAAGTATCGAAAATTGTTTTGTTTCTAACATGTCTAGGCTTGACATAAGCTAGCGATTCAATGCACGACAAGTCAACAAAGTGCGTCAACCTCTTAAATCTATTTTGGTTTCCATAGTAACCTTTCGTAGAATCCATGACTGTAGTCTAGCACTTCTGTCCTGTTAGTAAGTGTATAGCTCCTGGTGCCTTATTTTACGTTGTTTTTACATCTCTTGTCATCGTTTTTGTCTTCGCCCACACCTACCTACTGGCAAAACCACAAAAGACACAGGAACGATGACAATAGAGATACGAACCAAGTAGAATTAGGCCCCCGGTCCCACTTGCTGGTTCCTAAGATATTCATAGAATCTACGCAACTTAACCTAACAATTCTGACTTCGAAATTATAATACAGGAAAAACTCAAGACGGCTAAATAAGTAGATCGGCGAAGCAGCGACGCGCCGCGCCTCAAATCGAATATTTTCGGAATTGGCCCGGCGATTGGCAATTCCTTCCTCCCGCCTAATTGCGTTGCTGTCACGCCATTTTGTATGAGCGTTTGAGGCTAGAAATGTGATGTAATAAAATATGGAAGTGGCAAAATAATAAATAACTCAACAAAGAGCTTGAATTTAGTGGTATTAATATATTTTTGGGCAAGTTACGAACCTTCAAGTTTAGCAATAATTTCAGATTAGTAAGAGTTATGGTAGATAAACAAAAGAGCTATCCATTGCCTAGAATTCGTGAAACAATGCATGCTTTGTGATTGTTAATTTTCCTGATCGGGTACTTACTTATCCTATTTATTACATATTTTTTCATAACTTGACCTGGCTGCAAGTAGTATGAGACAAAGTGTTGATTTTGAACCAATTTCAGTTTTCAGAATGAGCTGAAACTATGCATATAATGTATATTCAATGACAATGCAATATTGGGAAGCTGATGATAGATCCCAAACGTGATTTTATGTCATTTCCGCTGTAGTAAACGTAGACCCACACAGATTGAACGGTTTAAATAGATTTTAGCTTGTCTCAAAAAAACTGCTTAAACTTGAGTACGTTCCATGTCTTAGTATACACGTGGCAAGTCGCAAACGTAGAAATCGCGCCGCCAGCGTCGAATCTAATCGCGCGCGGAATTGGCCGCGGATTGCCAATGGAAGATTGAGCCAATGTGCCACATTCGATACTTCTATTCGATTTGTGATCGATTCACGCTTCGGGGCTTCTATAGTCGAGTGCCAGTAACTATCGAGACGGTGATTCGATGGCTTTCAGGATAAATAAACCTCAAAATAATGGTAACAGCCCGGATAATCTAACTGCGAGACAAGTTAGCGCACGTTTTCAGCTGTGTTCAAGTTTATTTTGAGTCGCTTAGTCGAAATCATCTCCGCCTACTTGAGTTTGATAATGGAATACAAATCAACATATAGAGTTACAAGTTTCGAATTATGAAAATTGTGAACTGCAGAAAAAAAAACATAGATTTACTAAATTTAACCCGTGGGTTGATTGACATAATGCTATGCTTATTAACAGTCAAAATGTTGCAACGATTGGAAACAAAATGATTATTACCAGGATCCTAATGCGGCCAAATTACACTTGAATCCTGGCTAATGAAAAAAAAGCTAAATTTATACGTTAAAAAACAAGATCATTCATTTCTTTTTCACCAATATGTAAAGCGCAAAGGATGATGGACTTCAGTTCACTTGTACGGATGCTGTTTGACCGCTTTTGTAAGGCGTGGCGGTATTCAGTGGAGTGGTCAGCGAGGTGCGGGGATGAATGGCAAGCTCTTTACAAAGGCAAGCAAAGATCCAAATAAATGTTGTTTTGTGTGACACCACTTACGGTACCTACACAGACGGAATAAAAAAAAAAGTAAAAGCAGACCTATTTTTTCTGTAATATATGTTTATTAGCTAGTATTAGTTTTTTTTTTGCCAATGTAGTCTCTATAGTAAAGAGGGAATGGGGTGGGAGACAGGATGCTTTTCCTTGAATTGCCTCTCGTTTGGCGTTTAGGTACCTATTACCCTAAAATCTTAGAAATCATCCATTTGAAAATCTTAAAAATAAAATATTCTTCATGGTCTAAGATCCGAATAGGAGACGACCCAGCTGTTTATTCGATAAAAAGTATTTTAATACTTAGCTTGTTTAATAGACCAATTACATACAATTTGAAAGTATGAAGCTAATGGTTATGATGGGAAAAAATAGTCAACCTAACGTTTCCATATTCTATAGGCTTCATAGTTTCGATTAGTATGTAATTGGTTTATTAAACAAGCAATAGCGATTTCAAAAAAAAAGTACGATTTTAGTTTTTTTTAAATTATGGAACTAATGGTACTATGGTACTGGACTTAAATTCGTCATCATATCAAATTTGATATAAGGGTCGGAAGGTCGTCTCCTATTCGGATCTCCTACTATCATACTCGAGAGCTTTCAAATGATATCCCATACTAACGCATTTTGAACGCATCCTCAATGCGATTAAACTATACCACGCCTAACATAATGATACGTTAGCACACTTGTGTACCTCAGGAAAAAAACAAATAAGTACATACATACGATACGAGTTGTCAAACTACGGCTTACCTAATTAAGCCCCCACCGCCCTCTCGGAAACATTTAAAAAAAAACGCGGCCGCCATTACGGCCGGCGACCAATAATGTATGCGTTTACACGGACAACTCACCTACTGGAATTGAAGCCTTACGTTTTCAAGTATAGGGTCGGGTATCGTGTGGGCCGGGCGGAGGGTAATTGAAGCCCGGGAGGAAAGCCTCTCGCGAAGGAAAGCTACTCGCAAGAACACTGCCACTTTGAGGACGAAATAATACAAATATGTTTATACTTGTTGGTGTGTTACAGCTCTGTTGTAGGATTTGGGAATCTTTGGATAATATCTATTTTTTTACAAGCTTTTATTTAACTTGCCGTGTTTCAGTGTTTGAGTCAACGACTTTTCGTTATCAAAATGGGTTAAAATTTGGAATACACAAATGTTGACTGTGCAAAAAAGTATAAGTTGACACTAAAACTTGCCTCATATCTGACAGATATGTTCATTCCTTTTTTAGTAACAATGTTCCAAGTAAGTACTCAGTTTGGGTTAGGCCGTAGCCATATCAACAACTGATTGTCAAAAACTTAAATAACGTTTTTCTGCTAGAAATCACTCAAAATGTTGTTGCTTTGTGTAAGTAATCAATTGAAAAATAGAAGCGCAACAAGAAATTCAATGGTTGACTTTACTAGTAAATTTGGTTTATTGATTATCCGCATTCGCAGACATTGGTAAACTTTAATCTTTTTCTATTAACCTGCATTTAAGTTTCGTGTTTTATTTGCCGTGCCTAAATTGACTTTACATTTATTAATATTCTATATATTTTATTTAACTGTCCTTAACTCTATTTTTGACACTGGCCACTCTACCCATAATCATAGCAACACCGCTAGTGTGACCAATCGGCCGCGCGGACACCGGACAGTCCGCGGGCGCGTGACGAAGCGGACACGTGTACCCTGACAGCTTCATATTGTGCAGTCACTGTAATCACTTTATGATGTGTGGACTGCGATAACTATAATGGATTGTAAACATTGGCAAATCAGAATATTAAATCTTTTAATTTCAGGGTTGCGTAGTCAAACCAGGAACCTTTATGGTTACGCAGGTCGTCTGTCTGTCCGTATGTCACGGTCAAATTCTTACACATTGTCAAAGTCACAATGCTAAAATTTTATACATACCTACATAAGTATATCGATAATCATACCTGCCTGTAGATTATTACACCAACGGAAAATCATCTAAAATAGCAGGATATTTATAAAGGAAAACAACATCTAATACCTATACCTATAATTTTGCCTCTGAAGATAGTTTTTCTGTTATGGGAACTGGCTCTTGACTGAGCGTGGCCCGACATGCTCTTTTGCCGTTTTCCAATTATTATAGCACTAGTTTCTGTAAATAGGAATGTGAATTGGTGAAAATAGTCTGGATAACCCAGCGCATGAATATTTAAATGACAACTAGTTTTTTATGTCTAAAGTTCAACTGTTTTTCACATAAATATTTTGTTCTAAATAATTGATTAAGCATTAGAAAAACGAATAACTAATTGGAAAACATTTTTTAAATCTGTTTCCTGAAGCCATATTATTTTCTAAATACAATAATCTATACGATTACGGATGAACTGTGAAGATTCACGAAACAACAGTGCTTTACATCTTTACCGACCTCGCCCATTCAACGTTGGCATTCATCCAAAATTAAGTTTATTTGCTTTATCATCGGATTAAACCGTGAAGTCCGAGCATTACATTGTCACCTCGGCGACCCCAACCCTTTGGCCGGACCCCACTGGCAACTATTGCATTGTGCATTCGTCGCGCCTGCAGCTAGTCGTCACGCTGCCGCGCGGTCCGGTAAAACAACATGACATTTGTCGGCAACAAATTGCTGATCTATAATGGAACAATTTGACGGTAGTTGCGATGAAATAGAGTGTTTTTATTATTGTTTCCCCAAACTTGGCGTGGCTAAAACTGGCGGAGTATTTGAATTCTCTATGAGTCGACAAAAAGAGCCAAGAATACGTGTATTTTCAAACTATCACTAACTGAAACTTAAAAAACCGTTGTGCAAAACGGCTTGAGACTACTGCGGACCCATTATGGTCACGTGTTTCGCTTTGAATTAATGTCGATAATGCGTTTGTCACTCATGTACATCACTTAAGTAATAAGAACTCAACAGAAAGTGACGAGTGTTTTATGCACATTTATTCACAGCGATAAACGCGATCATAACAAAAGGCCCGCTATTTGATATAATAATGTCTTATGGCCGAACCCTATATTCAAACCGCGGATAGATAGGCTTACTTCGGATTAAAATTTGACACATTTTGTATGGACAAATGTCAAATTTTAACCTAAGGTAAGCCTTATCTATCCGCGGTTTGAATATAGGGTTTGGCCGTTAGTAGATACGATTATTTATTTCACGTTCTTCAGTAAAAAAAATCCCTGTTTTGTAATGCTTCTAAACTTAATCATTGGCTTATAAGTCTACGACCTATGTACGGTTTCGAAGTCAAACTGAGAACAATTATAGTTTCGCCATGACCGGCCGTGTAACTGTGCAATGTCTGTGTGTGAATGTCAATCGCATTTTTTAGAAACTTTTAGGTAACAACTACATTCTTTTCCAGATGTAAACAGATCAAATATTTTACTTTTTCCCCAAACATGTTTGCATTGTCTTTATATCTACAAAACAAAACCGTGAATTAAATATACATTTATTTTTAATCATTCCTTGCTTATATTATTGGGATTACTGTCGAACTCATGAGATTCAATTTGTATCCCGGGAGAGGTGACTCCCGCGCACCGCGCACCGCGCCACCGTCGCCTGCGCCGCTAAGTGGATTACCCGGGTAATGCCGGCACATGCCGCAACTTGTCCCGGCTTAGGGCGATCGCTATCGGACCATTGCCGCGTAGAGAGGGATTAACGCAGTTTCATGTGGGTTATAATGTCCATTGTAAATTGGTTTGACACAACATTACTGGTTAATAATTTTTTTTGGAGTGAGAAAAGAAACAGGTGTCCTCATTTCAGGCTTGAATGTGTTAAGTATCCTTAGAAAAGCTGATACTGTTTGTTAATGGAACGAGTAAGGCATTCAATTTATTGGCAATGTTAGATAGAGTTAGTTACCTTTGTAAAAGTCGGTGGAATTTGTTTGGTCTCCAAAATATTGTAATTATCATCACTTAAAAAAATACTAAAATACTGAAAAAAATTAAGCAAAAAGTAGTGTGTCCTCAAACAACCAGTAATTTTGGAAATAACCAACATTAACAATTTATAGTGTAAAGTAACTAGTCATTCCAGCGTTGCATTCCGTCAGTGTGCGTCTGAGTCTTAAAGTAATTCTTCTTCCCATTACCTACCCTCTGTTTAGACAGCAGCGCTGCGATTTCTCTGCCTTTCTGTTCAGGCAGTTTGCAGTAGTTACAAATGTAGTGAATAAATACACGACATCGTTTATGGTCGAAGAAGTTCGTATTTCTCTTGCTTTCTCAGTCAGGGTTCCTATTCTAGGCGATAAAAACCATTCGTGTTTGACCTGTTATGGTATTGTTTTTAACTCGGCCGCCGCTCAAGTAAATAAGATCAAACAAAACGTTGACAATACAATAATAGGTCAAAGACGATTTGGTTTCTACCGCCTAGAATAGAGGCCCAGCTTTAGTACCCATCGATGCGTTAATTCAGAAAGCAAGACAAATTTTTTTTTCCGATTTTACACAATGTCGTATGATTATGCACTAAATCTGTACTATTCTTTAATTACTTTTAAATTAAGGATACGTGCAAAACCCATGTCATTGTGTAGTGTTAGTTTATCCCTTGGTTTGTATGAACACCATAATAAGTGACAGATATACTGTCGTTGTCCCCAGGGGTGTCGTCGCTGGAGGCGGCGAAGGACTTCACGGTCGACGGGCTCACGGGGTACAACGGGAAGAAAAAGAAGAAAAAACGCAGGCACAGGTACGTACCATCTGAGGGTACCTAGTAGTGGTGTAGAGTCAAAGCGTTATGATAGCATCTGGAGGTGGGAAGATTCGAGAAAGGTTTGGAAATGTTGCAAAGGGCATATGCTACATATTGTTACCGTACAGGCTCAGAAGTATGGTCATGTTTTTTCTTAGCCACTCCGCAACTTTGCTCTAGGCTCCTAGGTGACCAAAAATCTTACACCCACCAATCGAATATTAAATCTCAAGTTACTACAAAACTGGTATAGGTACCGGTTACATATAAATACAGCATGATAGATGTCTGTTACTCTTTTTATTTATTTACCCAAAAAGACCACATCGATATTTTACGCCTTCTATCGAAGCCACAAGGGAGCATATGCTATGGAACTCCTCAAATATACGAAAACAAAAGAAAATCGTCATGACTGTACCTACGAAATGTATCGCAGATTTATCTGATTGATTAAAGTAGAAATATAAAGTGTAAAAATAGAAGTTTAGTAAACATTCCTGTTGTTCCTGCAGCCGCACAATCTTCACATCGTACCAGCTAGACGAGCTCGAGAAGGCCTTCAAGGACGCGCACTATCCCGACGTGTACGCGCGGGAGATGCTCTCCCTCAAGACAGACCTGCCCGAAGACAGGATCCAGGTTAGTCCTAGCATCACCTAGTTTGGGACAGCCCACAACTCCAACCCTGGCTGAATTAATGTGATAATCATCACAAACTTATAGGGTAATTCATACAGAGAGGTGTGAAAATAAAACGGTCAGCTAAGTGTTCGGTCTTCACGCGAATCTTCTGCGATACTGCTAAAGTTGGCTGTGACACACTCGTATGATGCTAAAAGACGAGCATGCAGATTATTCTGCTTCTTCAAATGATCTCCGTGTGCTCGCGCAGTTGTCTTATATCTGCTAGTTTAATTTTGCTTCTAAGAAGTGTATCAAGGAATTTTAATAACGGTTAAAACTTAATACCAGTGTACAAATACTACAAATATGAATAAAACCTTGTAAATCTGTAACGTACCTCGCTAACTTCCACTAACCCTCTTGGATTATGTAGAATTTTTTGGGAATGCCCCATGCATGCTACCTTTTCGGCGAACTATTTATAACAAAAAGCTGTTTGTGTTAAAACTGTTTATTTTCCGGGCATCGCAGTAAATTGCTTATTGCGTTAGATCAAGATCAAACTAGCAATTACAACGAAATACTTATAAGTTCGGCAGGACCAATAACTTTTAGGGAAAAAATAAATACTTCGCCCCAACGGCAGAGCTCCAAGTTACACGTCTTTATAATGCCCTCAAAACCGTCCCAATCGATCCACGTCTTATTTTTTGCCCTCAACAAAAGCGTAATCGAATTAGCACGTCAATTGCCGATCGGATAAAGCCGGTAACCCGACGCCATTTTTTTCGCGGGTAATGCTTGAGTTTTTATGCGCTGGTAATACTTGACAGTTTTTGTGCGCTGGCAATAGACGCGTGGTTTTGTTTCGCCAACGAACGGCCCACTGTTGCCTGCCTCTGATGCTGAATAGGGTGACAATAAGGATTAGAAAATTAAGGATAAGTAGATCCTGCCACTTTCTCAAATAAAAACTGAATATTTACTAAATCTTTACGTATGCAAGCTTTAAAATGTACCTATTAATACCTAGTTTAATGAGACATACTTAAAAAGCGGTTTTTTTATTTACGATTTAGAGCATCGTAACGACACATCAACTGAACGTCCACAATGCGAACCAATTTAAATTTAAGTTTCATAGCTGCAATAGACATGCAGCAAAATTGCAAAAAGTAAAATTCTACGAAATCGGATACAATTTCTATGAAGACAACACAAAAAACAAAGACATTTACATTGGATAATGATGTCCAACTGTCGTTTAATATTATTTATTGCCAAACACATACCCCGAACATGTTTTCATTGCATGTAAAGCTAAGCCTAGGCTGACTGTTTGTTAATTAGCAATAGAAAATACTAATGTATGCTGAACTCGCAGACACTGCTTCTCAAGCTCGCCACCCGACCCCGCTCGCCACCCGACACCGCAACGCGATACTTTGCGAGCTTTCGCGGAAGGAAGCTTTTTTGTAAGCTCTGATTGATTCGTATTGTTCGCACAATTTGCCGATATCTTAAGAATTCGAACAGGGACTTTGAACAGGATTTGTGCGTTGGTAATTAATATCTTTCTTTTCATTTCAACGTTTTGAAATCAGTTCTTGATGCTTGATTAAATGCCGTGATCAGTTTTATCGAAAACTTTTTTAATTTTAATATCGCAGTAATCCAAGATAGAATAAATATAGATTGTTTTATTCCAAATGCACACTAAAGAAAATCTTTTCTGCTATTTTTTTTTACCACACAAATGTTAGGTTGTAGGTATTATACAGGACAACGATAAATAAAAATGCATATTTTACGATAAATAAAAATGCACATTTTAGGTTCCACAAGAGGACATGACACTCTGTATTTCTTTTTTATTAAAAACCCACACGGTTATGACAAAGGCTGAAGGCCATACAGCCTAGCCTCATATGACACAAGGTATTTACCTACTTGAAATTAGACTTGTAAATTGTTCGAGTATGTATGACTTGTATGTATGACCTGCCAACGCAAGTCTTTTACAACCTTCGAACGTCTTTAAAACTATCAAAACCGATTCGATAGCAACGTAGAATCGTTAGAAACAAGTCAGAGTTCCATTTTCAATATCAGCTAGAACGCGTGTTTTCTAACTTTTAATACGTTTATTCTTGTAAACGCTATTTTAATTAGTGTCGGAGCCGGTAGTTCTCCGTCAGTTACATACAGCGGGGCTCGAGCTACCCTCGGAAACCGCGGGGAAAACACCCCCAACCACCCCCATACCGCACGTTTATGAAAATTTCATTCCCAACGCACACAACCCAAAATAAACTCTAATCTGACCGCATAAAGCTTATTGCCACTTAATTTTCTCAAAAAGGAAAACTTTACACCACCGACCGAAACTCAAATCTATTTCTCTCAGTATAAAGTTTCCTTTGGATGGTCTGCAGAGGGTTATGAATGATGGTCGTTGAATTTTCGGTATAATGGCGGGCTAGGGATTAGGTTTCCCCGATTCTGGGGTAGCGTGGAGCGCAATAAATAGATCATTATGCAATCAAATGTCTCGTTGCCCGGAGACGCCATTGTTTGGGGTGTAGCGAGGAAATTTAATACTTACCTACTTCTAAACAATACACGACAGAATATGGCTCTATAAGATTGAGTGTTTCTACGCCGTCCCTTAAAACTTGTTGTGTAGTTTTGTCTCACCAATGTCAAACGAATGACGTGAATTTCTAAACAAACACCACTACCAAAACTCGCCACTATTACAAGAAGCCCGGTATTAAATTAAATCATTTTTTTTTCAATAAAATCGTATATAAAAAAATATACTCGTAACTATAAAATCCACCTACCTATCCCATAACAGCATAGATAATCGATCAGAATTTACCGGTAACTACTCGTTACACGTATAATTTGAGACAGGATCAATTAACAGGCAGACAAAGCCGTCTGGCTAGATTGAAATGTTCAATACACTCCGGGAATTAATTATATCTACGACAACGCCATCTGTCCGCCGGCCGGGCAAACGCGTAGCCATGGCAACCGCCCGCTGATTGGCCACTTCTACTCTAACCCTCCATGCCAAAACGCATCAACAACCGTAAAGTAACACTCCAATCCCAAAGCTGACTACTTTGCATAAGGTTTATTTTTCTTTCTAATAGTAAAGGTAGTTATATCGTTATGGTTTAGCGGAGTTGTTTTATTAGCTCCGCCCTTCTTAGCGGAATGGCGGACTGGTTTTGTCTTGGGCCGGTTTGTCTTTTTGCGTCTGTTTTCAGTGACGTACGCCACATTTGTGTAAAGAGGTATATGCGCCATATGCTTGGTTGTTAGTATTAACTTCGCTTTTGCGTCGACATTCGAATTATTTCGAATATTAGTAATTGGTGGCGTTCTTTAGTAGGGTAACCAGGCGTTGGTGTCATGTCCGCGTGTCCGGTCCCGACACTCCCGACCGCCGACTCGGCAATAACCTTTTGATACCTTTTTGTGAAAACGTCATCGTCCATATTGATTTTTTTGTAAGCAGTTGTTTTGAAACGTTGTACTTTGTGAGTAGCTGGGTCTGACAGGGTATTAAGAAAACGTTAAACGCTTAGGTTTTATGTTGCGATTTCTATTTTCTACTTTTTTGTATCAAATGTGAAAATTTAACAAAATTAGTCAACTTTAATCAGTCAAAACTGGATCGTAAATTAAAAGACGTTAGGTAAAATGGGCTACATGAAATAAAATGAATAAGAAAAGGGATACGTACGTAGGTAAGTATCTTCCTATTGCCATTAAACTAGGTAGATCTTTTATCCAACCTACTTAGGTTTGATACGATAGACAAATAATAGTACTAACTACCTTATGGAAAATTTGTGCAATAATAGAAGGATGGAAGGAAGGAAGTTGCAATAACACTTTTTAGGTGAATTAAAGAAAAAAATCTTTTGCCTACTTGAAGCTTGCTCAATTGCAAATTCACATTTTAAAAAGATAGCTAATTTTTGTACGTTGAATTCAAAGTTTCAAAACTTGTGTTGGAAAAAAAGTATGAACAACAGTTTGCGTGTTCTAACTGTACCCGCATGCAGCGCGCCGCTGCGCTGGCGGCGCCGGCGATCGCGTTTCCCGCCAATTACAGCGAAACCGATCCGACGAACCAATAACCGGCCGATGATGGCTGCACCCGTGTCCCGGCGCTGCGCTGCCTCACCTTCCTGCCTGCGAGCTGCGAGCCAGTTGCCTGCAATAATGCCAATATTCTCCGCAGGTATCTGCGTTGGTAAAAAGTGCCGGGATATTTTATCTATCTTTGTTTATATAGTCGAGGTAAAGTAAATCCTTTCATGACGTTGAAATAGGGTTTATTTTAATTAAATGATGAATGATGATGATGAAATACTTAATTAAAATAGGTAAACCCTATTATCAGGCTGATTCTCAAAACGACAGATGTAGTTCAAATAACTGAATATTGAAGTATTTTTTTATTATCTCGGTAGCAACTAACTCAGTTTATTTCCTCCTTCACACGTGGCAATAGAAACATTATAAACGAACATTAAAAATGGCAGAATACCTATATTGGATTAGGACTTATAAGCTGTATCTGATTTCAATAAATGACTCCTATTTAGGTATTTATTTATAACAAATATAGGTACTTAACATAAATACTATACAACACTTATGAATATGAATAAAGCACCTAACTTACTATTTAATATTTACATTTTTTTTATTAGACTTTATAAAAAAAAAAACTTGGAAAGAAAAACGTACATAAAGACCTAGTTTATCATAATATCTACAAGATATTCAAAATTCGTAAAAATTGGACTAGTTTTAAGGGAAGAGAAACGTTATCGCATTTTGTATGGATTTTTTTTACTTCACAATCCTCTTAAAAGGTCTGTGTTGACTGTCCAATATGTTTTCGTTTAATCGAGTTATAATTTTGCAAATAGGTACTTGTAGTCCAAAATACCCGAATATCTTTGTCTTCAGCTGACGATCGAAGTTCCAGAACATCCGGTTAATTTAAGAAGACACTAATAACAAGATGATCGAAGATATATTTTACAAAAAGGTTGAGAACAACTTATATGTATAGACAGACTAATTATCTGTATGAATGCAAAGATCGATTTTAATAGAATTGGTTTGCTCGACCTTTGGAGTTTTTTTTTAATTCATGTAAATAATCAGCAAGACCTCCATCATAATCCACCAGTACCCAACATAACAGTTAAAAATGTGGTTTATTCTTTAGCTATAAAAGTACATTATAACATTGGTGGGTGCCCCTTTTTTAAATAGTGGTAGCCTGTGTTAAGGAAACACTGCTCTTCCCCGTGGGTTTATCTATATTATGTACAACATTTAGTTGCAGGGGTAATTAATTTACTTATTCTAATTTACATGACATGTTGGTAAGCAAAACAAAAATAAGGTGTTGATGTGTGCAAGTGTGTGAGTGTGTGAGTATGTGTGTAAGAGCGAGTGTGTGAGTGTGAGTGTGTGTGTGTGTGTGTGTGTGTGTGTGTGTGAGTGTGTGTGAGTGTGTGTGTGTGTGTGTGTGTGTGTGTGTTTTACATCTCAAAACAAAATAGTAAGCTTAAGTTCGCTTTCTTTTTTATCTTTATTGTGTTGTATTTCTTACAAAACAGCATTTACATGCTTACATAATGCACATAATACACATGCTTATTAAAATACACATGTACAACTTGTAGATGCAGATAAGAGTAGCAATCATAATAGCAGTAGCCCCAGGCCATCACGGAAACAGCCAGCACACATCCAAGTCTTGCATCAGCTAAAATAAACGGTCAATAGAGCTAGATTAGGCTATTAGAAGTCTAACCAGAACCACTGTCATCCCCGTACAATTTGTATCCTGAAATGCAAACAAGCTATAAATATACTATAAAGAGATCACCTGTTTGAATTGACCTCCAATCTTCCCACCACTAAACCCTAATTCCCGGTTTAAAACCGCTTTAAACTAGTTCAAATTCCGTTTATACGAGTACAATCGATTCTCCAAAGAACCAATAGATGTCCTTTCAGGCAAATCTTGCTCCGTCCCAGCTTTTACAGCATTATTCAGCTCGCTTGCCCCGGCAGCCGGCGCCGGCGCCGTCGGTGCCGTGATCGTGTTTCGCGCCAATTACCTCGGCACAGCGCCTGGCGATAGGTTTAGAGCTATTGATCCATTCAGAGTTCTAGCCTAGACTAGCTAGCTAGACTTTACCGGGCCAAGGGTAAATGCATAGGGATTTTCAAGGTTTGGCTAAACTTAGGGAAGTTATTTAAGTTTATTTTCTTAAATAAGGCAGTATAATTATTTTAAAAAGAAACATACATCTTAGATAAAATGCTTTCATACTTTACCATAAAACCCTGTAGCAATGAGGACATTAAACGCCACATCACTCAAATTTAAATACTTCCGTACTGATTAGGTACCTAGTAAAAAACCAATGAAATATATGCCTATATTTAATCTTAAACTTAACGGTCAATCCTTTAAATATAATATTATTTATATACTTATAAAATTATTACACCACACAAAGCAAACTTTTTGCCGGGTTTGCTGTTGACAGCGTGCACTCGTCGTAAGCGTTCAAGAACATCCGGCCCTCGGCGAGTCAATAGACTCTCATCCCTTACTTACACTACACCACACAACGATGTAGCATGCTCTAAACATATGTAGGTATAACTAGTAGTTAATTACAGTTTCCAAAATACCCACAGATTTGGTTGAAACAAAATAACGAGTGTGGTAATGTAACTGCCCTAAATTGGTTTTCTCTAAAGCTATAAATCATTAACGACGTTTCCAATAACAACCCGAAAACAATAATGAACTCTTACTAATAGAGGTATAATGTAACTAACCAATCTGCGTCGTTTACTTAATCAGCGCATTTCAGAGTATCGACCGGCCTAATAACAAAGCAATGGAGTAGCGAATCCGTAGTACGTCCGTCTTCATTTCCATTCGTAGGTACCCCCCTTCCCCCCCGGGCTAGAGTTACCATGGCGCAGATATGGCGAATTCAGTTTGTTTGATTAACCATTACAACAGTCCAAATTAAGCTATAATTTCGGACTCATTGCGGGTTGCACCCGTGTTCCACAAAAAAAATGACTATGTTGAGTTTCTCGGGGCATTTTCTTACAATACCCAAACAATACCTAGAACTTTTCTTTTGAAACGTGCTGATAGGCTTGACTTTCACTACCTGCTAGTAGGAATGTGTAGTGCGGCAACAAAATTATAAAAAAGGCAATGAACGGAAAACGGAATATTTTTACACACAAATCGACCTAATACCAATTGGATTAGGTATTAATGTAGAAAAAGAATAAATGAATAATTATTTGTTAACCTATGGTGGAATCCGTTACAAACGCATGATAAGCCATTGGTCCTGTTTATTAAGTAGATTTTTTGCACATGTTCATTTGTCCCGAATTTCCCGTTAAGCGTGGGCACTGCACCCAATGAACGTGAGTTAATTACTACTGGTGGCGCCATCTCTGGAACGACAACAGAAACTAGCCTACACTTAGTAGCGACATCTACATATTGTAGTTGTTTTTTGTATAAAAACTAGACAAGTGGGTACCTATTACTTGCGCCCTGAGGGTCCGTACAAACTTAATTATGTACATAGATAGTTCATTAACACGCGGAATAGCTCTCGATTTTTATTCGCTCTATTTTCGAAACCCGAACATCGCTCTAACAAAAGGGCATCAAATTCAAAAATAAATTTTATGGCTTCAGCCGCTGTCAGTCGGTTTCTTCGTTTTAAATACAGAAAGAAAATAAAACAAATTTATTTAAAAAATATATACTTATTATTGGTTATTAACCCGAAAACACGTAGTAATTAGTTTGTATTTATTTAAACTCTTATTTGAAACATCCTTGCGAAGCAGTTGGTTGTTTTGAATCACAAATTGCTGGTTTTGTATTTGTCCTCTACACGTACTCCCTCCCTATTAGGCAGAAGGGGGTTGAATCAGCTGACTCTCTCGCCCGGGCAATTATAGGTGACAACAACGGTGACAAAACGCGTTCCGGTCGGCCCGTAATTGGGGCAGGCGATGCAGACTCAAGCGACCAAGTGTATGAGAATAATCTCCGTAACCAATAACATACCTACCTACTCGTAGGTAACTACATATGAATTACAAAAAACCATTTGAAAGGTTCATTATTTCAGCTGGATTTGTAATCACGTTATCGAAACCGGCCATTTCGATGAAAATTTCAATATAGGAGCGAAAAATCGATCTGTCAAGTTGCTATTTTCGGGAAAATTCGTTTTCAACACAAGCCCCTTTATGCGCTCAGGATATTCTTTAACCCCTTTGAAGATGGGAAGAGCAGCTAGTAGGTTAACAGTGTAGTTACTACTTCTCCCTCTGCAAAAACACACGCACTCAAAAAAATGTGAGCCAACCAAGGGAGATTTTCTCTTAGTTGACATAAATTGAATACAATGGTTACCTATGATAATATAGGTACATCTACCAAAGCTAATAGTAACAGCAGCAAGTTCTTTAGTGATTCAACTAACATCTTAGTTGATGTGTCGAACGTCTTGTCAGGCTCGTATGGGATCAAGACGCCTATGCACAATAACCACAATCTTGTTAGAAACGACCAATTATTTTTTTCAGTGCGGGACAACTCCGGCGCTGTTAATTCGTTGGCGTAGTGTAGTTTCGTGACCGCTGCGTAATGAAAGGCATCGAAACACCAGTATTATAATGCCAATTACGCATGTACAATTCCTTGTCACGTAACATTAGAGAGTATCACCACAAAGCTAAAACTATAACCAAGCCACACAAGTTATTTATTCAAATAGCCATTCAGGTCCGCATTAGCAGCCCCGAGCGGTCTAATGCCCTCACTAATCTCCCTAAATCAGCCGAATGCAGGTTCAGCCGGGCCCGCCGGGCCGCGGGGCGAGGCCGGGGCCCGGGGCGGGGGGAGCAATTAGCACGGGAGTCCCGGCAGCCCCGCGCGGGACGCTGGGAAACAGCAGAGTTGTGACTTGGTTCCGAGCTGTGACAATTGAAATCCCGGGATTTGTTGTTATCAGTGACTTTTGCTGGCGAGTCCGTTTGTGGCTGTCGATCAAGAATAATCGACGGTTTTCTGATATAATAGTTGATATTAAGCATAGAACTGTCGAAATCTGTATGAGAATATGACTTAGGTCGTTTGATGTGAAAAGCTCAATTTCTTTCTATAAGTAGGTTTCTTTCCTATACTATCGTGGAACTGTGATCGGGCATTTTAAGTAAAATCGTAAGAAATACGCAACATTGTGCGGTCTAGGAATTGAAATAGATTTGATCAACGCTTAAATTATAATTGACCAAAAAAAACAAAACGCGGTTTGTATACAATATTATGTAGACAACAGACGCCACCGAACCCATCTTAACTAATCGACATTTATCGTTCTTAAAATTCGATTACCCCAAACCCCCCTCAAATGTTGCACTGGTCGGGCGCGGGGTATTATCTCTTTGTCCGCGAGAGGGCACCGGCTGGCTCACTTAGACCCCGTATGTCGCCACTTGTCGTAAGCTGGATGAGGATTGGAAAATTGTTTTTAATGAAGTGGGTTTGGGTAAGCCCGATAAGTATCACGAACAAATAAACTGCATCAACTTACGAACAACTTTGAAACATACTGATGCAGGAATGATCGGAGCTTTAATTTCTATACTTTAATTTAAATGTCACAGGTCCGCATTATCATTTATCCTAAACAGAGAGTGATTTACTTCCAGAGTTTCACACTCGTGACGGTAATATTCCCGGTAAAACCTTGGTTAGATAGGTAAACTTTTAAATTTAAATGAGTAATTAATTTAAATATCTAATTACAAAATTAGAACCACGACAAGTTTTTAATTGTAACTTAGTGGCTCAAGCTTTTGCTTGGTTGGATTAAATCAAAGATTTCCCGAAGTTGATCCCTAACGTTGTTGCTCAAAATAAACACTCTTAGTTCTAGCCAAGTGCGAGAGGGACACCATTCACGACATCCCATAGAAAACGCTAAATCAAATTAAGCTTTGACATAATATTAAAACAAATTAATGTCCCCAGTTCCCATAAAAGTGAGCAAACATTAAAAACAATCGAATCAGCACCGCAAGCGGCCGACTAACGTCATTACGGAGATTTATACACGATGAGTCCATTTATCACAAACTATAAATTATCTAATAAAGCATTTGATATCTAGATAAAAAACTTTATTTCTCAAGCAGTAAAGTTACAATTCACTTGATATTATCAAGTATCAACCCTCTTGGTCATCGTCATCGAACGATGATACAAAAGTATATCCCATAAACAACTATCCCAATCACTTTAGCTTAGCATTTATATACGTGTGTGTAACATGTACAGATATGACGATCGCATCAAACATTCCACCTCACACAAGCCCCGTGACGTGCGCCTAAATTTTGTTCGGAATCATTTTTGTGTTGGCTTTACCACTACACACGAACACCGCAACTGTCAAGTGATTAACGTTTACTTGATGCATTTATGAAGCTGTTATCAATGAGCAGTAAAGACGAGTATCGCTTGTTGAAGAGATAACCTTCTTGGTCATTGAACAAGTTTTAAAATGCAACTGTATTAACTTCTATTATTACACAGATAGGGTGTAAAATAGAGTTAAACGTATCGTGGTAAACACGCCCTCTGCCCGCGTTTGGTAACATAATAAAATTAATAAATAATGAACTGGTCCATTCACTTACGCATTTTATTTGTAAAGTTAATGTTTTGTTACAATTTGATCTTCGGTTATTTATTAATTTATCTCGGACATTCATGTGATTTATTTAATTGTGTTACTTATTAAACTATCGATCTGCCTCGTGTTGGTGCGTAAGAAGCGGATTTTTTATTTTGACATTATTGTGTGCTCTTTTTGAAGTTGAAGTTAAAATAAAAAGAGAGAATAATCAATAGGTAACAAAAACACGAAGTGAACTAGTCAGTATCCTTTTCTTTGTAGACAGCTATTATTCTAATCTGAAAAGAAATAACAAGTTTTTTCTGGATGTTATTCAGCCTTGCTGTCTGGGAATAGTCATCACGGGAGTTCATTTTTTGTCTTAAAATGTTTATTTTGAATGTACGATTATTTATTTATTTATATATTAACATATTGCTATTTAATTTGGGTTAGCGATGCATTAGGAGTATAGTATCCGCAGCGCGCTAAGGACAAGTCGTAGTGTGTCGTATTTCTGCACTACTACTACTTAGAATTATACATATATCCAATATCGCCTTCTAAATCGTAAGTTTATAAAACATTCCCACTTTTAAAAGATAAAAGAATACCCAAATGTTTGTTTTGGGGGTGAGAATAAGAGTAAGATGAAGAATAATTTATCTGGACACAAATTAACATAAAATTACAGATGCCATGTCAGATAAAATTAAAAAGTAAAAAATAAATAGCAGTATGATACAAAAATCAATCACAAATATCAATGTTATACGGTGTCCAAAGTGGTCTCTACCGTCTCCGCTTGTGTCACAAGTTATTGTCGCTGACTCTCTTTGTCACTTCATGCCCCGTACGACAGCACGCACGGATCTCCGATGGTCGATTACTCCACGGCCACGGTGCTTCTCAACTCTGGTGGGAAACTTGTCCTTCAGAGTATATCTAATGACGTAATGACTCAGAATAAATAAGTAAAGTAATTGTGATTAGCCTTGCTCTATGAACGCGGCTAAGCGTGAATTGATTAATTAATGTTTTTTTTTTTTTTTAATTTGAATTTATTAACACTATTTACTTTTTACAAATTTTATTGGGTTGTGTAAATTTTAATTAACATACGAACTTAAAAAACCACTTATAAATATATATTTTTTGGTTTTTCGTTGAGATTAATGACACATTTATTGTGTCAATTTATACAATTAAGTATCGATAAATCTCATATTTCACTCGTGTTTTTTTCTTTCAATATATTTAATTAATATACAAACTTAAAAAATATATCTACGAAATATAAAAGGCAAAAACGTAGTTACCTCTCTATTAAATTATTCGCAGGCAATGAAGTGTCAGCGCCAAGTCCCTGTCCCCCCGGCTGCAGTGTAAACTATTAATATTTATTACAAGTAAGCGCTTGCACGCTAATCGAGTTTTAAACGCATTATGCTTTTTAAAATGTCTAACTCGATTTGATGACATGACTAAATAAAATTTTAAACTTTTAATGTTTGTCATGTCGTGATTTTATTACGATTTATTACATGTTTAGTTTATACAGAATACATTATATTTGAATAAACTAATAATAGGTATTACGAATGCAAACTTTTTTAGTTCTTCTAATGCTTTATTAATTATAAGTGTGGTACGTACATGTATCATGAACACTGAGTAAGAATCTGTCACCCCGAAGATACAAGATTTTTTCATGTTAAAAAGGAGTCAGACGAGCAAGCGAGTTTTTTAGGTAATTAATTATCACTATAAAAATGTATAAAAAGTATGTATTAATCAAAAAATAGACAATTCCTAACTTTAGCAGACTATTAGTGCTACTTAAAAATGTACTAAAGGAGAGTTTTGTCATTAGAAATCTTGCTATTATACTTGCACTATTTGAAAATCAATAAGCTTAGAGAAAACCTGTGACCAAACGCACGGGTACACAACAGTATTAAAAGCTCTATGAGAGGGACATTATCTTATTTAGCTATAATCTGTGCGCGCACGCGTTGAGAGCAATTTGCGGTCTTTGCGGCGCGGACGCCGGTCGCGGTCAGCCTTGCGCACAGGGCTTGTTATGTGAGTGATTTGTAACAATTACCAGTTTTTTTGCAGGTATTTGGCTTACTATTACTATATCATCATTTACGCTTTTAAAAACATTATTATTTAAGTACCCGTATTTTAGACAAGCCAGAAAAAAAACCAGTTCAGCTATCTTTAGTGAAGTCATGCCCTCGTTGAAAACATAACGACAATTAAAAAATAATCCTTCTTTAGTACTATGTAAGATATATGTATACCTAGCTTATTTTACTAAATTTGTAGCTAGAGCGTTTTAATAAGCAGAAAGTCAAAAAACACACGTACTTTGAACCCTTCTATACAATTAAACGCACAATCCCATCTTAGAAACAGTTACCAATGACACAAGCCGCCGCAGGCGACACAAGAACGTGTTAAAAATCCTCATTTGCCATAATTGCCGATTAGGGCGCACGCGCGGGCACGAGCCAGGCTAACGAGACCCGTTCCCGCCCGCCCGCTGCGCCATACAATGTTATTTTTAAAGTTATCTAGTTTGTTTTTTGGGGTGGACACGTTGTTGTGGCCAAATTATGATATAATGCCTTTTGTTGTGACGCATTGTTAGTGTTTAACGGGATAAGATGTATTGCTGTTGAATGAGAGGGTTTGGTCGTGTGAATCCGAACTAGTTTTATGTATAATATTATGCTATCGTGTTCGTGATTATTTCCTCTGTTTTCACGTCAAAGGGGCCTCTATTCCTCTGGGTTAAACCATGATTTTGCCGTTGACATGTTATCGTATTGTTTTTAACTCGGCCACCATTACAGTTAAATAAATAATAGCTATCGTAATGTTGACAATACATACGATAACATGTAAAAGGCAATAAATAATATATGTATGTAAACACTTTGTTATACAATAGAAAAACAAAAACAGCACAATAAAGATAAAAAATCCAACTCAATTGCATCATAATTAATCATTGAGTCCCTGCAACAGGGCTCTATAGTGGCTCCACAGTCAAGTTGTTTACCCTAGTCCGAAAAAGAGGTTTCCCCAAGAACTAGCAGCAATATCTACCAGAACGTTTACTTACAAACGTTACAAAACTTAATTGTCATCATGCAGTACTTAACTAAATAACATCGATAGCCCCAAATCACTCTAGTTTATTAGAGTGGGCATCAAATCAGTCGCCGCGACAAGAATGCCTCGATTTAATCTTGTTACCTAAGGGTCAGCGCGCGACCGGCCCGAGACGTAATGGAGTCGCATTGTCGCGCCCACAATGCCAAGACGAAGTGGGTATACCGAGAGTGGTAACTTTGTAAAAGGACTTGGCTGTATTATTTCCATTTTTTCAGTGGAAATATGAAACTGTTTAAAGGACATTATACAATTGTTTAAACCTATTTAATTTATTTACTTAATCGTATGACATGAGTAAAATTGGCATATCAATCTAAAGCGACATTTAAACGAGTTTAATATAGGACATGTCAGAAAGATAATACAGACAACAATAGATATAAAAAATTAAGGCTAAAATAAGAAAAGATTGCAATGGGCTGTATGACAGTCTATTTTACTATACCTAGGACAAATGTAAATTAATTATAAAATTCATAAATTGAAACATTCGATTACCAAAAAAAAAATTACCCGGCTAGTTATGCGTGCAATATACTTCAACACACTTATTCTGTTACGGATTCTGCAATACGTAGATATGGATCGTGCAATGTTAACTTACTTTATAAATATATCAAATTTGAATTTTGATGTGCACACATTTATTTATTTATCGATGATATAAATCTAATAAAACGCAAGCCGATGAAAAATAATAACTATTATAGAAGTATTCCATCTCAGTCCTCAGGGTGAGTAATCCATTTGTGATCCTCGTAGGAATCAGATCCCACCCAACATCAGTACGCTTGTATGTTTTTTTGCCTTCTTCTCGCCATAAAAATATCCTCTGTCGCTTCTGCTTGTAGCTTGCACAAGCTTGTAACTTGTAATGTGTAGTTAAAGTCGTTAATGCGACCGTCCCTCGGCCCCGCCCACTCTTATTTATTACTTCTTTCATCGAATTACTATCAAAACCAATGTCCATTATTTGCGGCAGGGGCTCGTTATCGCTGGAGAACTTGTCTATTTTAGTGATTTTTGATTTTATTGTTAACTTACGCATACGTAAATACGGCTGAAGCGGGGGCTTAGGTTTTTCTGAAATAAGAAAATATGTAGGTATTTACTTCTGCTTTAAACGTCTTCGGCTTCATGAAAACCTAACTCGATGGTAATAATTTTAGATGTGATTGCTCAGGTTAACAGCAGTACTAGTGGAAATAAGGATGTTACCTTACAAAATCGTCCTTCTTGTCCTTACTTAGTAATATTTCATTAACTTTGTTTTAGACTAAATATAACTCTTGATAGCTATTTAATTTACTTCATATTTTAGAACCTACTTTATCTGGATATATGTTTAAACAAAATAGCTTTCAAGCTTGTATCAATAATGATTTAAAATTTCTTTGAATTCCTAGAATAGTTTATTGTACAACAAAACTAGTATTACTGCTGGTTCTTTCCGGTAATTCGCGGCAAGTTTCGCGAGCAGTTTTCGACGCGGGCGCAGGCACGCTCAATTATAAAGTTGGAGGATCCGGCTGCTGCGAGGCGAGCGGGACTTCGCTGAATATGCTAACTGGTTGATTATCTGGCTTATTACTTATCTAAAGTAATATTTGGCAGAACTGTGTCTGTTCATGAACCATCTTTTATGTATGATCCTCTAAAAAAACTGCTTGAGTACACGTGAGGAGGGAGTCTAGGGAGCCCTGACTATACCTACCTAATAATATTATTAGAGTATGTTTATTCATTATTTACTATCAAAACGATTAGCGCTTTAATCGTAGCATTGAAATTTATAAATATTCGCGAAATAATATAATTTACATTTTAATACTATTCCGAAAACAAAATAAAAAGTAGGTACTTAACATTTAATTTCCTAATAGCCCTTTTCAGATAAGTTTTTTTTATACAAACGATCTCCAGCCATAACTTGTAAAAATAGATTTCCTGGAGCATAAAGCACCCATTTAACTCGATCGCAGCGCGGCGCAAGTTTTAACTGCGCGAACTTGGCGCTCTGTTTACCCGCGTCTTTGGCACTCCAATCCGACTCCGTTATAACTTGCTCGGCGAACGCCCGGGATTGCCGCTGTTTCTTGCTTTTTAACCCTTTAAACAAAAAAGAGGGGTGTTACAAGTTTAACGTCGGTGTCTGTCAGTGTGTTTACCTGTAACTTTGTAAACCTTAAACGAAAGGGCCGTTTTAAATGGTGTTTAGTTAGTCTGTTTAGGTTGTTTTGATGGAAAGTTACGTCGCTTTAGATTTATTCACTTCAAAACCAGAAGATACAACGACGTCAAATACTTAGTCACGAATGTCACGATTCAAAATTGTAAGCAGAACTTCGGACCCTAGATTTAACCGAATTTTACACTCGTGATGTTTATGAAAAGAAAACTTCTTTAGGCGCACTTTGCATTCTTTCTGAACAGTCAACGAAATTGAACCTTCAGTTCGTGCACCGACTGCAGCGTGACACTCGGGTCGGTGACGCTGAATCAGGTATAGTCGGCTCCAATCGACATCAAGCGTGTGAATATTATTTTCAAGCGTGTTTCGTATCGTGTGGTCCTAAGCACGACTTTACCGTTTGACAATGATAATAACCTAACCAAACCAAATCGTACTTTCAAAGATTAAGTATATCATCGTACATCAAAAGTTATATAGATTTGGTAAAAATATATGAAAAGATACACAATAAGTGCAGCTGATCGATGGAACGCCGGCGCCCGCGCCCGCGCCGCAAATGGCGCAGCACTAACCCGGTAATAGCACCCGCCTTCCCCCCTACCCCGTCCGATGACAAACGACGTCGCGGGGCCGAAGCGAAGCTGCGCTCTTGCGAGAGATAATGGGCAATGTAGCTCGAAAACAAAAGAATCATAAAAATTTAAATAAACATTCATTAACTCTGCATTTGGGATGCACCATACACGGTGTCACTTGATGGGTAGGTCGAACTAAGCAGTTCGATAGAGGACGTCAAGACAAGACCTATATATTTTATCCCCATGTTGCCCTCATACGAAAGAAAGCAGCTAGATATTATAGTAGTTTTATTTTACCTATATGGAACGTTATGTGTAAACGTACAGCGTTGAGAATGTTGAACTATTATAGTGCAAATAGCCGCCTTCTCTCTATTGTTTGAAAGTAATTTCCTTCTATTATTGTAAAAATATTGGGAAAACTTCAAGTCACCAGTCACTCGAATCGTCCTTTAGAATTTTCAACCGAAGAATCAAGCTGATCAAGCTGTTCGATATAATTACGATTTATTTGACAAATGATTATGCTTTCGTACCTGCACTCGTTCAACTGGTCGTCACTGAAAGGGGTCAGTTTTCAAAAAACATGCCATTCATGCCTATCCGTCATACAAACAAACAGACGAACCCTTTTGCATACATAAAATTAGGCGGTTAGGGTACCAACTGTTGGCAAAGGACAGATAGTAGACAAAATGTAGATAAAACATACGTCACTTTCTGACACGAATTGCGTACGAGAGTGACGGATGCTTTATCCACTTTTTTTCACGCGATAAACGCAACCCTACTAGGACAGCTGATCGCTACCACCATCTTCGCATTGTTGTGTTTTGGTGTGGGGATAAAAAAAGGTGAACATACTAGCAAAGAGACATTCCACCTAAGTTCTCCGGGTTGGCAGTCTTGAGAATGGAAATGTGGGTCTCAGATCCCATTTATCATCAGGTAGCCTGTGTGCTCATTTTCTTTCACCTACCATAAAAAAACCGGCCAAGTGTGAGTCGGACTCGCGCACGAATGGTTCCGTACCATTATCTATATGCAACATTAGCAAAAAACGGCAAAAAAATCACGTTTATTTTATGGGCCCGCCTTAAATACTAATTCGGTTTTTTAGTAATTTTTGTTATAGCGGCAACAAAAATACATCTTCTGTGAAAATTTCACCTGTCTAGCTATCCGGTTCATGAGATACAGCCTGGTGACAGACATACGGACAGCGGAGTCTTAGTAATAGGGCCCCGTTTTTACTCTTTGGATACGGAACCCTAAAAACGAAACTAATGCACTTGTTATGATCAATTAATATAATACGTTGTTCCGCGTGTTTTCGCAGTTGGCGGCGTGTAATCCATCACGGCCGGACAATGGCGGCCGACGCGTTATTGATTGTTATTGGATAATGAAGCATTAAATGCAATAAAAGTGAAATGATAGCCAAGAACCTGTTTGATTAGTGACTGTTACGACTAGAATGAAATAACTCATTAATCGCATTAATTATAGCAGCAGACAAATCATAAGCGAGTCATGTTCAGGGCTTAGACCAGTCTCATGGCGGTGGCTGGAATATTAGCGGTAGTTTCTACAGATGGTGCAAAATAATATTTACTTATCACATAAATTAATAGTTTGTGTGTATGTTTGTTACAACTTAACGCTAAAACGGCTTGACGGATTTAGATAAAATTTGGCATGGAGATACCTTACACTGAATCAACAACAAGGCTTTATTTTTTCCCACAAAAGACACTGTTCCCGTGGGATGGTCAACGTGGATCAAGTCGCGGGATAGCGCTAGTTTTACTAATATTGAACGTGGCTTGACGATTCAATCAAAATCTCTTCCCCTTCCAAAATAAGTCGTCAATATACCTGCTCGTACTCATATGTTTAATGGCACTACTCATCTATCAATATATCGGACACTCAATTACAACTAAACGCACTGAAACACGCTAAAATCGTAAAAGTAAATAAAGATCTTCGTGTTCCGCCTGATATCATTGTGATCATCAAAACCACATCGCTTACCGATAACAAAAAGTAAGTATCCCGGATAAGCAGCTAGTTTCCGCGTCCCCGTTGTTCTGCCGGACGTTGCTCACCGCCCGGGTATCCACATTAACCCGGTTATTTACACCCGGCTCCGCCCGGGGCTCGATTGAGCCGGATATTGCATTGCAAGGGGATGCAACTTCCAGCAAGTGCACGGCAAATCGAATCAACTTGCAATATAATGAGTGAGTTTAATGTTCCTTGTATTGAGTTGTTTAATGTTATCTTACTAATAATATGATTAATGAGAAAGTTTGGATGTTTGAATGTTTGGATGTTTGTTTATCAATTACGCTTCAACCGCTGAACGGATCAGGATGAAACTTGGCACAAATATAGGTTAGGTCCTGGAATAGGACATAGGGTAGTTTTTATCCCGGGAAATTTAAAAGTTCCCGATGTAATAACGATAATCAAAATGTAAGCGGGCGAAGTCGCGGGCAGAAGCTATTATAGTAATTTTAACAGTTAGTTTTCGAATCAAATCGGAGAAATAATGGAAAAGGGCCGAATTTTAAGTACCCGAAACCGACGTGCGTGCATGACTCGATGTATGAATGTGGAAGAAGCGAAAGAGATTTGTCAAGATCGTAGCAGATCGAAAGAAGTGGTCTCTGCCTACCCCTCTGGGAAACAGGCGTGATTTAATGTATGTATGTATGTAACAGTTAGTTGTTCGATTGCCAAGAATTAGGTTGAATGGAGTTGGTCATCGTTATCACTACCAATGCCAGCGCTTTTGAACCATCTTTTGTGGCAAGACTTAATTACCAGCCCTTTGATTCAGAAAATAACTCTTCTTCTTTTTATTTATGGCGGTTTCGTAGTGATTTCGCCAATGTCAAATAAATGAGAATATAATTAGTAAATAATATAAATCAAAAGCAAAAACCGGACATTTTCCCATCGGATTTTTTTCCTCCCTGATGGTTTCCGAAAAAAAAACCAAAAATAACTTACTCGCGAGCTCGATGACGAAATAATAATCAGCGAGCTAGTTTAGAGTGAACAAAACCATCAACGTATTTTTTATTATTTATATCCCTGATTGTTAACTTAACATACTTATTCCCTTTTTTGTTTTTTACTTACATAGTTTGCTTGTTAAGCCTCACGTTAAGGAATTATACTTGGCATGCCATAGAACAGAACAAGTTATAGTACTGTATTGTGTCTAAATTATGAATTAATTAGCAAGTTAAGGAACTCCTAGCCTCAGAATGTCTATTTGCTTCGAAGGCAACGATTAAAGCGGTTACGAGCACTAATAGATTGAATCACTAACTACGGCGACGCATAACTTTAATTCGTAAAACCAATTAATTAGCAAACAATGGCCATAATAGATTAATTGGTCGATGGCGTGTCGCAGCGCGCGACGAATTGTCGGGCGTGAAGACTCGACGCCCTTTCGCGCTTCGCACCGACGTCGCGATCGATGTGCACGGACGCTTCACGATAAGGTATGGGTGCCGTTTTAAACCTGCTTTAAATTTTGAAATGTGTTTTTAGTGATTGAAGTTTATTTACAGCATCACGGTTTCGTTAGTTTAGAACCAGGCAATCAAATTGTACTTGCTGGTCTAGGATGGGTGATATAGTTTTTAGCCTACCAAACATTACGTCAGCTTTTGTCGGCCTAAGGAAAGTAGAAAGGTTAACTACGAACCGAACAAACTTTGGTCCACATCATAAAAAATCTATTTTGGACTTTTCATCCCGGTCTCTACTCAAAGAGCGAATTTAGCCCGACCATAAAGCAACGTTAAATATCAGTGGTAGCTAGGTATTCTTGAAAGAGGCCTTGTTCGGCAGGTTCAATTTCCGTTATTAATATAAATATAATAATAATGAAAATGAATTTAAAACGACATAAATATAAAATCTACGGAAAGTTTTAAAACTAGAATAAATCTAGTTCGCATCGACTGCATACTCGATAAAGTTAAACGTCTCAAACCCATAACTCCCGAGTCTTAACAGACCATTACCGTCGGAGCTCCCGAACTCGCCGTAATCCAGTTACAGCTGTCTGCTTATTGTTTATCTATCTTGTTTACTCTTGTTTATCCTCGTTTATGGCATCTTTATGTTAGTCTGTGGCGCGACGGGTGACTTATGATGGTGCAACATTTTTGGCGATGTGATTTAAAAGTGTATTGTAAACAAACCTTAAAGTTCTCTTTATTTTTGCATTGAACATTTTATGTTTCTCTTCGCTTCGTAGCTTAAGGTTTCTGTAACCATAAAATACTGTTTTATTACTAGGACTCAACTGTCTATTTTCCACGGTTCTCCTTATGGTTAGTTATTAACAATTAGTAATTCCTCGGATGAATTATTCTTCTTTTTAAATTAGAAGTGTAACGACCAAATTCGCACACATTTTTGTATAATACAAGGTAGATAATACATAAAGATATTGCCTTAATATTTTTATTTTTGTTGACTTTTACTCGTAGAAGATACAAGTGGGCAGATATTCAATTACTAATTTTGGTTTCTTTTAAAGCGAAAACGTGAATAACGGTCTTTTATTTCAATAAATTATTATAAAATAGCAATTAGCTAGTAAAGTGGTTTATGTTAAACATTTGGAACAGATTAATGATCAATTTGTTGTATCCGACTAATTGTCCAAACCATAAGAATTACACGAGAAGCTTAACTTTATTCAAATAATTTCCCTCTTCTATGATTATGTAGATATTTATGTAATTTTCCTTCTATCTAAAATAGACATGTTTGTTAATCAAATTTACATATAAATATCTCTAAGTCTTTATAAAACTCATCATTCTTATCAAACCCAAGTTTTTGTATGGTGCTAGGTAATATTCATATCCCAAGTTAACAAGGAACAAGTTGTAAAGGAATACCGGTCCAAACTGGATAACAAACTGGTGAAGTGTTTTGAAGTCCTCGCGCCGCTCGAGCGGGAGGGCGCGGACAACGCGTGGAATACGATAATGATATGGCGGTCTACAATTAGGGTCACATTCAGATGTGAAGTAAAAACTATCGCTTGTAAGATTGCGCCAGGATATACTCGAAAATACATGAAATTTACCATTCGCTTTGATGTTGGACTACCTACTTAATTAAAACTTTTTCGGAGTCACGCCTGCTCAGAAAGCCAATGTATGTTCTGGTGGTAGACTTTGACATTCTTTGAAGCAGTAACAAGCCAATTAGAATAAATATATGTCAGCTTTAACAGGCCGATTATGTGCAATGCACTCCTGTCTATGAGAATATTTAAGTTTTATTTTGTATAAGTGTCCGTCCATTCTATTTTGACATCGTCTCCTAATAGAAATGCCGAAAAACTTTATTTAAGTTGGTCCTGTAGGCACTTTCTCATGTCTGAGTCTACCAGCGTTTCCCACAAGAGGAGAAAAAACATTTTTTGGCCCATCTTACAAGAAAAGCTTCGTGTATTTAAATCATTATCAACATCACAATTAATTAAAATTTCTTCTCACCTAGAAATATACCTACCTATAGGGTCGCCAAAACGACCAACCTTTCGCTGCTCCAGCTCCTGAAATACTCACTGTCAATAAGCAAATTACATCCATATCAGTAAAAATAAGTTTCAAACTAAATCCATCCCAAACACCTGATGTTGGAGTGGGGCGATCAAACACGGCGTCGTCCAGGAGTCAACAGCCTCTGTTTGTTGTGGGCCTCTCCAACCCTATCGCCGCCTAGTCGAGGCCCTCGAGGCCCGGACCGCTATTTGACTGCGACCCAACAAATTGGAGACTCGAGCCTTTTTGTAGCAGCGATCGGGTTAATAGGCCACTTTGGGACGAATAAGTTCAGAAATAGACGGAATTGCGTCGATACGAATAGCGAGTGAGTGCGGGTTTAACAATATGTTGTTAAAAATATGGTGGACGGTATCGAAATCTTGAAATAGGCAGCCATTATGCAGATTTGTTCCCGATCATTTATGAAGAGAATTCTTTACTTTAATTGAACAATTCTTGTATATTAACTGACTCTAACGATGTTAACTAAAATAAAGGAATTGATCTGTTTAGTTGTCAGCTTTTGAAAACTCGTTTACGACCATAGCTTTGCTCAGGCTCCCTTAAACAACTATCCTACTTTGCACGAACAGAACGTATGTATTTACCAAAATGTCAATGGCCAATTCGCAAAGTTGCCAAGTTCTGTGGCAAACTAGGTATTTGTGTTTGTTTGGTAACTGAATGTTGCCAATTAAAGAACGTATTTACAAGATCACACATATTAATGGGATGTGTTTAATGTTAAATATTAACCGGCAAGTTTACTTTGTCCCGTCAGAGCGTTCAAAACACATTTCAGGGAGTGCAACCTCAATTAGGCAGCTTTAAGGTGCTTTTCCACCCGTGAGGCGAGGATGAACGAGACGAGGCGAGAGTAGAAAATTGTTTTTTTATTGAAAAAAACCATTTCGACCGAATATGCGCGAGGACGGAAGGGAATTGAAATTTATCGATAAAAAATCAATTCTCATCTCCCCTCGTCTTGGCTCGCCGTTGGAGAAGCTCCTTTATTCTGGAGAGAACCTACTCGTATTATGGAAAATAGTTTGAAGATTATTCTCATTTACAGATTATTAAAACAAAACACCTTGAAATTAAAAAGAGATACCCTTTATCAGCTGTTAAGAGTACCTGTTAAGTCAACACGTCAGCGCCGGTGGCCAATTAAACATCTCGGCGTGTTTGCGCAGTTGCGCGCGCGCCCGTTTCCGGTCCACGCATGCGCACAATTGATTACCTGGAAGCACTGCCACTGCGCAATAGTTCGCCAGTTCCGAGAACGAAGACAATTAAAACAAATAACATTATAAGACAGAAGTTTTGGTAGCGTATTGCATTGCATACAATCTACGTTTTTCCATTACACCGGCTGACACGCCGATTATTTTGCATGTAGGTACTAAACATACATATTTAGCCGACTGTACTTGAACCGCAGTAAAGCGTTTCCAAAGCGCGGTGATGGTATTTTTTGTATAGGAACGCGCCACACCGCGCCGCCTCCGCTCTTAGTACGTTTGCGGCTCATGTAAGGTTTTATTACATCTACATACTACGTTTTACATAATAATTTAAAAAACGTGAGTGAGAAAGCCTCCTTCACATTAAAGAAGCTACACTTTCCTTGATTTTTGATGATCTTAGGATGTTACGTATTACATAAAGATTTGGTATGCCTTTAGACCGAGGTAGAACTTTCTTTGCCAGACTACATCTCACAGTTCCTGACGCCCAAAAGTGAGATTCAAATCAAAAGAGACCGGTGCCTTAACCCCGTCCCCCGCACCACCGCCGTGTTTACCTTACCACCACTTACCACACATTTTCACATCTTATTAAATCTATTATTAATTCCTCGGTCCTATTATGGCCCGCGTTCACACTCCTCGCCACAAAGGCCCTTATTATGCCTTATTATTTTAATATTGTTGTACTATCGCAACAATAAGCGACCTCCATTATTTGTATCTACAAGACATTAATGAGCATTATGGCCTAACAATAACCAACTCGAACAATCCATTCTAAAAGAACATAACATTTAAAATACAACCTTATTTTAAAGAATTAAACACCGACGTGTTCTGAATTGGTGGTAGTTTAAACTTGGCTGTTGTGTTTAAGTGACAGGGGATGCATCTCGAAATGTCAAGTTGTATTTTGAAAGAAAATAAATTCGTAATTTATTAGTGTGCCGTGGAGTGGGCGCGCCAAGTCCGCGGTTGTCGGTTCGTGGAAATGCGTGTGGCCGTATGGAATCAAGTGTTATATTAGAACGAGATCGCTTCGGCTAATATTTATTTACGAGTGATTACCTAGTTAGGACTCGAGTGATTATGGACGCGTATTTTTATAAGTAATAATGACGCGGATTAAGTAAATGTAAGAAGTGACTTAACTTTTTATTTAATATAATGATACTGTGTATTTTTTATACGTAACATTTTATGGTAATCGTCACAGCAGTTTCCTATTTATTCAAAGTTTTATTCTAGAGAAACAAAGACGTAAACGCAAAATCTTATTTTTAGCATAAAACTAACTTTTTATCTTTGGTTCGATATTTGTATTGTATCTTCTAGATTACCTACAATAATTATGCTTAGGAAAAATGGCAGGCACTTAACTATGTGCAGTTTATACCAACACATAACATTTCTTCTATAATAAAAGCATTTATATTACATACTAAGGCTCCATTGTTATATTTTTGCCGTTGCAACGTACGATGATTCGAATAATCACCTGAACAGCGACAAGCGGAAACACGAGCTGTCAAGCGATCCAACATGGCGCACAATGGCGCCGGCGCAGATAACGACGTCATGCTCCCGCGCATGGTAATGGCGTCACGGTGCACGCACACGCTTTTCCAATGGGAACCTTGTTCACCTAGGTTATAGCACATGGCGAATTTGTCAAGTATATACCTTTACTTATTCTAAGACACAAGAAATTATCAGTTTGGGAATTAATAAATGTGTGCTGTGTCAGTTAGCTCTCGGGATAGATACTTATTTTCTACTTAGCAAGATATACTTAAGGTGCACACGCGATTTTTTTCCAATATTAATATTATTCACCTACTTTATAAAGATTAAGATAAAGAGATATTTATTCACAACAATACAAGAATACCCACATTACAATAATAGATACAAAAGAACAAGACGGAGAAATTGTTGCGAAACAGTCCCAACTCAGCATTCGCTAGCCGTAAAGCCAGCACTGGTCTTCCGTTGGAACCGCTTGGTGAAGAGATGGAAAGACACACTTAACACAAAACATCATTAAGAGAAAAAGAAAAAAAAAACATGGACAAAAAACAATCATTCGTTCGAGAGAGAGTTATTGTACTTATTTCGAAAAAATCCGATATACCTATATTCTTCCAGCACTCCTAAAGTTTTTTTTTAAACTCAAAAATGGGTTTGCTTATTATAATCCCAGAAAGTCAGCATTTCCATGGATTCCTTGAATTATGATCATAATTTATACACGATGAAAGAGAGACGGATTTGCGTTTCTAGGATTTAAGGATCTTCATCTTAGGTAATTTCCATTGCATTCACGGTGCAATTCAGTACATCTTAATTTGAACTATTTGGTTTACACATGACTCAAACCTGCCGGCTGGATTAGATTTGCACATTAACCGTGACAGACAACACAAACTCTCATTTGAATTAACTTAAAAAATATCGTAACGATTCGCTCTGTCCCTTCGCAAACAGTTTCCCAATCGTCAAACAGCTCGCTGGGCGGGAATTAGTCCAATATGAGCTGATTATGTTGGCACAAGTGCGCGTGCGACGGTGTGTGCTCCGCATTCCACGGCGCATTACCGTGTTTGGACAGCGTTGGGCTGCTGAAGACGTCTGACACGGTTGGTTTGGGTACAAAAGTTTTAAGTAGCATATTCTTTCCAACTGCACGTTAAATTATCATAATATTTGTATGAGCATTTTTTGAGAAAAGCAAGATGAGTTAAGCGAAATACTAGGACGAGTTTTCTACATTTCTTTTTCTTTTATTCTGAATCCAAATAAATCCTGAAATATTTACAGTTGCAGGAATAAAATTGGGTTGGCAAATGAAAAAGTTGGGTTTTTTTTATAAGAGTGGGAAGCAAACGACCATGTAGGTTACCAAATGGGAAGTAATGACCACCGCCCATAAACACCAACAACTTCGATTTAATGCTAAGATTTGATAACAATAACGCTTTTACACTTCCATATCTCTCCCTATGCGCTCGAGTAGATTACTCCGTAAGAAAATCTTCATTCATTTAATTTGCATACCCTTCTAAGCCACGCGCAATATCCCTTTGTAGACAAATCTCAGTACCTGCCATTCCCTATCAAACGAAAATAAATTAATTCATTAAAAACCAATATGATAACCATACCGCAGTCCATAATCTGTATTAATTCCCGTATTGAGAGAGCTCAACTATTGGACGCATGGCAAATCCCTGTTATGATGGGATACGGATGCAATATATCGAGTAATTAAAAAAACATGTAGACCCTTTGACGAAGCGAAGGTTGCCTTTTGCGAATTAAGAACAGCTTACTAAGCTTCTGTTTGAAAATATTTAAGGTAATGTTTGTTTGAAATTTATTTTTAAATGAAGGGTCATGTTGACCTTGCAACTCTTTGTTCTGCTAACAAACTGACGGGAATTATGATAAAGGCACACCTTTTATCAGTAGTATTTTGTACAACAAAGAGAGTACCGTAGTTGAAAACTTGTAGAAAGATTATTGAATCAAATACTTCATCTCTAAACGCAATAACACACTCTATTACATAATCAATACACAACTAAACGATTTCTATTCCTTTTATAGACACCAATTAAGTCGCTACAAGCGTCATCGCCTGTGTACTCGTAACTGATTAGACGTGACGTGCTTTATACGAGCTGTAGTCATATAACTGTTGGCTACGAGCTGTATAGGAGTGGTATTACAGCAATTACTCGGCATCGGACAGCCGGCCCGTCAGGCCGATTGCCCGAAATCGCTTATTCACGGTCGCTAGTTGCCTAGTTAGCGCAGCTGTTTATGTGGTTTAAGGGACAAACGATGGCGGTTTGTTAAACAAACAAAAGCATTTGGTATCCTAAAATGAAATAAAAAATAATACATAACATTATTTCAAACGCGTTAGGTACTTAATCTTAATTACATATCGCTAGAAGTGTATTAACTATGATGCAATATTATGCTGGCAGGTTATTCAGAACTAACTGAAGCCTCATTTTTCGTAATATATTTATTAATAATATATGTATAATATATTTTATTTTATTTATTTATTAATAATTACAGTAATAGGTAATCAAAAGTTTGGGATAAGTACCTAAATACTAATTAAGAAACTTTCAGGCGCTCTCCCGACACTTAATTGAGCACTTCAAGTTATATGCCAATAAAGATGCATTTTCAAGTAATCATCTCGTATTTAAATTGATCTCTATTTGTACGAGTATGTGGTCAGTCCAGTCGGTTCCCGCCACCGCCCGTGCCCGGTCCCCTGCCCACGGGCAGCGTATAATTTGCGACACAGTCTTGTTTATTTTCCGGCGCTGTCGGAAGTCGCCTCAATTTCTCCCGACTCCTAATAATATAATAACATCGTATTTGTATTAATATTAACCGATAACTGCGTTTGTTAGCACCGTGACTTGCGCAAAAGCGAACCATTTTTGTGGCAAATTAGAGCCTTTTTAGTCGTTTTACCTGCTTATTAGGATAGTTAGTTTTTTAAAGGCGTAATAACGGTTGGAATTACATAAACGTTTAAATAAGCTATATATATTCCTTTTAATCATCTTGTATTTAACTTGTAAAAATCTACTTTTTTATTCTCACAGAAGTCACAGACCTAACCATCTACGTGATTCAGATACCTTACGCACAGCGCCATCTATCGCACAGTTACAACACTACGTAGCAAATTACTTCTCCCAATTTGAACTTGCCGGCGACCCTCCCAAGCGCATTTTTTCCTAATATCTCAGCTTATAAATCCTCTTAAAGTATTAATTTTTCCGTGTGTCCAGGACTCCGTAAGACGCTGGATTAGGGGCTGAAATAAATTCACTTATAAAAGTATGAACCGGCGCAGTATTGATCCTGTTACCCTCGCAGGGGCCGGGCAGCGGAGTCACAACATTTTGTAGTATCTCGTACGAATAAGTGGTGGTCTATTCAGGTGAGATTTATTTTAATTAGGAGCCATAGTTTCTGGTCTAGCGCTGTATTGAGGGAATGCATATATACGCATAATATAGGTTCTTTAATAGAACGAGTAGCCAGCAAAATAAAGGCCGTAATAATAAACCGGTTTTGGCCGACGACGTCAGAAATGTCAGTTTTCTATGAGTTTCCGTTTACGTGTCTTGAGTGGGCATCACAGATGTCAGCCAAGTGCAGTTAGTAAATACGGCCGTAAGAGCGTCAGTGCATTTTCGCTTATAGATTGTCCACTTGTAATCACAGGTACTGAGTTCGAATCCTAGGTAGTTCATCTAACTTAAGTCCTTTACCTGGTAACCGACGCTTTTATGGTACTGAACAACATTGTGAGGAAACCTGCACATTCAGGCAACTGAGAGTGTAAGAAGGGGGCACAGAAGACTTTCTAAAGAGTCGGGTCCAATAGGTAGACTTTGGTCATGGTTACCAAGCATGTAAGATTTACTTGATTTGACTTCAAAACACCACGTCGGCTATTAGACGTAAAAGTAACAATTTTTATTGTTAAGTGTTTTTCGTCTTTAGGTTGCTTAGGTTTCAGCAGCTGATAAATACAAAAAAAGCAAACGCAGAATTGTCAATGTTTCTTATAGTTACAGAAGCTCGCACCGTCTCGCCGATCTTTTGTCCGCCAATCACTCGATACAAACCAATCACCAAAACCGGCGCTTAAGTCGTCGCCTAACCGCGCGTTACTTCCCCAAATTGAATAATAACCTGTTAAAACCCGCCGGTGACGCCATTGTGTACCAAATTGCCGCCAAATTGGGAACAGACTCACAATCGCTTCCATTTAGCCGACGCCTGCACCTGATTGGTCGCCACGCCCCGCGTTCGAACACACTCACCGAAGAAATGGAATTATGCACCGCGCAAATAACGCCTTTGTGAGGCTGGCCGGTTGGAATTTCGAATTAAGAATGATGTGTGGATTTAAAAGAGTTCGTTCTTATTGATGGCTTAGGTAAATTATCGCCTTTGTATGTCGCTGCGTTTTGTTTGTCAACTTTATTTGATAGTTCAAACATGGTGTTAAAGAGACACCTTTGTCTCTTATAGCTATTGCTAGCCATACACCTGAGGCCCGTTTCACGAAGCTACAAGTTACAAATTACGAGAGGAAATCTCTTTCTAACTCCTTTTGCTAGAAAGAGAGTTCCGCTTGTAATTTGTAACTTGTAGCTTCGTGAAACGGGCCACTGGTGGCAGTCGGAAATGCAAAACGAACATACATCCTAACACCTATAATTCCAATACTAATTCTAACCTCAAACCTGAAAATAGATTAACCCCTTAACCTAACCTAACCTAACCTAACCTATTTTAGTAAAATTATTCTTTGTCATTTTGTCTCAAATTTAAATATCACATTGAAAGATAAGGACAAAGCATACTAGGTAGTTTAACCACACTTTAGCTATGTTGCGTTTATGAATAAAAACGTAAAGATATTACTATGAGGTGTCAGGATTAATTTCTTATCTCCCTTTTGCTATACTTATTTTTTTTGGCACGCTTTTGATTGCTAATTACTCAGGTGTTGCTTTTCAAACTGTATTAGAAACATACCACAAACAAACATAATTAATCTTGTTTTACAACCTAAAATCAATTAACCACTTTACTTTCAAGAGATAATCCCAGCCCTAATCGTGGATGTAGCACCGCGGCCCCCGAGCGCGGCCGCCCGGCGCCGGCCCGGCACAATGCCGGGCGTGACGTCATCAATAACGCCGCGGCATTATCGCGACAACAGCTCTATTAATATTAACACTGCACTAATCCGACCCCCGCCCTGGCTCGGGGACCGCGCTATGCGAGGTGGCGCCATCAAGTAGGTTTTTTTTTAGGAGGTGTCCCCTTGTTTCGCCGACACTCATTTCATAGAACGTAATTTCACTTCGAAGAACTTTCGTATCAGAAAACTATTTACTGCTGAACCCGTGTTGATTTCAGGTTATCTTAAATTTGATTCACGTAGGTTAGTCTAGGTTAGACTTGTAACCATCACAGGATAACTTGAAATCAACACGGGTTCAGTAGAAAATAGCTTACTATGAAACGAAAATTCTGTGAAGTGATACGTTCTATGAAATGAGTGTCGGTGAAACAAGGGTAAACCTTTTTGTGATCATGCACAATTTATACTTTCTAAAATAACAACATTTCAAGGAAACTTCATTACATAGTGACTACACTATAAGTATACTATAAATAATAAAAATGGGATGTGTTGAAAGATTTATTAAATCATCACCAGAAGCAGTATGACAAAATGTGCAATGTATTTGAAAAAAAAAACCTTTTCACGCGTTTGAAAACTTTAAAACATTCATATTTTTGGGACCACGAGTGAATTGTAATTGAAATGAAACGAAAATAATAGGGTTTCATATTGGAAGACGATTTAACTCTAATTTTATTGCGAAACACCACATCGTAAACAGAAATGGCACTCTTAATGTTTCGAAACATAGTTTTATTTTGGCGCGTATCTTGAGTTAAGTGTAGTGCTGAAATATAATAGTAGTTTATGTGACTGTTGCATAATAAGGGGCATTAAAATTCGAGTGAGTGTTTATGAAACGAGCCGAAGGCGAGTTTCATAATAGCATCTCACGAGTATTTTAATGCTTATTATGTACAGTTACATACACTGCTTTATCTACACACATATCATCAAAGCTCGCTATTATGTATTCAGAAATCGCATGTAATGACCGGCATTGCAGCATTGATTAGAGCTATTAGTAAAATAATACAAAAAATAAATGGGATAACAGAGATAATTATTTATTGTAATAATTATTATTTACAGTTTTAATTGTGCGGTGGTTGAATTCCACTTTTCCAGTTTTGATAGTAGAATCATGTTCGTGGATTTTGACGGCAACAACATATTTTCGACGCTCATTGCTTTATCCCTGATATCAGGTGGCGTCTCCGAAATATCGTGATCATGATCACTATCTTGATCACTCATTTTAAGTAGTCGTACTTACAATAGAATAATTATTTACGAACAAAACAACACAACAAACTTATTTTTTCGACAAAATGCGTCAAATGTGCCGGCAAATCAAAATTTGACATGTTGTTTTTTTTTAATTCAGAGACAACTAGATTAACCCTCAACTATCAAATCGTTCGGTATCAAGTAACGTGCGAGATATGTCAAAGTTGTGTGAAATTGACATTTCATTTTCAATAAAATGTCATCTCGACTGATTTAGAATAGAGGTCTAATCAAAAATGCTTCGTTTTTCAGAGATGTTCGAAATTTGAATGTCATAAGAACATCGAAATTGATGTTCTTATGAATTCATAAGAAAACTGCCACAGATTAAAAAAATGCTATAAGAATATAGTTGATTATTATGCTGGTCATAATTTGCGATTTCTGAACACATCATAGAGGGTTTATGATATGAGTGTAGATAAATGTTAATAATTGTCGTTGATCTCGCTCTATATTGTACTGACTAGCTATTTGTTGCACACCGCCGTCCTAATCGGGGATAACGCAGCGTTTAGCGTGACGCTGACAATCAGGTGCTAAGTGAATAGGTCCCGCGGGACCCGCGGCCCCAGGGACCCAGGGACCCAGGGACCCTCGCCATGTGTTATCTGTTTTACATTAATTGATCTGCCAATTGATTGTTTACTACGCTATTTGTTTAAGTGATTTAATTTTGGGCATCCTTAACCGGTTGAGCGGTCACGTTGTTTGACATTGGAGATTTGATTGTTTATTTCTTCGTTTCACATCAAAACTGACAAACGGATTTGCTCAGAGAAACCTGGAGGGCCTGGATAGGTTATTTTTTATCCCGTTCAAGTTATAATTTCTCATAATATGATCAGCGATGAAGAAAGGTCAAATAGCTGTACAAAATCGTATGCGTAGAACACGGTCCAGTTGAGAGAAAATTTTAAAATTTTAATTTTTCAGTTATTTCGACGAAAGCAAAAAAAATTTTTTTTAGTTTACCTATGTAAACGACGACACGTATGATTGAAGTGTTGGGATAAGACCATCATCGCTGACTGTAACGAAGTTTTGTAAGTAGGTATGTCTTCGCTTACATGACTCGGAATGTGCATGTGTGAAATTGTTAATTTCGTTTACAACCGGCAATAAAAAGACATTTCATCTTCTATGCCAAAACAAAATCACCATTTCGAAAATTACACCCATTCCTGTTAATTACCACATTCCTGCAACTACCCTCACACCGCGATCTGCAAATGGCGGCCGGGCGACCAGCGCGTGGGACCCGCACCCTGACCCGCCCGCCCTGGGTTCGGGGGTCTATTTATACTGGTGGGTTGGAACATATATGGCAGGGCTAATAAATCGTTTGTACCCTTCATGTAGGTATGTTTAATTAACTGATTACAGCTCCAGTTGAAGTAAACGTTGTGTTAAAATTGGCAGTAAAACGTTTTAGGCTCGAATTGTGATGTAGATTTTACAAAGTTGGAGTAGCATCTATGTCCTGCCACAACTGTTAAAAATTGCCAAGTCCAGGCAGCGAATAATCTGTCTCTTTTACTGCCTGGAACTGGAATTTAACTGCGGATTGGATATACCGAATTCAAGAATTAGTTACAAGATGGCTCTAAAATTGACGTGCTTGTATTTTTTAGCCCGGGACCAAAAGAGACGATAAGGGTTGTGACGACTATTTCCGTCCGTCTGACTCGTAGCTCTTAATCCGATAGACAGATTCCAGTTTTTCTTTAATTGAAAACTAGTATTCTGAACGTACCAACCCTATTTAAAAAATTAATGATGTACAGTTTTTACATCGGAAAGTTCTACACTTAAAGAGCTATTCTATAACAAAGGTTTGGATACCTTTACGTCGCTTCCTCACTCGTTCGAAATGTAAATCCCAAAACAAACGAAACACCCACACATGCCGACACACGTAACCCTTTAGACGCACACTAATTACCGGCGTAATTGTTAATTTGCGCTGACGTCGACGATTTATTGGCCGCCGAGGGAAGCGGCGGGCACGAGCAACGCTCGCGTTATACGTGTTACGGAGGGAAACTCAATTTTGGAGGTATTTGTCAGCCGTGAGAGCCCTGAGCTTTCTATATCACTGAGCCAATATTGGTGCTTCCAGCTGTCCATCAATTCAGTAGTTTTGTGATATTTCATCGGTCACTTTGGATAACGTCGTAAGGGCCCGTGGTCGCAACTCGTTTTCTAAGCGCGTACCTACTTAGATAAAAAAACCGATTGCTGATTTATATAGTCAGCAAGCTTCTGCCCGCGACTTCGTCCGCGTAGATTTCGATCACAGTTATTTACGTTATGAATTTCTTGAAGAAATGTTCCTTCAGTAACAACAATACACGAAATTTACGCAAAATAAGACTTTCATTCCAGAAATACAATGGGTTTAGTCGCCACAGTTTGAACAAAATTGACCCGGGTGTTGATTTAACCGATGAACTTATTAGCTTCAAAGCAAATTATTAACCGACTCAGGACCGCACGCTTACGTACGAGACCGTAAATGCGTAGCCAAACTAGACTAAATTGTGATACCTCTATGCTAGTGATTTCACGGTTTGTGTTGTCCCCACAGTGGAACAATAATAATGCGAACTTCTTGGCAGTAAGTTAAATGATAAGATAATGTCTAGCGATCCGAACGACCCTGCACAAGGCCCTGCCACCACTAAGCCTGTTAACGTAGCCGGTGGGCAGTGTAATCAGCAATCAGCGTCAATCGCGAACGCGGAGCAATCAGTAGCCCGCGGTGGGTGTGGACGGCGCGGCGCTCGTCGGGTCGCGCGGGCGCGGCGGGCGGCAATGCGATCAAGCTAGGTGTACCCACCGCGGAGCGTCTTATTACTTGCACAACACTTGATGTAGTTACTGGGACAGCGTGTTTCTTCCACGCTTACGGCACGGTATCTGCAGTCTTTGGATTTCAATTGTCTATTAGCCTGGACTGTGGTCTCGTTCACCTTGTCTATGGCATAAAAACGGAAACTAATACTAAGAGAATGGTGTACAGTTTTTTGTGTTTTTATTTGGGAACTATAAAGTTTGAAACATCGTAATTGGTTTAGCGGTTACCTGCGAAGATAAACTGACAAACCCTTCCACATTTATAATATTACCGTACTAGCTGCATCGTGCGTGGTCGGCGATCGTGAAGGAAGCGCTAGTTTGACAAGGAACGATTTCTTGAATCTCACTCAAACGCATTACTGCGTTTTGTATTCATCGAATTTGCTTTTAATCCTGCTGTTTGTACTAAGTATGTCTGTTGTGTTTCAGTGTGTATTTATCAAAATCTTTTAACAAATGAGGCAGCTGATGATAAACAAAAAATAATAACAAACAAACAAACGCATAGTTATGAAAATACGAAGTAATAACAAGGATATAATCAACAAGATCGAATCTGACATTGTAATCTCCACGGATCCAAATCAATGTTTCATTTCCTAACAAAATATCCACCGTAATTTACTTGATTATCTCAACCAATCAAACTATTACCGCCGTGAGCCAACAATCCGGAAGGATTGTCCGGTCGGGCCGGTTAATTGATGTTCCCGGCACACCCAGGCACACGCGGGTACACCGGGCACGGCTTAGCGGCTTACATCCACTTACGGCTGTCACTTAGACGGTAATGGGGTTGGGGTAAAAATAGAAACATTGTGTTCACCTTAATCGTTTGTTATGCACTTATGCCCTTTAGGGAATAAAAGAAGAGGTTTTTTCTTAATGTCTACAATATACTACACGATACGAAAATATTACGTCTGTTATTTTCGGAAAAGCTCACTGAAAGAAAGGGCTTCTTGTTAGATATTTTCTTGGGTCAAACAGGTTTTTTTTTTGCTGCCTTTTTTTAAGTGTTTTACGAGTACCTTGTTTGTTGTATCTAAGTAGGTGCCTAATTTATTTTTACTGGGATTACAACTAGAATTGTGAGCACGTAGGTATAGCTTCTTTATTCTTTTATTTTTTTAGGTAGAGTTATTTTGTACAGGTGCTTTATTTTTATTTGATATAGTTTATCATACTTCTTTCACAGAATCCTATTATCACGTCAGTTATTGGCAAGCAGATTGAAGCTACCATAACGTCATCAACGTAAATTCGTAATCAAAGCAGGATAGGGTAAGTGGAATAGAGGATCTTTATCGGCCCGCGATTCAGCAGTATGCAGCATGAGCAGGACAATCCGCCGCACATGTCCCCTGCCTGGTTAATGTACTATCTGGCTGCTAAACTATCTGAACGAGAACTCTTCTAATCAACTGTTCTGCCCACTGCCTCTGCCTATAACAGCATTGTTCCTATTGTAAAACTTTCCTATGAGACGTTTCCGGCAACATCTAACAATATTCTAAATTTTAGTAACGATAGAGAACGAACATTTATTTATACTTGAAAATGTTCGCATTTACTATTTGAGACAATTTCCAATTTTTTGAAAAAATTCCGCATCTTACCCATTGTCTTGAGTGAAAGCAGCGTAAGATAAAGAATAGCTCCGAGTCTATTAAGCACAACTCACACAGCTGATGTGATTACGCGACTACGGTGCGTAATCTTGCCCGCGTGATTACACCTTAATCACGCGACAAGGAGTCCAGCGGCCGGCGGATTTGTGGTGGGGTCGGTGTTTTTGTTATACTGTCACGATTAAGTATTGTGTTGCAATAGCAAATATTAAGCGTAAAGAAATAACAATTAATAAAATGTCATAATTCGGCAATTTTACCGGACTGTAGTAGCCGTCTCGCTTAGTTAGACTCCGTTCGCGTAGATCTAGTTTATCACTATTCCGCAGAAGTTGAGCCTCTATTTTACTGGGTACAACCATGTTGCCTTTGAAATGATATCGTATTGCATTTAATTTGGCCGCCATAACTGTCAAGTAAATAAGAGCTATCGTAACGTTCACATTACGATAACATTTCAAAAGCAATATGGTTTTACCAAGTGGAATAGAGACCCTGTGCATTATAAACTAAAGCCAATAGGTTGAAATTGACTTTAGCGTTACCTTTTCTTAGACCCATAGGCTGAGGAATTTTACCAGCTTCCCATTTATTCATTGGTTGTTTTCTTTAAGCTTCTGTATTTATTATATTAGTAAGCGTCATTTCAAAACTGTATCTTTCACCGCTCCCTCTTGCATTCCATTCCGACACATCTATTGCAAATGTAACATGTGTGGGGGTAGCGGTACCGAGTCGTACCCGGTACCGGTACCGGGGTACCGGAGTGCGGGGGGTATTAATTTGCAGCGGATCGCGCTTAATTAACGGATTTAATTAGAAATTAACTGTTTGGCGCGCACAGGGCTGCCGCGTTGGGTTAGATACACAAACATTATTAGGATTTATTTCAGATAATAAATTTATTCGTTTACGTTGAATTTAATTATTATCTCATTAGGGTTTTATTACGCAAAATCAAATTTAAGTATACCTAATAGTGGATCTCATAAAACTAGTAGTAGATGCATTGCCTAATAGCAGTTAAATTCTCCTTTTGTACGCTAAGTGCAAAAAATAATCATTACCGAATTAACCCAAACTAAGTTGTAATAGTTTATTTCTCAAATGACAGTTTTTAAACCAGCCATACCTTGCCTACATGCTAAGTAATGATACTTGATATCGGTCAATAATAACAAGTACCCAAAAAAAATAGTTTTCACAAAAAAAACAATAGAGCCGTATGTAGCGCGTTTTAAACTTACAATGGTCCATGACGAACACCTAATGTTATTGAAGTAACAAATGATTATCACGCGTCACTCAAATTTCCCAACTTGCTACAGTGAAACAGTAGACTTTACTAAAACCCGATGCCGCCGCCAACCCTAGCGCGCTTGCCGAATTTGAAAATTTAATTTAGTTGCGTTTTGTGCGGGTAATTGGTTTGTCCCGTGCGCAGAACTACCGCAGATTAGGGCGGCGGCGGATAATTCTATTAACATTGTATTCACCCGTTTGTCAATCATGCTTTGGAGCAGCTTTAACGACCGTCAAACTCGCCATTGGATTCATTGTCAATCATTAGTTATCACTGCCTACTCTTATTAATAACTGCCGTTTTGGTATTAAGCAATATTCCTTCTATATTTCTTCTAACTTGTATAATATGCCGTCTGAAATTTACTTATTCCAACAATTCGATTATAATTCTGGAGTTTCCCAAGGAAGTTTTTCAGGCTCATTGTTGTTCTCGACATAATAAATAAATAATTATAATGTTGCGATTTGCTGATTTGAATTAGTGACAGTAATAAATCGTTACCTACTTTTATCTAAGCCTTAACACATGTAATTTCATTCTTATATAGGTACCACATTGGAATTACATATTAATAAAATATGTATTTCGGTTTAAAGAAACTTTATTGTCTAAATAAATTACAAATTTCACTTACATTTACAGTTCCGGTACTGAATAAACGTCGACTGAAATTTTTAAATATATGCAATAACCCTTAATAAGGTAGAGACGATTTAGCGACCACATAATGTTTTGAGATATTTAGAATTTAAACCTCACGCACTACAGAATATGATACATATTCAGTTGTTTTTGCAAGAAAAGTGACTTGCTTTTAAATGATTCCCTAGGAAGTGTCAAACATGAAACTGTGTTTGAATTTTACGTAGCATAACTGTATAACGCATTCACTGCCAGGGGGCGTGGCCTAGGAACAAACTTGTATGACAGTGAACGCATATATGCGTCGGTGGCAGTGAATGCAATAACCGTGGCCATATTAAGGGTTAATACTCATGTAGCACGATGAAATAATTCAATAAAACTAACCGCTAACGAGAAGGAATGTAGAGATCACCGGTTAAGTGATGAATTCTCTATCGACCAAGCACGGCCATTATCTAGTGCTAAGATTAACATTTACTATAACTGTTATCCCTCACCCAAGACCCCTCTTGCCCACAGGTCTGGTTCCAGAACCGACGAGCAAAATGGCGCAAGACGGAGAAGTGCTGGGGCCGGTCCACCATCATGGCGGAGTACGGGCTGTACGGGGCCATGGTGCGCCACTCGCTGCCGCTGCCCGACACCATCCTCAAGTCCGCCAAGGAGAACGACCAGGTCGCGCCCTGGCTACTCGGTGAGTTCGGTGAGGCCAATTCGTTTTTATACGGGGGCGGGGCGTGGCGGAGCATGCGGAGAGACATCTTGAGGCAAGTCTTGGGTTAGTCTAGCATTGGACGTCTTTTCCGAGTTACTGTGTACTCGTATACTCGTCACTACTTCATCATTAGATTTTATATTCCTACGGAATGATTAAAAAGTCATTATGATTACAACTATGTACATAGTCAAATCATAATAGATTGAATTCTTCAATTTGGTGAGGGTGACCCGAAAACCAGTTAGAGGAATTAACCTAACATGTTCACAAATCTCTCTAATTAGAGTTCATTATGTTTATTTTTATTAGCTAATTATTTGCCCAAATTGATATCTTAGGTAATGCAATCGTCAATAAAATACGTAATTAGGTACTTTTTAAATAAAAATAAATAAATAAAAACTACTGGGGCAAATTACAAAATATACAAAATAATATTCTACAATTGCCATTGCTTTCCGCTATTTTTTCTTTTGGAAATTCCGATAATATAGGTAATATCCTTCATCGTCCGAAACTGTTACCTAAATCAGTTCTATTGCATGCATAAAATAAGCAATCTTCTTCATAAATATTCATTAACTAAAGGGCTAGTTTTAGTTCCTCTGGTTTAGCGAGTTTTTGAATTTTTTATTAAAATGTTAAAAGATAAAAAAGATAAAAGATAAAAGATGTTTATTCAGTAAGTAGTGTTAAAGCATAGTTCGCCACTCCCCTCTCCGCTAATTCTAAGCTCCTTCTAGCACGAGCGGCTCTTCTGAAATTAATTACCGATTATATTTATAGACAGGTAAGTTTAATGTTGTCACTAGATGTATTACTTAAGATTACCTAAAGTGTCTTTACTTTATTTTAGTCCATCCTGCTGTGGCGGAGGCGTATTTCTGTAACGACTGTCAATTCCTAGCGAAAACATTTGATGTGTTTTTATAATTTCGCCATTCCTTGTAAATCCACCAGGCTTTCTGGAGTAGAAAACTGCTAACGCTACAGTGGCCCAAGACAAGATGCTTAACGCAAACGTAAGCGCTTTTCGAAAACTATTAAAATGTATGGAATCGACATAAGCGCTCCACGCAAACGTACAGCAATTTCTTTAGTTTAGACAGTCGCTGGCTGAGGATCCAGTGACATGACAACTCGTATAGTTTGCGTATAGTGGTTCATATCAAAGCTTTTCTTTTTCAACCAATGTCATCCACTGTCATAGGTTAGCCGTTTTATCATGATTGCTACAGATAAAGTTATTCTCGTGTAAACTGTAAGTGTCCACGGGCTAAAAGTGAAGTGCATTTTATACATAATAACTGGGGTAATTATTATGTTTAAAATGCACTTTACTATTTCGTATGGATATGTATACCAATAGAATAATTTAAGAGTAGACTACTGGCGACCTTAAATCTCAAAATAATGAAAAAGAACTTCAAAATGCATTGAAAAACAAACAAAAAATGACACCCGTAAAAAAAAGAATTGAGGACCTTCTCTTTTTTGAAGTTGGTAACACCCGGGTCCCAACCCCTCCTTTCTAAAGACCTTTAATGCCGCTCTGACCGTGATGATTTTGTTCAAGAGTCGAGCCCGGTGACAGGTGGGGGGCGGCCGTAGCGGCGCCTCTCCCCCCTCAGACCGGCCTCCGGTGAGTCCTCAGACCTCACTCACTCCGTATCAGACTCGCTGCAAAACTCAGCCAAATCATTGACGGACGTTGATTTATAAAAACATATCGGCTTTGAACTCGACAGTAAAGTGAGCTTTAGGTTTCGCTGGCGCTTGTAAACAAAATTTAGACCTTGGTATCTACAACTTTGGCCGATCTGCTTTAATGACGGAACCTACGGTAAAAGTTATAAGACACGCATACAATATTAATATGCACTGACGAAACAAACTCCTCATCATTATTTTGGACAGGCCAGCATTTCCGAATTCGTTTGATAATTGGGCATCGATAAGTTTTTATAAATCAACGTCCTAGCCGAGATTCAACGCGGTAAAATCTTATAGCTTTTGATGTGTTATCGTATCGACTTTTTAATAGCTCTTATTTACTTGGCAGTAATGGCCACCGAGTGAAAAACAATAACATAACCCGTCAAAGGTTTTACTGTAAATATTAAAGTTAAATGTCTAATTATCCAGCGAGTCTGATATAAATGGAGATACTTAACCCTGTCACTGCACGCTCGAAGTAATTAGCTAGACGTTGGACAAAATTAGCACCCGTTCACCTAAAATAAAATAAAATATTCACAAATAAATATATAATTTAAGATCTAGTTAATTGGTAATCCCTAGGGTATAACGGTGATATATTTCTCGTAATTTAATTTTTTCTCGTATATTAAATAATTTAATATATTTTTTTTCTCTTATATTTCATAATTTAATATCTTTGAAACCAATGCCGATCAGCAATGACTTTTCCGACTTACCGACGAGTTTATTGACGAAGAGGTACTAGCGAGATCTTGAACCTTCAATGTACGAGTATAAAAAATATCGTACCTCCATCAAGGTCGTAGGTACCTTACACGGCACAATGCCAGCGAGTGGGCCACAATGTTTTGTCCTATTCTAATTGGTAAAACCGTATAGCTTTTGATATATTATGGTATTATTTTTAACTCGGCCGCCATTACTGTCAAGTAAATAAGACCTATAATAACGCCAATACGATAACATTTCAAAAGCAATATTGTTTTACCGTTTAGAATAGAACGCCAGTAATACTTTCCGTTATCCTTTGTCTCGATTCTGGTCCTTCGAACCGGATTGGAAACAATCTTAACATTATCTCTAAAGTAAGCTAGGTGTCTCCCAAAAACAATAACGGGCGTGCGCCAGCCGCAGACAAAGAAAGCATAATTTTTAATCTCAGCAACTCTTGCTCATTTTTCTCCCGGCCCCAGAACCTTCTAAAACACAACCCATTCCGAAACACACCCTTTCATTTCCACTTTAAGGTTGTCTTTGCCATGTTGCAACAGATTCAAGAGCTTGTTGCATGTGAAAGGGACTCTATGTCGTTGTGCTAAGGTTGGTGGTGGAGTGGGGTGCGGGGAAGGCTTATGAGGAGCTCTTTATTCGCTGGCCGTGTTTTGCGACGGCTTAGAACAATTACTGCATAATCACGTGGTGACAATGTAATTATACGGATTTTATAATCACGGCATTTTATAATTCCTGGTTTATTTGAGGTTTACTAGTTTTATATACATATATTTATACCTTTTAAATTTCCTGGAACTTTAGATACCCGGAATTTACACTATCGCCAAACCAAATTTTATCAAAATTAGGTCAGTGCGTTAGCCCTGAGGTGTGCCTTTGAACCAGACTGGGACACACGCTTTTTCAATAGAAATTTTGTTTTTTTTGGCATGGTATCCGTATGTCTACTTTAATTAGATTATTGGATATTGCTTGTTCAATGAATGGATTATTTTTCAAAACGTATTTAAAAAACATTTTTTCAAATCAAATTACCCTGACGATTATTTTTGAAATGATTAGACTAATAATTGCAATTTTTTTTAAGGCCCCCATATGATTGAAAGCCCAAAATCATGTTTCATTTGTTCTGTTACTAAATAACTGAGATACATTAGTTATACTGTAAGCTTGAACTTTTAGGTTTAAATATGAAAAAAATATAACGTTACTATAACTGAGCGGAAAAGTGAAATGTGCTTACACCTATCAATCCTATAAGGATGACTAATACTTACACAAGAATTTGGCAGGATATTATTTGAAACGAAAAAAACGTTTCATTTTTAATCTTAACCAATTGAAAGTCATTTATAATCCAGAAAATTTCAACAGTTCCCGAGGGAACAGTGATAGTTGGATTCTACTGAAATAAAATAGCGTATAGCGGGTAAAATAGAGTTAAAAATGATTGCTTTTCTCAGATCATTGTGTTACATAAACTAAATAAATCAACTCAAGTAGCCATCTCGTAGCACGCACGTAGCAGCTCTACGCAAGTGCTACGAAACTATCACTTTTATTATTTTTACAAAGTATAAAAGATAAATCGATGAAATTGCTGTCATTAACATCATCCCAACTATTTATTTAACACATTAATACCCCTCTCAAAACCAATATCGAAGCAAAACTTGATAAAAAACCGAAAAAATGGCTTCACAAACTAATCATATCAGAGCAAACCGCCATCCCATCAGGCCGAGTGGTTCCCCCGCGGGGGGGGCGCGGCGGGCGGCGGGGCGCGGCGCAAGATGGCGGCACATTGTCTCGGCTTGATTAAGGCAGATTTAAACCCGGCTTATGTACTAATTATGTGCTCAGCTCACCTGCTATGTGCACTTTTGTGTTAAATGTTTTCTCGTTAACGAATGGTTTTTATTTACAACGTTTAGTGAGTGGTGGAGGGTTGAGGAAGGCGTTATTATGACTCGATTGACTACATTTGTATGGTTAGTTTGGGACATGGATACCTAACGACAATTATATTAATTATGTTTAAATCATTATTGTCCAGTGCCTTGCATTAATGTCGTTGACAAACATAGTGATTTTTTTGTTGTTAAATAAAGTGATTAAATCATTTAATTAGTAATTATTGTCTAATACTTAAATTTTATTTTCGCATAAGTACATCATGAATTTTTCTTAGAATATTTATGTTTTTAAATTATGTATTTAAATATATTTTTAGTTTTTAATGAGTAAGGAGATTTATTAATTAGTACCGGATCTGCATAAATACATGACTTCAGCGTCCTTAATTAGGTAACAACTTAAATTGTAAAAAAATGCTAGTTGTTATAAAAATACTTACAAAATTGTATTAAATATTAATGTAATGTAGCATTTATCTTGCCTCTGAATATGATCGGCTAATAAGTTAAATATCTTTTTAAAAAGAAAATCTATATGTTTATTTTTCTAGAACAAACAAATAAAATAAAATCACCCAGCCAATATGAACCGAAAATAATTTAAAACCCACTTGACTTTCTCTATTCCACTTTCGTTGTCTGTTCCATTATCTCGAATCGTTATCTCCCATACAAACGTCTAACAAGCAAACGTATAACAATTACACCATTACCATCATCCAATTTCCATCCATTACTCTCCTTTACTTCGCCGCGCGGCTTCGCCCGCCAAATGGAATCTAATGCACCTCAAGAACTATCGCCGATTACCCTCTCGCTTTGAATTCCCTTTCATCTCGCAAATGATCATCCCATCACCAAACCCGCGAGCCACCCGCCAGACAAAAGCCATTTGATTGTCATCTCTAACTTGAGGCCATAGGCGCTAAAAGGTTTTTAACCGACTGCAAATCTAGCGTTGCAATCCATAGATGGACTAAAGGTAATACTTCGCAAAGAGCCCTCGCTTTGACTCCGCATCTCGACATTAAAATTGATAATAATTACGTTATCAAAGAATCTTGTAAAGTATGTTTAATTTAGAGTGCTACTCCGGACCTTGCTAAAACTTGATTGTTACCAATTCAACATGCATTAGCGGAATTTAGCTTTTCATATTTCCATCTCACTTGAGTATGAAAATATGTTTAGGGTTGAATGGCACCTTGATATGCTCATGAAGATACATATGATGCTCTCTGAAGGTTTTTGTGCTCAAAAGTCTCATGAAAATCTATAACTAGTTACTACACTTTACCTGTATAAGTAAGTGGTAATAATATTATCATGGTCTTTAAATCGGACACTCTTCACTTACGTAAAAACTGTTATTTAATCTGTGCTCATAGCTTTAAGATTAAAGTTTAGAACGTAAAAACTTTATTTAATCTGTGCTCATAGCTTTAAGATTATAGTTTAGATAGGTAGTTTTAAGGCAAGTATTAGATACATACATTCATACATACCTTCACGCCTGTAATCCCAGAGTGGGGTAGGCAGAGCTACATAATTACCTACAACTTTAAAAACTTGCTGATAATTCAGTAACCACATATTGCACAGATAGGCTAAGATGTTTACCAGCGTATTAGTGACAGATTGCAAGCACATCGTCTAACATTCCTACAAGCCTTTATTCCCTTAGTCGCCTCTTACAATACCCACGGGAAAACATGGAGTGGCACTATTCTAAGGCCTGGTTCCCACTATGCCGGATCCGGCAATTTTGCCGGTTCAGGTAAGGGTCGTGGCTGTACAATTTATATGAAGCAATTCACATTATGCCGTGTGAACAGCGTCATAAGCCACTAGCCTTACCGGCATCCGGCAAATTCGCCGGTCCGGCATAGTGGGAACGGGGCCTAACCCGGCAACCACACGGGGCTAAATTGCTTATATGTATATACGTGTCAGAAAGTGGCGGATGTTTTATCCACATTTTGTCGCGCGATAAACGCAGCCATAGTAGGCTTCGGAGACCTCTATTCTACTTGGTAAAACCATATTGCTTTTGACATGTTTCCGCATTGTCAACGTATTGATAACTCTTATTTACTTGATATTAATAGCGGCCGAGTTAAAAACAATACTATTACATGACAAAAGCAATGGAAAACCATATTACGTTCGGTAAAAACCGAGTAGAATAGATCACCAGTATTCGTTGAACATACTCGTAAACCTAATCCAGTTAAATTACACACAATAAATTCCTAAAACTAATTGATCTCAACTACGAGCTTTTGGGCACCGCCTGAGGCGTCCGACGTAAATCAACGGGATTTATTCCCGGAACTGCTCCGGGCGGGATCCCGGCGGCCGGGACCGGGACCCGCGTGCCGGGTGCTAATGGACAAAGTTGTGCTAATGTGCTCGGACAAATCAGGTCATTATTGAGCTTGATCCCGTGTGTTAGGTTAATGACCAGTCACGTTTCTCGAATCGAGTTTGTTTCAGTATAAATTACACCAGCACAAACTTCTTCCTTCTATCGACCGAGTACCTAAGTAACGTAATAACGTAATGTTATCTAAAAAAAATGTGTGGCACTTGGAATCTATTTAGTACTAAACATTTTTGCATTGAAAATAACATTGACTTTGACTTTCGTATCATCTTAATAATGGGTATACGGTACACTACATAATTCCAAAGGGAATTTTCATAATATCGAACGTAGTATTTTGATGTCACTTATATTGCCACTTATTAGGTGGCTGGCAAGAGCTGGATGAGAGTGCCCACGAATCGTGCTCGTTGGCTTGCAATGGGAGAGGTCTATGTCCAGCAGTGGACTAATATAGGCTGATGATGAAGATGATGATGATGATGATGATGATGATGATGATGATGATGATGATGATGATGATGATGATGATGATGATGATGATGATGATGATGATGATGATGATGATGATGATGATGATGATGATGATGATGATGATGACGATGATGATGATGATTAAGATGATGATGATGATGATGATGATGATGATGATGATGATGATGATGATGGTGACTTACAATTAAACCTAACCCAACCTACTACAGTAATCAAATTATGCATTGATCCAGGCAAATTAATATTGGAAAAAAAAACGGATTTTAAGGTGTCTCTTAAAATAATGTATGGAAACGCGAATCTGTTTGTGGTTGTTTTAGGGGTAGGACATTTGAGAACGCGACAAGCTAGAGCTACTTACGGCAGCTCACGTTTTCAAATTGCCTTAAGTATTTGAAAACTTAGACTAGGTTATAGATACTTTTAAGTTTTTTATAGACTTGATAAACTGTCAATGAAATCTTGTTAGAGAATAGCGCTTCAATATAGCTTTGTTCGCCGGATACACCTATGTCTGGCAATTTACTTGTCAATTATAACTTGTTGCTTGCAAATATATTTAGTTGGGAAAGCAATTAAATAGATTTTCTTAAATCTTTTTACTGAGTGCGTTTGATCCTAGGGATGGAACTAAGGGATTTTTGGAAATTAGTCCCCTAAGGGGTTAAAATAGGAGAGTAACGGGAAACGAATTCTTCGCGTACGAAGTCGCGGGCGTCCTCTGGTCTATACTAATATTATATAGAGGAAAGATTTGATTGTTTGTTTGTTTGTTTGCATTGAACAGGCTCCGAGGCTACTGGACCGATTTGAAAAATTCTATGGGCTAATAGGCTATGTTTTATTTATTTGCGCGGACGGAGTTGCGGACAACAGCTAGTTACTTACAAAAGTAAAATGTCGTTAAAGTCGACCCTTCAATTAACCGACGCAACGCGCCTTAGGTACCGACTTTAGGGTTTTAAGACGTGCAAACGGAATTCAACCTCATGGTGGCAGACCGCATAATTCCTCTGACTGCCCAGTCCACCGATCTTTGCTAATATTCCAAAAAAGACAACTACAATCTTCCACCGTAACACAGACGCTTTACGTTCACTTCATAACTTAAAAAATCTACTCGCAGCAAAACTTATTGCACCAACAACTTATCTGCATCAAGAACCAGTAAGAAAACTACAAAATACTCGGTTAACCGAACAAACCAGCCGTCCCCGCTGAGCAGCATAAGTTATTCAGAAACCGCCGTCTCCGGCTCATTCGTCACAAAAAGCAATTCCAGGCTTTAAATATTAATCATACAGTAACTTGGCCGCATTCAGGCTCACAATCTGCCTGTATATATGTATATAATATACGTGTGAGCGGTAAATAAGGCCCGATTAGGCATGCAGGCGGCGACTGCACTAAAAATCTCGTAAAAATACTACCCGCCGAGATATTAAGAGTCGTAATATGGAGATGTCGAGGAGACGGACTGATGAGAATTTTAAATTTAGCCGGTTGCGAGCTGAACGCGATGTTTCTGTGCTTTAACGGGGCTGGGGAGCGCGGTGACGTGATCTGCTCGTATGTTTACGATCCGAAATGTCGCTGCACGTATATTTAAAGTTTCACACTTGATATAAATACCTCAATAGATTCAGATTCAGATACCTAACGTATGATTTAATAGAATGTTATGTAATATTTGAGGGAGTTATAGCCCTGGACCCTATTCATCTCCATACCTCTGTATTTCCAATCAGCGCCTCTATTCTAGGCGGTATAAACGATATCGTAGTTAACCTGTTAAGGTATTGTTATGACGTCAGCCGTCATTACTGTCAAGAAAATAAGAGCTATAAAAAACGTTGACAGTACGATAACAGGACAAACACGATATTGTTTTTACCTATTTAAATCCTTAAGCACTGAGTAATCCGACCGGCTTCCCACTTAATCTCTTTTTTCGCTGGCGAGCCAACTTAACCCGTCAGTACCTACACGTATAAACTGGTAGGTGATTCACGTAAACAACACGTTCTTGAACTCGACGCACCAAATATTAACGGGCGAGATTAAGTGGTCCCGTCATAGCGTAGAATCTTAATTTAGGGGGTGTTTTCTAAGCTTACCCGCTTGTAAGCGAGCCGTTTTTAAAAGAATAACACTTCTGCATACTCGGGCATGTATTACTACGAGGTACTTAATTCAAAACTGTGTACTCGTTACTGGTGACTGAATCGATAGAAAGAGAAGGAAATAACGAAATCAGGACCTTATGAGGTTGGTCGTACATCGAAGGAATGTTTAGTCCGAATTTGTCGTTCCTAAGTGTTTCACTTGTCCGAATTATCAAAAATAAAAATGCTCTCTTTCCTGAAACTGTTTTCTATTTCATGATTATTATAAAACAAACTTAACATAATCTAATCCTTTTATTTAATGTACCTACATGATTTCAGAAAAAAATATGTATTTCAAATTTATGAAAATTCGGACAGATGCAATAGTTGGAAAACCAAAACTTCGGATTTCTCTGCTCTCCAGATTTGTGTAAGTGTACCTACGTGCATTTACAGAATAAAGTTCATTATAAATTAAGTACAATCCTATGACCTCCAGTATGGTCGTCCCGATAACCTGATCACGCACCATGCCGAGTCTCGTCACGTCGGTAGCCCGAGTGCATCTCGACACGCCACCCGCAATTTATGACTTGCAGAAATGCAGACGGACGAAGTCCAGAAATAGGAATGCTATGGTAATTCCTAATAGTTCATTATACTTCATTATTAAGTGCTTAACAAAGGCTTAATAGATTAAAGGATAACTTCTTTTTTTAATGCAATGGAGACGGGAAATGAGGTCATAGGCCACCTGATAGTAGTCGGCTTCTGATTCCTATATAAATTGGTAATATTAAGATAAGGACGGAGGAGGTGCTGGAGCATTGACGTAATTCGCTTATAAATGTCAATCCATACATTTTGTTTTCGAAAATCGCTAACGTTCGTGTTATCTTATCTAGGCTACCAGTACCCTTATCCATGAGTCATAATTACCGCACTCGCTAGCGAGTCAAATGCTATGTCCTCCGACCTCGCCGTATTCTTATACAGTGCGAAGGACAGAGCATTCCACTCGGCTAAAGTTTTCGTGTCGTTGATTTAAATCGATTTTAGTCGGCAGACTGGCCAAGATTAGCTAGAACAAGAGATGACTGGAGAAATGAGGGGGAGGCATTTGCCCAGTAGTTGGACACTAAATAGGCTATATAGATATAGATAGTCGGCAGACGGCCTCATGGGGTCACAGACTGATACGTAACTTATGAATACGGGGTTAATCGTCAACCATTTTAGATGTGCAACACTGATTAGTAAAACACAAACCGCAACCCTCAATCTTCTATCTACTTATGATCCCCTGGTACTTAGTAACGTAGACTGGTACTTGTAAATAGAGAATGAGGTTACACGAGCTGGCTGCATAGCGTCATGCATCACTTTACGAGCTTCGAACTGCATAATGAATGCAGCGCGTCGACAATGTCAGTTTATGTTGTCAGCAGATATGAAGACGGCAGGAATTTCTTTTCTTGGATAGAACCAGATAGAACCTTGTAGGATATAATGTACTTAGAATATTCCATTAGACTTTTCTTTGTAGATATGAATGTGAAGGCCGGATTTGATTCAAAATAGCTGTCGTGAGTTTAATCGTTGTAGACCGAACGTTTGTAGCCTTGTTGTTTGTTTGCCTTTTTAGTGAGACAGATTCTTGCATTTATTTAGGCGTTAATGTTTTTAATAACACATCTCAATTGTCTTATCCACCTGCTTTTAAACATTACATGATATTTAGATAAGTTCTTACACTAATATTAGATCGTCATCTTCAAACACAAAACAGACTGTATATGGAGTTATCAGCACTAATTATTAGTTTATTACCTACGTTGATATCCAAATCCAATAAACATAGAATTTGAAAATCATTAAAAATAAAAATCTGAATCAACTAATTCTTATATCAACTTTAATAATTCAGATCTAGGAGTAGATTCGGCGTGGCCAATTGTAAACAACATATCTAAGATTAACTTTCTTTGTACGTAAAGTAAAATTTATATTCCCGCAGTAGCTCGCACAAATTGCATTTTGTTGAAATTTAATTTATCGCAGACGGCTCGGGGGAGCCTTTTGCGCAAATCTGGTTACTTAACTTTTTACGAGCGTTACAACATTAAGGAATACAATGTTTATCCCTTTGTACTTTTATGTTACTTAAAGCAGGAAAACATGAGACAAAGATAAGTCAAGTCTTACCAGAGGGCTTATTGTCTAACGCACTCGAAATCACGATCGTTTTCATTTTGAAAATCGAAGGCTTGTCTGCATACAAAATGAAAACAGTTGCTCCACTTTGAAGCCGATTGCGATTGCGAGTGCGATAGACAATAAGCGCTCAGATCTCCGTACTATCTCGGAAAATGTGATGATCCATGCAGAAATAACGGAACAAGTTCAAAGCTTGTTATTTTAATGCCACTATCGAAGAACTATGCGAACCATTCGCATTCGTGGATGATGTCACATTTTTGACACTGTCTTTCAATGTCAAATCAATAACTTTTCACTTAATTATATGGATGGAGTTGAACTTCCAGTTCGCAGGCTAGGTAACGAAGTCAGGGATCATCTACATGTAACTATGACTAAAGTCTGACGAATATTTCTTTTGCTTTCATAATGCCAATGAATAGAAAGGGATAACACGGATACTTTTATCTAGAAATTGGAAAAATAAGCCTTTTTAACCTTCCAATATATTTTGTTCAATGGCCAATCCTGTTCTTTCAAACTTTGACGTACCTATCAGTGTTCAACTTCTTCTTCCTCTTCTTGGCTATACCATCCAATCATATACCTGGGGGGTTACCATGACATACTAAAGCAGTTCAGTTTAGGTTGAGAGAAAGGACAAAGCTGCATAACTGCTATAGCACTGTCCCTTACCAAGCCAAGATGCATTAAACTAACTAGCGTGTCTATTCGTTCCATTTTTAAACCAATCGCGTCACTTGTAGATCACGTGACTTTTCGTATCACTTCATCTACCAGTGACGTGATTGGTTTAAAAACGAAACGAATAGAAACGCTACTTAGTTTAATGCATCTTGGCTCGAGCATCAGGTCTTTAGAACTGGCTGATGGTTCAGTTATAATTTTGTTAAGAATCTAAGTAAAAACGGAGTATAACAGTCGCGTCACCACCTCCAACGTCTTGTCACCCCTTGGGACATTCAGCAGCAACAGAGCGCTCGAACTTGTCTTTATATTGTGTCCAAAAGCCAAAACAATACATGGTCCTAGTTTACTAATTATACGAACGGTGCGCTCACATGTCCGCAGTGTTAAAAATCTTTCTGCAACAAGATTGGCTATGCTAGTTACATGCGAGCACCAATCGTAGTTGAACGCAGTCGCCGTGGCCGAAACCGGCCGGGAGTATAGATGTTGATGTAGTGGTTGTTAACGAAGGCCGGTGTTCCCCAGGCATGCACCGCAAGTCGCTGGAGGCGGCGCACCACCTGAAGGAGTCGGGCTCGGAGCGCGAGGGCTCGGAGCCCGAGGGCGACCGCGCCGCCTCCGCCTCGCCGCGCGACCACCACGACCCTCAGGACAACCAGGTAATTACATTATTTTTAACCGACTACCGAAGGAAGGAGGTGTTTATCAGCCTAAATAATATATTTGTTTGTATGTATGTTTTTTCCTTTGTGGCGCTGTAGAAACAAAACGCGTGGACCGATTTTGATGATTCTTAATGTCAATCGATTTTTTTTACACTCGTATTCACAAACGTCTCTATGAGGTCTCACAGTGCTCACGAACGCACAGGGTGGTTCAAATCGTCTCATTACCAAAAGGTCGGTTAAAAAGAACCAATCACAAAGCTGTATTGAACGCAGTGCGTTTACTCAGTGAAGGATCCCTTAAGTATTGTTTGTGAATACGGGTGTAAATCTTGTGAGTGTCACTAAAGATACCTATGATAGTAATCAAAATGCAATATGGCGGCAACCATAAAGCTTGCTTTTTGGTAGACTTTTCAATAAGTATAGGTTTAAGGGAAAACGTTGCCGCATTTTGTATGGAAATTTTCAGCTTCGCAATCCTCTTGGCAGCGATTCGAGACTCCTATGCTGCTGATGGCTGACGTCAATTACTTATTCAGCTACTAAAGGCATTGTAATGCAGACAGTTATGTCAACGTCATAAATTCACTGCAACCGACCTTGACTACGTCAGTGGCATGCTTGTTGTAGCATTCACGCGCACACTCGTTTAAGTAAATGTAATAACTTTATCTTTTTTAATTCTCATTAGTATCATTATTCATTAATAAGGATATTATTGTGCTAGCTTCAAAAAAAAGTCACCTATACTTGTTTACTTAGTTATAACTCCACTTGTATTTTTTTTGCATTTCTTGTGGTCATCTGTTATTGGCTTACTCAAATGTATCTGATTCATTGTATCGCTGTTGATGTCCAAATAAAATAAATAAAACAAATATTTTTTCTTCAAAAAATTTACAATCAATGTCAATACGTAGGTATGTTGATGACAATCAATGTTAACTGTTTAATGTCACATTTAATCTGCCATATTACGGCCCTGGAAAGTCGGCGTACCTATGCTAGATGCAGTCTTAACTTTACCAGTCGTAACGTTAGTTTGCATCTTGACTAAGTCCCGTGACACAGGGCCGCTGTGTCCACAGCCCACGGCCTCGCACTTGTAGGCGACTTAAGACCTAATGCCATGAACTTGATCTTGAGAATAGATACTGAAAGAAAAGCGACTTTGTCCACGTCTAGATTAGGCCACGCTCAGTCACTGATTGTACACTTTTGATACCATATATACCATGGTACACTAAAAAAAATGATAGCCTACTAAGAGAGATTTTCTCCTAGTTGAATATGATAGGTAGTTATGATTTAAATATACTAACCAATGCTGATAATAACAACAGCCAGTTATTTAGTGATTCAACTAATATCTTATTTAGTTGATGCATCTAATGTCTTGATAGGCTCATAATAGAATCTAGGCGCTTATGTACAACAATCACAATCTTGTTAAAAGCGAGCTTTTTTCCAGTAAATCCCTTCATTTTATAGAATTTCACTTCATCGATTGTGCATTTCATCGAACGCTGACACCATGATGTTTTCAAGATATCTTAAACATTAATTAGGTTAAGTTAGACTTGTGACTACCAAAAAAAGTAATTCGATGCGGCGAGAAATGCCTTTCGATGAATTGAAAATTTTGCATAATAATACGTTTGTTGAATGGTGTTTCGATAAAATAATAGTAAGGGTGATGGTACCAGTTTTAGACACTTTAGGCTGACCGGCAATAGGGATGGACACTTATTAAAACTTAATTCGAAGAACTTGCGGTCACAAATTGATTGTTGAAAAACAAATGAATAACCCTTTAGTATATTCTGTAAAACAAGAATCGAGTGTCCTTGTCCATTACTGATCTATCACGATACCCCTTTTGATGATGTGCCTCTCTTGTATTTGACACGCAAGCAGTATGTCCGGCAGGCGCAGAGCTCGCCCGCCAGCAGCACGACGGCCTCCTCGTCGGCCAAGGGGCGCGCGTCGCCCGAGGCGGCGCAGTACGAGGACCCGGAGGCCTTCCGCAACAACTCCATCGCCTGCCTGCGCGCCAAGGCGCAGGAGCACCAGGCGCGCATACTCTCCAACAACATACTCTTGCAGGTAACACGAGTTTTTTTTAATTTACTCTTGTTTTGTCGATTTTCTCAAAGAACGTATCACTTCGCAGAATTTTCATTTCATAGACAGGCTTTTCTACGCAATGAAATTTAAGATTACCTAAAAACAACACGGCTTCAGTCGAAAATTTTGATGGCACCGTTTTTTTTAACCCTCGATGCAAAAAGAGGGGCGGTATAAGTTTAACCTGTGTTTCGGTGTATTTATGTTTGTGGCATTGTAAATCCAGATGGATGGACCGATTTGGACTTTTTTCTTTTTAAATAATGCTGTACGGATAGGCCGTTTAAATGATTATCATCTCTGAAATCAATTAGTTATTCATCTTTATGTAAGTTCCTATAAGCCCTGATCTCGTTTGTCGCTCGGTGCGCCTAAGAAAGGGATATCAGAAGGACATACAAGTCGAAACACAATTATGTAAAGGTGCCTATAACTTAGGGTAATGTTACATTTGGCATGATAAAGTTTGGATAAGGCATCCGTCACCTTCTGACACGTAAATAAATAGGTACGAGAGTAACGGATGCTTTATCCACATTTGACACGCGATATAGACGCAGCCATACTAGGCCCGCAGATATCTTTTTATACGCGGTAGACATGAATCGATGGCCGTTCCTATTGACAGGCGACTGAGTAGCAAAAAGGACCGAAGATGAAGACTAGAGCTGTTCCAACGTTATCTGTGTATCGCCAATCTCGATAGTGCTTGTATTTGATTGTGTGTTCGTATGGTTCCAGGTGCGGGGCATGGCGCGGCCGCCGGCGGGCGCGGCGCTGGAGGAGGAGGGCCCGGCCGACATCGACGTGGGCACGGAGCCGCCGCCGCTCGACCCGCGCGCGCCGCACCTCTACTGACCGCCATCAAACACCCACACCATCCTCGATGGCATGTGAAGCCTTTTAAACGCAGAAACTAGAAGACAATCTGCTCAAAGCCGCAAAATACAAGCGTGTGACAGTTCGTAGTGTTTTTAGAGGTTATGTTGACGCGCGGGCGCCTAGAACGGTCGCGTTGGACGTTAATCACGCGCGCTGATTGGCCGGCGAGCGCCGAGACTTCATGGCGGTTCGCTTCGAACCGTTGGTTTCGAAAACTAAGTGTAATTATGTAAATTATTAAGTATATCTAAACCCTATTTTTCGTGCAATACTTTAGTTAAGTATTTATGTGTGTAGCTTGTGTTAGCGTTGTATAAAGTTCCCGGCACTTAGGTTATTGTATGACTTAGCTGTAATCGACTCGTGCCCTGTTATAGATCAATATTCGAGGCGAGACTTAATGTACGAAATTTATAGAAGTGTTAGTAAATAAGTATTTTCATTGTTGAAAGGTTGTCATTAATTTAATTAAAAATTGAGTACTTACGAAGTTTTCGTGTAATTTCCACTGGCACTAAAAGATTGTGAATTTTACCAGCAACTTACAAATACAAAGACATTTAATGTCTTTAATTTGGTCCTAAACTGACAATGAAACCAAAAAACCTCAAGCCTAACAATTTTATCGAATTTGCAACGAAATTAAACTAAATTGATTTGCTGCTTGCCGTATTCTTGCCTTAGCTTAGGTAGGTACTATTAATAGAACGATTATATTATTATTAAAATTCGTGAGAACTGCTGAGTGAATTTCTTGAATCGAAAGCATCATCGAAAGCATTTCAAAACTTTTTTAGCCTTTTACTAAACTGAATTTCGTTAAGGTACTTTGTAATAACCTTTTGCCTGTCAAAAAGAGCATTTAAAACCGTCATACCTTTAGACCTAATTATAATACAGTTAATTTAGTCATCAGTGCTAACCTAAGGCATTAAAGCGATTTCATAACAATCCGTGACACCTCATCTTTTTCTCAGTACGAGTACCTACTTAGTATCGACCTATGTAGGTATATTTAACTGTGGCTTGTGTACTTATTTTAAACTTACATGGAATTTTTGTTTGTCACATGAACAACTGTTATAATATTAAAAAAATACTTATTTAATTTGTAACGTGATTTAAAATATTCTAAGAATCATAAAGCCAGGTTATTGCTGAAGAAATCTAAATGTATTTATGTAGTCAGCGATGTACCTAATCGTGAGAAAATCGAAGGTTTATACTCGAGGCCTGTGTACAAATGAAATATGTATATTTTAGCGTAATTTCTGTCGATTAGCACAAAGGCTATAACTTCTGATCAGAAGAAACCAGAACTCAGAACAGTTTGGACTTTTTTATTTATTTGTCCAACTGGATTAACTAATTATTTCCAAAGGAAGTAGCCTCTATAGGAATGATTTTAGTCTGTACTTACAATAACAACTTATTCCAATCTGGCTCATATTGTTTCGATATTGCAATCATATTGTTTAGGTTATAAATAATAGCTCTTACTGTCAAGTGAATTAGAGCTGTCACATCAACAATATGATAACGATATCAAAGCAAGATGGGCTAACAATAAGGAAGGAAGCCCTATATTATCCAACATTGGGCGCAAAAATATCTGACACGCTCTTATACCTCTAGTAATAAACACGTGTCAGATATTTTTGCGCCCAGTGTTGGATAATATATTATTGCTGGCGACTGTACTTATATTTATTGTTTAATGTTCTGTACTTAAGTCATATTGACATACTGTAATAGTCTGAAACATAACTTGGACAGTACTTATAATAGAGCTGTAATATATTATATTTAATGAATATCGGATACAAAGACACGCATTAAGTATGTGCGCGAGTCATCGTAATATTTAAATTATTTCGATGAATAAAACTGTGTAAATCTATCAGGAAGTATTATTTATTACTGCATAAAGATGAAACTCCCCTATTGTTGGCACCAGATTATTGGTATCATGGATTTAATCGACGATTTATGTACAGCTATATGCACGTTACCTATGTAGGGTTTAAATGGGAATAAAATTTAGAACTAACTTATCTAACACGAAACGGAGTAAATGAAATAAAAATTAATGAAATTAATCATGGGCCACCATTAAGTAGGTACCTATATTATGCCGTTACCATGCAATATCAATTGGCGACAGGGACTTTTTTAAAAGCAGTTCTAAAAACATAATGCAGGTATAATTTTGTCTCAAAAGCATATTATTTTTGTTTATTCTTTCGTTTTTATTCACAGATTTTTTTTTACTGCTTATGGCTAAAGAGCTTAAACGCCACATGGTCTTTTCTTCGTCACCGTTAGTGCTAAACTTGAAAAATGAAACGCGTTTATCAATTATTAAAAAAATAATATGCTTTTGAGGCAAACCTCAAACAGGCATGATTTTTACCAGATTTTTTTTTAAACAATTTCTGTTGTCAATTTCATCGCCTAAACGCGACTTCATAGATTTACCTGATATAAAATTACAATCGTCCCCGTGCAATTAGAAACTAGAAAATGATACCAATATAACAAAAATAACTGTCTTTTTAAACATTAGTGCAGTCTAATTGACGGATGATTCCGAAAGCTAACATAATAATATAATAAATCAAACAACATGATATTTGGGCAAAAAAAGTCAGCTTTAATAAAGACAAAAACAGTAAAAAAAATATTACCTTACATTGATTAACATAATTTTCAATTTACGACGTTATACTGTCCAAGCAACCAAAATGCGACGGCATACAGTCCCAATTCGTGAAGCGATTTACAAATTAAAAAGGTTGAACACCAATAGTATAATTTGGTTATATATTTTTTGTTCTAAAACGAGCTACTTATAGACATAATATTAAGAATTACATACACGCGATCTCGATTTAGATTAAATTTACATACAATTTCAAAAAGAGGCTTCAGGTTAGATGCATCAGTAAGAAGAAATATTATACTCATACAAATACTCTTCATGATGTATATATATTTAAAGGCACTATAATTTTGAATCTACTATATTTTTTTTACTATCGGATCACTTAAAAGTCTTTATAAATCTGCATAAGATTTGCTTATTTTTGTTTTCTCACTAACTTTCCATTTTTCCTAGGCTCGAAGGGATTTGAACCATATTTCATAAACTTCAACGATTACGCCGTGACATACCCGAAGTAAACGTTTTCAAGGCCTAATGTTCTGGCTGAACCCACATCCGCATAAACGGCGTCAGGTCTACTTTAGTCCAATCAAACTAAAACATAACTTTTATGCACACAAGCCTTTAACTATTGACCACAGGAGAGACAACTTTTGTTTTTGTGAGTAAGTATGACCCAAATATACAAAAGACTAGCTATATGAAATTACAAAATAATTAGAGACTATGTCTTGTGCGTCTTATGTGTCTCTTCATTTGACAATAAATATTGCCCGCTGTGTACCGCTCACTGGGGCTGTATCCCAACTTGATTTACCCCGTATCGCTTGTATATCGTAATCACATTGTAGACGCTATACTAGTTCTTACTGTCAAGTAAACATAAGTGACCATATAATAACTAAGCTAATTAGCGGCTCTGATCCATCCTACTATGCCATATCGTAACAAGATCTTTAAAAGACAATACTATCATTTCCACTTTCATTCAATAATTAATATAAGAAGCAAGCTATAGTTTTATCTTAAATACACGCTAAAGAGCTGTTAGTGTCTCAGAGTATACAAGAAGTCTTTACAAGTTGGCTTTAGTATTAAAATTCCATTACCAACATTAGGTAACTTTTTTTTATATCTTAGAAGCGACCATGTTGTTAGATAATATTAGTAACAAAAAATATAAAGAGACAAGTACATACAACGTTACCTCGTCTTGAAGCTAGGCTCGCGCTATGTGTAACATTCAAATATAGAAAACATCCACCACTAAGGAACATGTTTGTGCTCGTCACATAACATTCCCCTCGCCGGGTCCCAACCAGAAATACACTTATTATTTGTAAATGCATTAAGAGAAAAAAGTTTTTTATAAAACTGAGCGATTTTATTAGTAAGTACCTATTTTCTATTCTATTTAATACTAAACGTATGACGAAGGACCCAACAATAGACATGAATTAATCTAGCAGACAACCTTTTCGTTTTTTTTAAAGCGCATCACGTATGAGTTTACTCTGATTGAATGTCAAGGAACAAGATTCAAAATGAATATAAAACATTATTAAAATATAAGTAACACCGAAATATTTAAAATTGCATTTTCATTATGTTATTAGTACTTAGCCACAATGCGTTATTTTATTTTATTTCTCTTAGCCTAAATTAGTATCCCACGACAGGGCAAAAGCTTTCTCCCCTAAACCTCCATAAAGCCTTATTTTATATAAACTAATTAAAAATAATATAACAAATATAGTAAGTAACATATCTACACAGGAATGTGTAATAGAAAAAAGTATGTATCAACGGTAAAAATATATCAAAAATAGTAGTAGTAGTCATTTATTTCGTATTGCAAATTACATTATTACATGTCGCATAGTTATAATGAATTCACAATAAGATCGTCAGTGTAAAAATCAAATAAATAATACTGGCAGTTGTATTTTTAGCAGGACGCATTGCGTATAATTCAAAGTTATGGGCGCTTCTCCAATTTGACAAAATAATGTAAATCAAATTTGAATTAAAATAACTTTGGTATTTTTCAAAACAATAGTGTGAGTACATTACCGTGAAACATCATATCATATGATTACGTAACAAAATTACTCAACTAAATTTTCCCGGATCTTTAAACCTTCAATAAAAGTGTTAACTAAATGCATGACTTAAAATAAATATCATAAGAAATCGGAATCTACAAAAAATACTCAGTCGCTCATTGCATTTAACTTAAAAAATAACATATCTGACGAAAAAATATATATGTGGAAGAAGCGAAAGAGATTTGTCAAGATCGTAGCAGGTGGAAAGAAGTGGTCTCTGGGAAACAGGCGTGATTTAATGTATGTATGTATGTAAAATATAATGCCTCCTTCGTAATAGAAAATTTGCCAAGTAGACTACTACTTCCTCTTCTGAAGCGGCTGGGTAGGCGTCGAAGCGTCTGAAACATCTACGTATACTTAACATTAACTCTACCATAGATCATATTTAACACTAAGTATATATTTTAAAAATAATAATAAAAAACTGGTACAAAAATGCTACATTTGAGTAAAATCCGTTTACAAGTTTGGCTAACGTTTCACTGTTGAAAAGGCATTCGATTTAATATTGTCATACTTCCAATAATTGAAAAGGTACCGTGCATAAGCATAATACTATAGGAAAATTTAGAAAATATATTGGTATTATTTATATATTTAAATTAAAAACATCTAAAAACCAGGCACTAGTATTTCCGTACTCCCCCCTCTCCTCCCCACCCCTCAATTCCTCGTCTGAGTATCACTGCCGTACTAGAAGCTTCGTGGCCGCGGAGCCGCAGCTCTCAGCTAGGTCTCTTGATGGCACTGAGCGGAGAGACGCGCAACAGGCCATGGCACCGGCCACACAGCTCGCTTAATGCAACACTGGTCGCATCGTGCGACGCAGTTAAATCTGCCGTTAATTGTGCTTAACCTTAATATCAAAAGGTTGTACAGTAGAACACAATTTATATGGCGTGTCGTGAATCTTCGTTCGCGCAGACACGAACAACGATTCCGATAATTTCCGAAAGCACTATTAAAACCCACGATCGGACTTGTACGTAATAGTTATAAGGTGTATATTAAATTGCATCTACTTTTTCCATCTCACTCACGGCTGACTGAATGACACGCGGGCGCGCGTCAACATGGCGTCACTAATAACCAATAACAGCACAGAATACAGACGCGCAAAACGTGGATCATGCTGATTGGTTCCCGCGCTTTGAAAATTCGTCATCTGCGCAGGTACATCGGTAAGCCATATTAGTTGGGTTTTACTGTACCACTATGTATGTATAGGTATGTATCATAATATTCCACTAGGTATCATAGAAAAATATATCAATAGTAAATGTTTATGTTAACGTCAGCTGCAACGAGACCCGTAAGAAAAAATGCAACTTGGCACATTATTTTAAATAAGTAATTCAAATGGTTAATTATTCTTGATGTATCTATCATGAGCGATCAAACTAAGTCTAGAATTATATACTTAAACTTAGAAGATACAGTGTCTCAGAATTATGCATAAAAATTATAGCTACAAATCCTGAATTTTGCATTATTTTATCTGTGAGGGCGACTTCTCCTGTTGCAATTTAAAATGTATTTGTCTTATGAGTTTACCTTTTTTTTGAGACATGTCGTATCTTTAATGGTTCATCATGGCAGTGATCATCATATTCAGTTTATATGGTTAAGTACGACGCCAAATGCTTGTTCGGACGGACAGCAATGTATGGTGTTGCTAAAATGCAGCTGTGCAAGCTATAACACACGAGTGCAAAATAAATAAGTATAGTTACGTAATTTGTAACGCAATGTGCTATTTCGATTTAGTGTTTTTTGATCCCTTTTTAACATAAATGCTCACTTCAAAAGCTGCAACGCTTATTCATAATTGCTCTGTTATATCAACATAAATATCCATTACATTTCTTTAAATGAGTGGCCCAAATTCTTTCAGGCTCTCATGTCTTCCCTGGTAGAGCCGCAAGAGGTGAAGCTAGCAACTACAACAATAAGTTATGCTGATCGCTTGTCATCATGAATGGTGATGGGCCAGTTTGAAGTTCTGTAATTTCGATTTAGAAAACCTGAACCAACTACTAAATCGAAAATATTCTCCGCCCATCTACAAGAAATGATTGACGTGGAACAAAAAATCTGGTTATTGTCTTCGAGTCCTGCCTGGCGAGTACTGAGTTACTGCTGGAGTCTAGTACTGCTTGCCGGGCCCCTCCATGTCCTCGGCGCTCTTCAGCAGCAGATAGTAGCTGTGCACGCACAGAATGCAGTACGCCAGGAAACCTGCAACGTAACGATAGGATATTAGGCATCTTTATATTGATAGTTATAAGGGTGGTTTCACACTAGCGATTTGTCCGGCGATTTCTCAGCGATTTAACGTGCACCACGCTCGCCACGAGATCGCGGCGATCTCGTGGCGAGCGTGGTGCACGTTAAATACATAGAACTATCATAAATTATTCCTCAATTTTATCGTGTATTGACTGACGTCTTGGTAGCTCTTATTCACTTATCACTAAAACCTGTCATAACATCTATTTGCTAAAAGAGATGGGTTGAGATCCTTTGGGAGGGTCAAACAACGATAACTAATTAATAGTGCAACAGCAGTCTAACAGTGGATATGTTGACGATGATAGTGACGTGAAATAAAGCTGTCATTCCGCCAAAAATATAATTACAATGTCAAATCGAGATGGGTTTATACAATTTAGAATAGAGCAAAGGATCAAAGTGGTCGAAGTGTTTCCGTGCCCATATTCATAAGATAAGTGATCATAAAACAATACGTACTGAAGACGAGCAGTCCCTCGAGGAAGGCCAGGAAGATGTCGGAGCCGGTGCCGTGGAAGCCGCGCAGGCTGGCCGTGAGGATGATGTACAGCACGGCGCCCACGTACAGCGTGCACATGATGTACACGTACGCGCGCAGCACGGGCACGTGCCGCTGCCCGGACACAACAGAACCGTTACATCTACCACTCTTATAAGGCACTTGAAGCCGGCCACAATGGGCGTCATGTCTACAAGGGGCTTCTAAACGGGCCATATTTTCACTGCAATATGTGGCTGGCAACTATTGGTGTCTTTCCCTAACATACAAGTAAGAGAGGGATACCAATAGTTGCAGCCACATATTGCAGTGAAAATATGGCCCGTTTAGAAGCCCCTACATACAAAGCAAAAGTAAGAGTCGCCAGCCACAAATTGCCATTGCCGTGAAAAATTGATCGTTAACTTAACGAAGAAGCTAAGCAATTTTATGTACAGTTGCCCTAATTGTTTGGTTACCCTAAATAGCTCAGTTTGAAAGATTATTTTTTATTTAACAAAAATATGTGACTAAATAGAAAGTCTAATTATTTGGGTGATCGTACATTGAGGCGTCCTTGGATCGTCAATTTTAGTGACGGGGCGCGGGGAGCTCTATGTGATATACAACATTTTAAGAACGAGTGCACACGAATATTGTTATGCCATAAGTTTATGATAATTGGCTTTTCACTCCACAAAAAACAAGATAAGATTAGAGCAAAATTAGAAACGTTGCATCATTTTTTTCTCTTGTCTTATCTTGTTGATTTTTTATACCATGTTTGTTGTGTTGCTAGATGCGTATTAAAATTTTACCTTTAAAAACGGCATTGAAAACACGGAACTTAAAGTAAATGAGCCAATACAAGATCTTTGTTTGTCATATTGAGCAAAGCTCGGCTTGTGATTTTTTCGGGAGTGTTGACACCAACATTAATGTATGGTAGTTAATTATAGGTATGGCAGAATAATGGAAGCAGGATTAATGCTGTTTAAATGAAAGCTCTGAGAAGTATGAGTGTGTTAGGATGATAGATAGAGATAAAAATAGCGACATCCGAGAACGATGTGGATTGAAAGAAGATGTCGTGACAAAGATCGAAAAGGGTATGCTAGGATAGTTTGGTCATTTAGATGATGCATGAAAGAAGTGTTACGAAAGAGTTGGCGAGCGAGAGTGAGTGGAGATATCGGTAGGGGACGCCCATATGGTTCTCATGTCATACATTAGCACATACAGCGATCAGATTTTGGCTCTTATTCAGAGATGTACTGAATGAGAGCCAAAACAAAAGCACCCGAAACCGACGTACGTGCTCATGCACCTAGAAGTTGTTGAATGTAGAGGAAGCGAAAGTTGTATGTATATACCGATGCACTTCTCGTTGCATAGTATCTGCCTACCTAATTGAGATAGGCGTGAAGGTATGTATGTATGTCTGTTTATCATCCATATGTATGCAAACGCAAGAACCCATACCTTATAGATGGCGACCAGCAGCGCGATGGCGAGCAGCACGTGCACGACGGTGACGACGGCGACGCCGATGGCGATCTTGTACGCCACCGAGTACAGGTGGTCGCCCTCGTCGTCCACCGTGCCCACCATGCCGCCCGCGTCGTGCGCGAACAGCGAGCACACCACCAGGAACGACAGCGACGCGATCTGGGACACCAACAGATCATCATGTAAATGGGGAGAAGAATAACAATGGAAACAGGGATAACTTGATATTATATGAGAGCCTAGTATTAATCTTAAATCTAGATTTATGTTTAAAGGTAACAGTTGCATACATTTTGACACTATTTAACTGCGCTTTAGACTGGATCTCGGTTAATCTTTTTGCTGCAAAATAGATTTTTTTTAATAGGCTAGTTGCCTCTGTTTTAAAGTAGGTCTCAAGTTATTAATTATTGTCCGATTAGATGAAAAAAAAAAACCCACATTTTTTTAGGACCTACAAAACCGCAAAACTTTATTTTAAAAGTTTAGTTTTTGTCAACGGGCGAAAACGCTTACAGCCATATTAGTCTATAGATTATCTGTGCTGTGACGTCATACGGGCCGAAAACAAACATTTATTTGACAGTTGACGAGAGCATTTGACATAATATATAGATAAACGATCATAACACAACCTCAAAAGTCCAAGAGTCATAAATGACAATGTCATGTCACAGCACAGAATACTTGCAGAATATACCATTGCGAATTTCACTCGTATAAGAACCGACATGAAGTTTGCTTAAGGTCCTATGACGTCACAACATGCCCGACAGCGTTTTCAGAGTTCAAAATAAAAAATAAAAATGAACAATTTTTAAATAAAAAATATGTAGCCATCTTACACTTTTAATATCTGAAATCGATAAATGTAGGTTTCTTAAGTCTAATACTAAAGAAAATATTAATTTATTAAGCCAAATTTAATATGAGGCAAGTAGCCTATTGTTTACAGAGTACTATATTTATTCAAAAGATACAAACATTTAAAAAAAATGATTAAAAAAAACACAATGTGAATTATCTATGTTTCGCCGGATGGAGCGTACATATATTCGGCAGATAGCACTTAACGTTGTTAAGTATGAAGTAAGTATTAAATAAGTAAGTAAGTACTAACTATTAATTAAAGAAACTACATACAATTAAATAGGAACAAACACTCGCGCTCATTGCACATACCAGGAATCGAACCCGCGATCGCTAGCTTTGTGGGCTGGGTCTCTAACCAACCAACTAGCTAGGCCAAAAACTTCATATATGTATAATATTTGGTATACACGAGGTAGACCTTAAAACGGAAGCTTTTACGAGTATTAAGTACAGCTTAAGGAATTATGACAGCTCGTACTGGGCCTGTATTCCACGGGGAAAAACTATATACCTTTGAATTGTTATCGTGTTGTTTTTAACTCGGCCGCTATTACTGTGAAGTAAGTATGAGCTATCGTAATGTTGACAACACCATAACATGTCTAAGGCAATTTGGTTTAACCCAGTATATTAGGGCCTGAACAGCGTGAACCAATTTGAAGGATAAATGAATCTCAATTGAGATTCGTTGTTGCGAATAGTGGCAACGATAAGGGGTATCATGTGGCGGCCACGGGACATTAAGCGAATGATTCGGAGCTAATTGGCCGGCCACATACCAGACTTCGTTTGAGGCAGTTAAAGGTCTGCTACGGTTCTCATGTCATACATTAGCACAGGCAAAAGCAAAAATGTATACGCACTAGGGAATGCAAATAACCGGTTATAGCCGCTTTTAACCGGTTATTTTCATACGAAAACGGTTATTAACCGGTTAAATTGCATTCCCTAATACGCACATACTTTCAAAGGTGTCTTGATTAATGTCTGGAAGTTTAGTTTAGGATTAGGACAATTAGCGTTTGTCTACTATTATTTATATATTTATTAAAATTTCTAATCTTTAGAAGTCTTTAGATGAGTTGTTGAAGCATATTATCGAAGAAATTTCTAGATGAAGTCCATCATAGAGCGACTGTTTCCATAACTCGCTCTTTACTCAGTGCCATATAATGGGTCTGTGGCACTCCTTTTATACACATTAATTTTATTTTGACGACATCAGCAGATGATCACATTATCGCTTGCAATGCGGTGGTAATGCTTTTTGACATTCATAGGTGCATTATATCATGCCTAAATTGAATAATAAAGTGACTTTGGCTTTGCATTAGTTAGATAGTGGCATATTCTAGCAGTTCAAATCACTGGGCATTACATAGCATTAACGTAAGCGGTCGGGTCGCGCAATCGTCTATTGTTTTCCTTCCACTATGATAAACTAGCTACCTACTGCTCGCGACTTCGTCCACGTAGACCATCAAACGTGAGTGATTTAATTCAGGATAAAAGGTACCCTATGTGGATACATATTTAATATAATACAATTAAAAGTTAAAACTAAACTTATTTAAATTAAAATAAAAACTAAGCTACTCAAATATTAAAGACGTAAATAATAATCACCACTATAAAAAGAACACCCCCTGGTCCCCTATGACACTGGCTGCGTTACCTACCTCTGTGTTAAATCAATGTTTAAGCTATCTTCATTCCAAATTTCATTTAAATCCATCCAGTCATTTAAGCGGAAAGGAGTAACAAACATACACACAAACTTATAATTCGTGTTTTTTCCATTCATTAGCTATCGTAAAGTCGGTTGTCAATTTAAAAGCGTCAAAATGTAAACAAAACGATCAATTTACCATTATTACCTACTCCATAATTACTTATTTTTGAAGATCAAATGAGGTATTTTTAAGGAATATACACCTTGATCATTCATATTATTAGGTAGGTACTCAGTACAGTAACTCATTTCTTTGTATCTTCACCCATTTCGATTGACACCGACGAATATAGATAGGCCAGGCTCTTCCGATGATAACCTTCAAGGTGCGCTCAAGACGTTATGTACCTATAATGTCTCATGGGATGTTCGAGTGTAGTTCCCCAACAATAACTATAGCGACCTCGGCCAGAACCTCGATCGACGCTCAAAAGTATCATTGTAATATATAATACACAATAGTTAAGTAGCTACTTACATACGTATTTATACACATTTGCCAAATAGCGATTCAAGGCCAGGCATACTTATATGGAATATACTATATTAGGATAAAGAAGTCCAACAAAAAGCAAGTTTTGAAAACCCGTTCACCGTCAGGTGGCTTAGTCAAGACTAAGGACTTGTAATTTTAACTTGAAATTAAATGGAAGTGTTTGATAGCTTTGACTCGGTAAAATAATTAATGTACTTCTGAACCACATGTTTTAGATAGGCGTATCACGAATTCACGACACATCCTGGCTTCGATTCCCGGTATGGGTTATGAGAGCGATTTGCTCTAAATCTTGGATGTTTTCTATGTATCTAAGTCTTATAATTGTCTAGTACCCGAGCCATAGTACCTACAACCCTAGAGCTTAGTTTGAGACTAGGTCAATTTGTGTATGATCTTCCCTTCATAATTATTGTTAAATAAGTATTATCAGAATTTAACCAAGGGTTAAAATACAGCCCGTAACACTCCTTGGGTAGAACCCGACGATAAGTGTGTACCTCGCACTTTAAAATCCGTCAAACTGTTAACTTAATGCGTTACAAAGAAACGACCATGGACACACCCAGACAAACATTATTAAACATTCCCGCCGTGTCACCGGCCGTGTGGCTTCAGGAAGAGTGTTATAGGCACATGTATTTCGGTAAAATTAAGGCCGCGCATTGCTCTCAATTTGTAAAATTCAAAATCCTGATTCTAATATTAACGAGAATTCGATTCATAATCATCATTTCAGCCGAAAGAAGACCCTTTCTAAACAAAGGCCTTCCCCAAGGAATCACGATGGTCGGGGCTTTGCGCTACTCGCATCCATCGGAGAATGCGATAAAAAACCAATAATGTATTATTATTTTAGTATATGTAGAGTCAAAGAAGGATATTTACACGTTCTCAAAGCGCCAAAAATATCTACACGCTTCTATACCTATAAGTAAGTTCGTATTTGTGCATCCCTGCTATAGTTTTGTCTATTGCATGATCGTTATCTTTTTTGTTTGTACAATTAATTTTTAACATACAGACACACACTGCAAGTACTATACATATATTAATGCCTTACAGACTGTAGAGTCAAGAGCATTATTATCTACACAGCCATCGCGTCAAATATTATGTATGTATACACAGACCTTAATGTTAGTGACCTAGGGGTTTGTAGTAATTTTTAGCGTCTTGGGAACTTGTATATATTTATGACTTTGACTGTACAATCGAGTTCATAAAAATGCGTACACTATAGTACCTTGTCACTTTAATCGCTGTGACAATTCATGTATGGCAGTTTAAACATGACATTAAATAGATAAGGTACTAAATTGTACAAATATTTATGAACTCGACTGTACCTACTCGTATCTACAAATATTCCTCCTCATTAATATTCGTAAGGCGTTGTAGTTCGTTGCAGAATTTGTGGCAGACTCATCAACGCGAATGAACTCATTCGTAATTTGGTTGAACGAATTCAAGCGTCTTGCCTCTTGATATCACATTGAACTGACCTTGGACATTTTTAGCACAGTTGTTTTTAAAACCAAGCGAATAATGATAAGGTGCCCATAAAATTACATGTATATTTAAACTAGCCGCTGCCCCGCGACATCGTCCGAGCCGAAGTTGTTTGTTGCTATTCCCTCGAGAACTGTCCAATGTCCCGGGACTTACCGGTACTTTAAAATATGTCTGTCTCCAGGAAAGAAATTCTCAGGTTATATCTCTGTACAAAATTTCACGTAAATCGGTTGAGGCGTTCAACCGTGCAAAGGTAAAAAACAAACAAAATAAAGAGTTTCTTTCGCATTTATAATAGGTAGAAGTAATTTAAAATAGACTAGTGTCGACTGGACTCGTTACCTATGTGGTTATGGTCATTCTTCCTTTGTGACAATTGCTATTCCACAAAGGAAAGCTATCATGAAGTAATTTAAACAACATTAGCTTTTGTAAAGATTATTTAAAAATAACTCCAGTCATTAAATTATCTTGAAAGTGCAATGCTATTATTTATTTTAGCATCATTATCGGGATAAGTACACACACATAGTAATGAACCAACTCTGCCACATTTCTGAGACAAGAATGTAGCTTTTATAATGTACCTACAATATTAGCACAGTAGCATCAAGATAACACGCAAATGTTTGCAAATCCAAGAAAAACCAAATACTTTTACTGCAGGGAAGTTTGAAAAATCCCGAACGATTATCAGCATCCATTTGTCATGCCACGCAAACAAGAGCCAACGAAAACATTCCTTAATTGTAACGCAATGTAGTATCAATTTCGTACGGAAAAAAATTGCCTGGCACTAAATGGGCTAACCTTGAGTAAATATTAGTTTAGGTCCGAGCTAGATAACACGGTCTAGATAGCACTTATCGGTAAGTGTGAAAAAACGTTTTTTGTTAAGTATATCAATACAAAACACATCGTCGCGTCTGGCTGCTTTTTATTTAGATTAGTTATATAGATAGATAGATAAATTCATTTATTCGGCTATTAAATAAAAACAAAAAACACATGCATTTGAAAAAACAAATTACTTAAGTAAATTACTACAGTGCAATACTACAGTGCAAAACACCATACCTCTCTAATAAACACAAACTTTAGAAAATTTACTTTTGAAATAGGTATGAATATAATATGTTAAAAAGTTTACATGCAGTGGCTATGCTTATACTATGAATTAACGCAAAGGCTACCTTTTATCCCGGAAATATCGAGGATCCTTTGGGATGGTCACCGTGGACAAAGTCCCGGGCAGAGCCCTTTATAGTTCCTGCGTCATAAGTCCGCAGTCACTAGATCCGAAAATTCTCAAACCATTTATAGTTGATTAGGTGTTGGGCAGGTCATGAACTTAAAATGTCCTTCCTTTTAAAGGCCACTTACAGCAAGAAGATAAATCGAGTTTAAGACTTAAATTGAGTTTAGTTGTGTCTAAATATAATGGAACTGTCAGTGTTAAATCTAGTTTCAAGACTACAACTCAATAATTTTGAGAAGCCCTAAACGAAGTGAGGTAATGGTACGCAATGCATTGTCTTACTTGGTCTCTGGTAAATCAATATCATTTCGCTTATTGTACTTTGTACTGACAAAAACAAAGAGGTGTAATAATCCTAACGAAGCGGGCGTGACATTTAAGTAGCCTCATGCACTGAGTCGCTCAACACAAGAGTGTAGGATATGCCCTCACCAGGTGTAGGACCCCGACGACCCGCGCGCCCGCCTCCAACCCCATGCAGCAGCAGAACGAGGTGACGTGCGGCAGACCCATCTCGCTAGCCCTCGGGGACTCTCTGGAACACGAACACATAATTCATCAGAGGGTTATACAGCAAAACTATAGACATTTGAAGACGATTTTGGAGTAATTTCATGTGACCTTATGTATTGGGCTTCTCGACTGGGTAAGACCACATTGCCTTTGACATGACATGATATCGTATTGCTTTAACCTCAGCCGCTATTACTGTCAAGTAAATAAGAGCTATCGTTGACAATACGATCACATGTCAAAGGCAATATGGTTTTACCAAGTAGAATAGAGGTTCTAATTTTTAGTAGGATGCCCGCATTAAACTGGAAGACTGTCATTTCTGATGCGTCTTGACACAGCCTCTCATTCAACATCAATTTATATACGACCTTAAGAAACCTCTTAGGCTTGTTTAGTTTCATTATATTGGATTAACACCCGCGCCGAGGTGTCACGGTAGAGTGGGAGAGCCATCCCCCGGCATCTCACCAGCAACCTTCGTTTTTACTACACAAGTTTCTTAGTAGAGTCAGGCAGTAGCCAGTTTTATAGCCTAAAAACGTTAAGAGAAAAACTAATTTTATTCATAAGTGTATTAAGGCTTGGAATTCACTATATAGAAAAGCTAAAACGCTGTAGTATCGAGTTTAGAAGCTTCTATAAATCAGGCAATATCAGGGTGAAACCAAGATAGCTGTGTCGTTTTTACCACTCGCTCTGACCTATTGAGTACAATGTGTTGTTCCGAAACGAGGCGGCCAGGCCAGACGTATGTATACCTATCTAACATTACCTAAGCAATTAGGCATATTGTTTTCGATTTTTTTTTCTATACAGTATGCTTTGCCAAGAAAGAGAAATAAACAGAACATGGCGGTACAGAAAGCGATCGGAGGAGTTTAGTTTCGGCAATGGCCCTTCAGAAAGACGACGGTAAATAGATCATTAGCATCACGATGAACTGCCTCAAATACACTTTATATTAAGTTTATTTAAGTTTCAGAAAAGACGGTTCAAGATAAACTATGATTTATGTTTTCGTCCTTAAAATTCGCAAGCATGCATTCAAGACAAACCCAAGTAGTGTTCCTACAAATAGAATGGATGGAGGTAAATCCTAGGAATGTGCTGACGAACCATAGATACAATTCAAGCTTTCATAAACAATTAATATGGAGAACCCAGAGTAAACTGGTATTTATTTATTAAATTATGCGGGGCACTAGGAAACCGATAGGAATCCAATAGTTTGATTAATTATTCCTTTGTCTTAGTATTTATTTAGGTTTCTTCAAATCAATTATGACCCCATTCATGTTAATCTAACTACTTATTAGGCTGATTTGAAATGCACTATTAAAGTATTAGTGTCTAAGACCATCCGAATCATTTAATAATAGAGTCTGAAGGTGGCAACCAGATCTCTGTATTCTGTAGTCTGTCCTTCGTAGACCCAAGTTGACTCGTTAAAAAACTGATATGGATGTGTACAAAAGTGCAGGAACCCAATTCTCGTGACTTCGAGATGAATTGTCATGCGAGATATGTCGAAAAAATGTATGCAGTTGACAGTTGATCTCGCATGAAAAATCATCTCGAAGTCACGAGAATAAGGATCCAGTTAGCAAAGAAAGCTTGTCTCACAAATTTATTTTAGATATTTTAGGAACTTGAAAAATATTTATATTAAAGGTAAGAATAAACTCACTGTGAAGCGTCCGTAGCCATTTCGCGGGGAGCACTGATGCACTGGTGCCCTGGGGCACAATTAAGTTGTACCCAATGAGAGGCAAAACACGTTGTTCGGGTCGCTTGAGATCGATCAACGGGCACACAGGTGCAACAAGTTACAAGCGCTTCTCTTTCAAATTATACATTTTATCCAAGGCAGAATAACTTTAAATGTGGGGTCTTATCTCTTAGATTAAGATACCACATTATGTTGCCACGCCCACACGAGAATATAAAGAGATGGTTTTATGTGTTTCCGCGCAAAGAACGTGAGATGCAGATGGTTTGCGTGCGCCTTGATTGCAGAGTCAAATTCAAATAATTGATGTTGAAAACTACAACATATATTAAAAAAATGGTTTACCAGGATTAAGAAGTTATAAGTACACAACTTTTGAATCAAAAATCATCGTTAAAGATTGTACGATTTCGAAGATTCAATTAAAAATATGCGACAAAGGTGTCAAGTTTGAAAAACAAAATTATTGAGGATTTTGTTTCTAATCGTGTTTTCACGTTCACCAGTCTCAAGGAAATATGACCAAGTTTAATATATCCAAAGAACAGACACATAGGCGTTATGGTTATAGAGATCCAGATCGCGGAACACTACCGACTTTATCATATGTGGCCTCTTAAATAAAGATCGCCCGCCTGTCTAACTGAAGTTGCACAGTTGCGTAAATGTAGAAAAAAAGTAGTGTGGCGAGACGTCGTGAATTGAAAACGTTCTGCCTTTATTTAACTTCAAATCGTCCAATTTGTTGGATGGTAAAGTATACATATAAATCTCTATATATCTAGGGGTACGTTAGTGTCTACCGCTAAGATTTATAAATTTTAACTGATCGACGTCAAATTTTGTTCATGTAGTTTATAGTCCGCGGGGAACATCAAAGGCTACTTTTTACCACGGAAATTGAACAGTTCCGCAGGGAACAGCGATAAACTCCTTCTGACGGAGTTGCGGGTAAAATAAATATCAGCCTCAAGTCTCAACTAAAGCTGTAAAAATTTGGTCAATAGTCACTCTGGTTAGACGTCACATAAAAAAATTAGCGAAACCAATTCAGCGTGACTGTCAATCTGTTTTTTAAAGAAGTCACGAGACTCACGTGCTACACTCATTAGAATAATTAAGTGATGCACTGTTATTGGTATTAATTCACGAGGCGTTAATCTTATGCCTTGACCCGCAGGTCGGGTAACGGTCCCGTTGCAAAAAAGGATCGCAAGCGCAGGCGCGATCTCAAGGTCACTCGCTGGACTAAACTAGACCATAGACTCTCTTTTGTTATAGGCTAGATAGACAGGGACGTAGCTACTGACTGACAAACAAGTTGCTGTCATTTAGCAAAGGCATTATTGCCAATGAAATTAAAACAACATGAGACTGTTTGTCAATGGAATACTAACAGAGGCGTCATTCGACTGGGTAAAACCATATTACCTTTGCCTTCCACCCGTTATCGTATTATCAACGTTACGATAGCTCTTATTTACTTGACAGTAATGGCGGCCGAGTTAAAAACAATACGATAACAGGTCAAGGGCCATATGGTTTTACCTGGGTTTTACCCAGTAGAATAGAGCCCTTGGTTCGTCCGTTTCTCCGTCTGTCCTACCTTTAAAGAGGTATATCTTTGGAATCGTAATCCGTAATTATTATTATTTTGTACAGTTTGGGTTATTATTCTGTTTTGGGTGAGTCTTTGTAAAGTACAAATTTAAATTAAACTTTGTATTGTTATATTTTTGGGCCATATAGACTACACATACATAATATACATGTTATGTCAAAAATTATAATAAACAACAAGGGCTTGCTCTAATAATCCTGAACAGAGACAGTTAAAGTTAGATTAAAAAGAACAATACATCCAAATTCACTATCAGTGTAATAAATCACACAAATAACTTTGAACAAAACAAACAATTTACAATCACAATCAGAAAAGCATGGAATGTACAAATAACCTTGAAATACCTGAATGATAATCAGGTAGGTACAAGAACATCTACTTGGTAGACATTATTTCCAAGACAAATAAAAAGATAACAGGGAGATCATTTTAAATACCACCAATCCTGATACTAAGATCAAAACCAGGTCTCAACTACCACTACCAAAAAATATGTAGGTACAGTTTAAAGACCTGATCTTGATGTGTATGTATTGTAAACACTTTTTTTTTGGCATGGTGCCAAAACAAATCGAGCTGATAATTTAATAGGTATGACTATTATAAAATCACAGCCAGAACATGTTAAATCAAAACAAAGGTGTTCCTGGTTATAATTACTGTGTAGATAAACAACACTGATCAACAAACCATAACATTATTATGTCTAGACACATTGTTGCTTATATACAAAAGCGCCACAAATCAAAATATGTTTGTGTTGCTTTTAAATTCAGAATGCTCTTAACTTTAAGTTTGAAATCAAACTATTTTTAATTTTGATTTGTGGCGCTTTTGTATATAAGCAGTGAATAATAAAACAATTATGTGTAAGTTACAAATGATTGGACTAATTTGAATTGCTAAAATTTGTCATAAGTACCAACAACTTATTTAAAAAGGCAAATACTTACTTACTTTGTAATTTGATGACAACCACATTATTTTTATTGCAATTGGAGCTATAATTCCAACAATATTCAAATATGAATTGTCATCTAGAATCAGGAGTGGAAAGTCAACTTACCCATACCCGTAGCTTGAGCTATGCTATAACCAATCATCACCTTTATAGTAGGTACCTTTGTTTAGCAACATTTAGCCAAGTTGGTAGTGGCCCTACCCACAAAGCTAGTGTTCCCGGGTTTGATCCCCGGTCAAAAATATATTTGCATTATGAACATGAGTACTTATCTCAGTCATGGATATTTATTTTGTAGTTATTTAAATTATATTTATGTTGCATAGTACCCATAATAAAAGTTTAGAGCATAGTTTTAGATCAGGTAAATTGAGTAAATATCAAAAAAAATGTTTTCTTCTTCTTCGTTATTTATTAATGATGGTCCACCGCGGTGTTCCACAGTGATTTAGTCAGTGTCAACTGTGTGAAGTGAGTGAAAGTAAATCAGTAAACAGAATAGATCAAAAGTCAAAGCCAGACATCTTTCAATCCGCCATATTCCCTCACTTATTTTCTTATCAGGGCCATTTGCAAAAACATTGTACAAGTTAACGCTTTCAGGCGCGGTGACGTCTATAGACGTCAAGCAGTATGGCTAATTGATCTCTAATTACGGTACTGCGCTCGAAAGGGTTAAGGACAGTTAAAGCCTCAATTAAAATCCTTAACTTTTTCCATTTCGTAACGAAAATTACTATACTTATATCATTCAATTTTACAGTACAATTCAGTTGTCCTTTACGCCAATGGGCATTTTAGCTTCGATTATGGTTAACTTTCGTTATGAAATGGAAAAAAGTTAAGGATTTTAATTGAGGCTTTAACTGTCCTTAACAATGTACAATGTTTTTGCAAATGGCCCATCAACCCAACATGTACCAGACAGATTTTAATTGAAGCATTAAAATTCGAATTTTTAAACTTTTGTCTATCAAATTCAAAATATGAATTTGATTTTTGACGCACTGGTAGGTCAAACGAAGAGGACAGATTTAAACATTAAATTTAAATATTAGTACAAAAAAAATATGTAGTATAATAGAAAGGAAAGGTCCTTTATGCAAAAATCAATTTGATTGTCTTCTATTAGTCAAGGCCAAGTTAAAGACCGGATACAAGACAATTGTTCATCATAAATCAAATAAAAATAATTATACTGTGTTGAAGTATAATGTTAATGAATGATAATTAGGTTATCTCTGTCAATAAAACAAGCCAATGATTTACCGCAAGAAAATTGTTCTTTAATTGTTCAGCCCAAAATATCTTGTTCTAATTTTGTCAAACTTCCAAATCTTAAAATAAAAATCTGTGAGATGTAAGGTAATAAAATATACGAGAAAATCTGAGCCAAATCACAAAAAACATCACTGCCGACTAAAATTAACTTACAATCGATCGCGCTGTCCAAACGTAACGTAAATAAATGAGCGTACTCACCGTAACAACACTGGCCGAGCGCAAAAACAACACGAACCACTGAACAATTCTAAATTCGAAAACTCTTTTTTGTTTAATACGGCACCAGTTTACACTAGTTATTATAATTCTATCTTGATCAATAGCATTACAACTTAGTAAACCGTAACGTCGTCCCTCCTGTCTGACTCTGGACTGGTTGGTTTGGTTGTCAAATCGAAGGTTTCACAAGGAACTTATTCGTCCAAACAGAGATAGAAGATAGAAAGTCTTGGTGAGTAAGAGAAACAGGGCATGCGTACGTCACAGTGACGTTTGAAAGTTTCGTGTGACGTAAGTGGTGTTGTGTTCCATTTCACGGAATAAGTACAGTACACAACGAATTGCACGCGGGAAATACCAAAATACATACGCACACACAGTATCACCGAAATGTCCAACAGTGGGCCTTATTGTAAGGTGATAAGATCGACAAATAGTCAGTAACTGTATTGCTGATGGTACATGCTTTATTTGAGTTGCAATTCCGTACGCAACTGTTCTTACTGTGTATAGGTTGGTACTTACTGTGTAATTTTTGAAAGTTAAATCCTTTGTCTCTGGGTCAGTGCGGGTGTGTTGTTAAAAACTGATCAAGTAGGTAAACCATTTAAATAAATAATACTTTATTGATTTCTTACAAATATGTAAATTCACTTTGTAAACATAGCGTTTACAGCTCCATTATGTTTATAAGATGACATTATGTTATAACTTCTTTACCCAAGTCCCGTCACTAGCTATATGATTAGTAGGTACTTAATTAAATTGTACGTGTAACTATAAGTAAATATCAGCCAATATCCTAGTTACCATTATTTATACACGACACGCCTATAAATGTAGGTATGTAAAGACGAATTTGAATATGTTTTTAGAGTACCTAAAACTGGCACCATGATCCTATTTCTACTCTAAAACTAGTGCTTACAAATTCTGTTTTACCAAGTTATCAGCGACTGATCAAGATTTCTGACCGCCCTAGGCTAATTATGAGGTCTAGTTGAAATATGTAGGTAGGGTAGATGAAATGATGCTAGATTAATCGTGCATGCGAAGAAACGATTTCAGCGCGCCCCCTGATCCTCGTGCCCTAGGCTATAGCCTAATTAGAGTAAATAGCCTAAGGGTTAATAACTTAAAGTTATGCTTTAAATTTTGGTGCAAGTTGGAAGAAATATCATCCAATACCTCATTCACGAACTGACACACTTTGATACCAACATTTTGGTACGATACACCATATTTATTTAACAGCGTTTCGAGAAATAAACTTATTGAATTAGACATCAACGCGGCCAAGCTTTATGTACTAGGAAAGAGAAAGCATTTATGAATTTAGTGTAAAATGTCACACAAATTACAGGGTTCCTTATTGCGGGCACAACCCGTCCGTGCGTCCGTTCGTTTTTAGGGTTCCGTAGCCAAAATGGCAAAAATGGAACCCTATAAGGTTCCGTTTTTGCCGTTTTCCGTTCCTAATGTATAATTAGTATCATACAATATTATTTACATTATTACCTACTAACATTGCTAAAATCTTACATTCATTACGAAACGCAGTTCGTCCTTCTAGTAATATAAAGGGCAAAAAAGGCATAGCTGCAATTAAGAAAACCAAAGCAGATTAAAACCTGCGTGCGCAATTTTCGACCTTTTTATTAAAAACGCCACGCAGTTTAAAAAAAAATGCACTGCTGCATCTTGTGTTGGGAGACTGACGAAACATATTTTTTTATAGCTATTGACTTAGATTCTGAACATTTTATTCTAGATGGGGTGTTCCGCGGTCTTGACGGCCGAGTAGACGCGGCCGGAGTGCTGGAAGCGGCCCTCGTCCTCCTCGGACATGATCTGCTTGTGTCTGCTGTGCACCACCATTATGCAGTAAACGGAGATACCTGAAACGATGAAGGGATCAAAATCTGTGATAGGAAAAAGTGATACGGGGACCAGGACCTGGTATATGGAATCATTCAGTTTGGCACCACCATTTCTTATAGCATTCGTAAGGCAAACGAGCCACCTGAGGGTTTGATCTTCTTTTCATGGCAATGAGAAGGCAAACGAACACTCAGGCTACCTGGGTAGTTCTATCATTTCGTGCAAATCACATGTTCGTAGAAAAAAAACCATGCATTGAGTGCTTTATTAAATTCATATATTTTTTTTATGTTGTGTTAGGTACTTAGGTATACTTTGCATCTAAAATTTATTTTATTATTGCAATATTAATGTCCTTTTTTTTTTATTAACATGCCAAAAATTCATTACCATCATCGTTCATAACATGAATGTATAGATTTGAGAGCAAATATAACTAATCTTTTACATGTACCACATTAAATTTTTCCTCTGACATGGTTGAAATACTTACTAAGAAATAAAACTGAAGCTTTAAACAATCATATAACTGTTATTTACTTTCACTGTATAACAAAATATGTTTGTCCAAGAAAAAAAATCATTACCATAAATTGAATTTGCAACAACGAAATCACTCTGAAGACGTCCGAAGTATATTCCTACGATTGTTTCCCCCCGCCCGCGATCCCGCCTCAGTCGACTCAGTGACCAGTGACGAGGCCGGACGAATGCCAGGTTGTTTGTTAAAAAAATATTCGTGGCGGAGTTTTGTATTTGGTACGTTATTTTTTCATTACCATTTATGCTGTTTTGATAATTAATGCGTAGTGTTTTATTGTACTGTAGATACTTCCTACTAATATTATAAATGCGAAAGTTTGTGTGTGTGTGTGTGTGTGTGTGTTTGTTACCTCTTCACGCTGCAACGGCTGGACGGATTTGGATGAAATTTAGAATGGAGATAGCTTATACCCTGGAATAACACATAGGCTACTTTTCATCCCGGAAAATTTAAAAGTTCCCGAGGGAATAACTATAATCGAAATCTAAGCGGACGAAGACTAGAAGCTATTATCCACTAATCCTACTAATACGAGTATCCTACTAATCTTGCTCATATTATTAACCCTAAAGGGTAAATTTTTAAGGGGATCAGTGAGGAATTGAGGGAACTCTTCAAATATTGTAGGCAAACATATAGCGATTTCAATATTTTTAGTAATAAATCTAGCATTTGTATTCAGAAAGTATCATTTGGTGAAATGGCACTGATGATGAAGACCACAGATGGCCACCGGAACTCCTCAACGATACTTTTTTCAAAGGTGGTGATAAGATATCTCGATTAAGATAGTTGAGCGACTACAACGAAGGACATTTAATTGTTTAAATATGACTATGACTTCCCCGCGGCGTTGCTGGCGGCGATCGTGAAATGTCTTAAAGTTTCATGTCAACTAAGAAGTGGGACTAGGAACATAAGCTTATTATGATCTCTAAAAAGTCAAAAATAAAATAAATGTTTTAAAAAACAAAAAACCGCCTTCAAAAACGCATTTATTTTGTGAAGTTAGATACGTCAAAATTGGTATATACTAATAAAAATTAAATTTATAGCTAACAGTGATTTTGGAAAAACTACCCCTAAGGGATAAAAGGGGGATGTAGAATTTTATATGAGAGTTCGTCATTTTTGTAGTTATAAACGTTAAAATTGGTGTTATTAAAAAAAATACAATTGGCGATTTTGAAAAAATATTCCTAAGTAGTTGAAATGGGGGATAGAGGTATGTATCGAAGTTAAATAAACTAATAGCTATGAGCTATAATGTACTGGGAGTAAGTACAGTTGGTTAGGTTAGGGTAAAGTTTGTTTTTTGACCATCCAGAATCCGAATAGGCTTAGTAAGGTTAAGTTATTTCTTGACCACCCAGTACCGAAAATTAAACATGTAAAAAATTAAATACCCTAACTTTTCTTTATTACCTATTCAACTTTAGAATTAAAACCTAATTGGGCACTTACATCTACTGTAATATACATTACGCATTAACATCTAAATCGTAAAATTTGTTCAGTGTGAAATTGTGCGACTTTAGTTTATACATGAAAATATAATATGCAGCGACAAAGTTCTTCGCAGCGTGTCGCGGAAGCCGGGGGTGTAAATAGGAGCGGCAAAGCCCGCTCGCGCTCATTGATCGAAGAACTTCGTCCTATTTGCTTTTTTTGGGATATTGTCAGTTTGTATTATTCTATACAAAATTAAGATTAAAATACTGCGAACCATTTTTTTTGTTGTATCGTTATAACGGTAAAATACACAAGCGTCAAATACTGAAAACCGACCGTCAAATGCGAGTCGGACTCACACACCGAGGGTATTTTTATCGACTATGATTTCGGCCGGAGCGATTGTGTGCGCTGGATGTACCTATTTACATCCTATCGTACATATAATATCAATGCGAATGGTTATGCGTGCGTGAGTTTGTTACTTTCTTCGCTAAAACGGACGGACGAATTTGGTTGGATATAATTTGGAATTTGCTTATACACTGGATTAATACATAGGCTACAGTTTTCCCGTGGGATGGCAAAATTACTAATTCTAAGCGGACGAAGTCGCGGGCAGAAGCTAGTAAATAATAAACGTTAAGTTCGAGACCTCACTAAATGAATATTACCTACGATTGCATTTGTTTATAAGAAGTAAATCTACAAAAGGTAGAGAAAATTCATTACCATTCTCTTCATTACCATAATTTACCGTTCACTTTAAGAAGAATGGTAATGAAAATAAAACGATGGTAATGAATTTCAGTATTAAGTTGTTAAACCCAACCTATAATGTAAAGAAAAAAATATGAAGAAATTAAGAATAATCCTGAAAAATATGCCATACAGAAAGAATGAGATATTTAAAACGAAAGGAAGACAATAAACTTAAGAGTGTGGCTGATATGACAACAAGGCAAAGAAGATATCAAAGGAAAAAATGGAACGAAAATAGCAAACGGTATACATAGAAAAACAGAAAAAAAGTAGAAGTTACTGACAAGTTTCTGTCCATTTAAGATATTAAAAAATAATGTTAAATCGGTTTTTTACTTAATCCTTCATTACCAATATCGAACTTTCATTCCCATAACTTCTTAATCATTATCAAAATCCGTACTTCATTACCATTCCTTCATTACCAACAACGCATTTTCATTACCATATACTGTACTTCATTACCATTCCTTTTCAAAAATTTCAATTGCCCATATCTCGGTAAATTTTGCGTATAATTCATAATAAAATATACCATAGTGTTTATTTTTCCTACTTCTTACAATTAACACGGAAAAAACATTAAAATAAAAAATTCTCCCAAATTCTGCCGATTTGCACGAAATGGTGGAACTACCCACCTGATGATAAAATAGCGTATCCCGACTAGCAGTGTGATCATAAACTTTAGGTATAGTTATTTTAATTCATTTTGATACTACTATTTTTGTTTTAGTTGTTAAGCACCAGACATAACTTTTAGAGAACGCTGTACACAGTTGTTATTAAGTTACGGACACCAAATGTCATCTACATAATTACCTTAGTTTTAACAATGTTCATGTGTTTGTAATTTGTTACTGTGTCTAATAAATAAATAAATAAATAAGATTGATAAGTGCGATCTGAGACGCATAGACATTTGAATTCTCAAGACTACAATCTCAAGACTGCAATCCCAAGACTTCAAACGCGTTGCCAACACTAAGGACTAAGATGGAATTCCTCTATGCTAGTACTTTCACCGGTTGTCTTATCCCCGCGCCGGAACAAAACAATGCGAACACTGCTGCTTGATCTGAGGCCCATGCTTATGTAGGCCCCGGGTGCTGTTTAGAATGATATTGATAACATAATGATCTACTTATGTTTTTGTAATCTAGTGCAAGCCTCTTGAAAATATTATTGTAGTTCCAGCTGCTAGCACGACTAACTACTTACTCTTTGGGCAGGTAATAGAGACCAACACCTAGTCCTCAATCGCAATCTTGGGCTCGCATATGTCCATGGGTCTCACAGCTTAGGCTTACTGACCATTAGGCTTCTGTGCTAATTTGCTATCTCTATGCTATAAAAAACTGCAAACGTCAAACCATCGGCTCCTTCCATTACATGGTGTACGGAACATGATACTGATCCACAGGTTGGAGTGGGACTTCGTCACGGTACCTATAAGTGCTGCGGGAGGGTCGCACTTCTCCTTATCGGGTATTGAGGATTGGTAGACCATATTTGTCCCTCACGTCCAACAGACCATACCTTTCTTTATGGTAGCACTATCAGCCTCTACAACTTACAGGTCCTGATTAATTTGGCGAAGATGAGAGCGGACTCGAAGCCCAGCTGCCGGCCCGAGTCTTGCAGCACCAGGCTGATGCCCGTGAGGCACAGCACGAAGTACAGCGCCGCCATGATGCCGGTCACTATGGTCCAGGGCAGCGTGAGGTACGGCAGGTTCTGTCCAATAAACATGTTTGAAAACCAGGAGCATTTGAAAATCGAAGTTCAATGTAGTCTCGATCGATGTGGACAGGGAATAATAATTAATTTCATGTCCTAAAACTTTCCTGCTTTTGAATTTACTGCTAGCTAGTTATGCTGCCATTCCAGGACGTTCATTATAATTAAACATTTATCTAAAGCGTCTGCCAGTTTTATTAATACCCGGTGCAGTTTAGTTGTCCCGTGTGCGCGACATTGGTCGAGCTGGTTTGACGTTAAAATAAAACCTCTCGACTACTAAGTTACATACCTAAGTAGGTAGACCTAGGCCACCCTAGGCCCAGTTATATGTTCTGTACTTTTATCTAATGGTTTGTATACAATACATAAGAAAAATAAAGTCTATCATCGTCACCATCAGCCTATAGCAATCCAATGCTGGATGTAGGTCTGTCCATATGCAAGCGCACCACTGAACGAGATTTCGCGAGCTACCTACTTCCAAAGTGATGTCAGTAGATTATGTTGTGTAAAATACCCTTGCTAATATTTCCCAATTAAAGTTCAAGTTCCGTCTTCATACCTTATAACCAGCTACAATGAGGAGCAGGGAGCACAGCAGATGGACCCCGTTGAACCCGGCCGAGGCCGCGAACAGCACGTACTTGTTCACCGACAGGCCTCCGTCGCCCTTCTCGGCCTCCAGGGGGTGGAAAGTCACGATCAGGCAGTAGATTGTTAGCTCTATTAACGCCCAGAACTGAAAGATAAAATATAATTCTATTCTATTGCTGTAACTATAACCAACAAAGAGTAAATTTAAAGCAGAAAATGCCTAAAACAAATAGCGCCCGATCAAATTATCAGAGCAACTTGTTGTGATGATGTAAAGATGTATTATTTAGTTTCAGGCGCTAAACATTTTTGATTTTCGAAATTCATTCTGTCCGTAGTATTGATAAAGGGCTTTGTCAAAGAAGAGTTAATAATTATTATAAACTAGCTTCTGCCCGCGACTTCGTCCGCTTAGAATTAGTAATTTTGCCATCCCACGGGAAAACTGTAGCCTATGTATTAATCCAGTGTATAAGCAAATTCCAAATTATATCCAACCAAATTCGTCCGTCCGTTTTAGCGAAGAAAGTAACAAACTCACGCACGCATAACCATTCGCATTGATATTATATGTACGATAGGATGTAAATAGGTACATCCAGCGCACACAATCGCTCCGGCCGAAATCATAGTCGATAAAAATACCCTCGGTGTGTGAGTCCGACTCGCATTTGACGGTCGGTTTTCAGTATTTGACGCTTGTGTATTTTACCGTTATAACGATACAACAAAAAAAATGGTTCGCAGTATTTTAATCTTAATTTTGTATAGAATAATACAAACTGACAATATCCCAAAAAAAGCAAATAGGACGAAGTTCTTCGATCAATGAGCGCGAGCGGGCTTTGCCGCTCCTATTTACACCCCCGGCTTCCGCGACACGCTGCGAAGAACTTTGTCGCTGCATATTATATTTTCATGTATAAACTAAAGTCGCACAATTTCACACTGAACAAATTTTACGATTTAGATGTTAATGCGTAATGTATATTACAGTAGATGTAAGTGCCCAATTAGGTTTTAATTCTAAAGTTGAATAGGTAATAAAGAAAAGTTAGGGTATTTAATTTTTTACATGTTTAATTTTCGGTACTGGGTGGTCAAGAAATAACTTAACCTTACTAAGCCTATTCGGATTCTGGATGGTCAAAAAACAAACTTTACCCTAACCTAACCAACTGTACTTACTCCCAGTACATTATAGCTCATAGCTATTAGTTTATTTAACTTCGATACATACCTCTATCCCCCATTTCAACTACTTAGGAATATTTTTTCAAAATCGCCAATTGTATTTTTTTTAATAACACCAATTTTAACGTTTATAACTACAAAAATGACGAACTCTCATATAAAATTCTACATCCCCCTTTTATCCCTTAGGGGTAGTTTTTCCAAAATCACTGTTAGCTATAAATTTAATTTTTATTAGTATATACCAATTTTGACGTATCTAACTTCACAAAATAAATGCGTTTTTGAAGGCGGTTTTTTGTTTTTTAAAACATTTATTTTATTTTTGACTTTTTAGAGATCATAATAAGCTTATGTTCCTAGTCCCACTTCTTAGTTGACATGAAACTTTAAGACATTTCACGATCGCCGCCAGCAACGCCGCGGGGAAGTCATAGTCATATTTAAACAATTAAATGTCCTTCGTTGTAGTCGCTCAACTATCTTAATCGAGATATCTTATCACCACCTTTGAAAAAAGTATCGTTGAGGAGTTCCGGTGGCCATCTGTGGTCTTCATCATCAGTGCCATTTCACCAAATGATACTTTCTGAATACAAATGCTAGATTTATTACTAAAAATATTGAAATCGCTATATGTTTGCCTACAATATTTGAAGAGTTCCCTCAATTCCTCACTGATCCCCTTAAAAATTTACCCTTTAGGGTTAATAATATGAGCAAGATTAGTAGGATACTCGTATTAGTAGGATTAGTGGATAATAGCTTCTAGTCTTCGTCCGCTTAGATTTCGATTATAGTTATTCCCTCGGGAACTTTTAAATTTTCCGGGATGAAAAGTAGCCTATGTGTTATTCCAGGGTATAAGCTATCTCCATTCTAAATTTCATCCAAATCCGTCCAGCCGTTGCAGCGTGAAGAGGTAACAAACACACACACACACACACACACAAACTTTCGCATTTATAATATTAGTAGGATAGTAGGATAGGTTGAAACGGTTACTATAAATAAATGAATGGAATGTTAGCAAAACTATTACATATTTAACATGGCATGAGCGACGGTACTGTACTCGTAAAAACGTCAAGGTTGTCATAACATTGCTTCTCTCGTATAAACAACAGTCTGCTGTTACCATAAAACGTGTAGTGTAAACCTAACCTAAAAACGCTTGAATATTCCTCTATTAGAATCACTCCAAAAGTCCTTAAACACATTTGAAACTTTTTGTCTTATCTTTAAATTAGCAATTACAAATTGCTTACATCATTTCACAGTAGACAAAGTGAACTAAAGTCATAGATATAACAGATACAAATCACATACCGAATACAAATACGCGATGATAAGCGTCCCGGTCCGCAGGCTGGCACTGCAGCAGCACCTCTTCAACATGGGCACCCCCATGGTCACCACAACCCACCAAAACCAAGATCTAAGTGGTTACTTTACACTTAAAGTAAACAAAGCTAGTTGGATACGACATGACGCTTGCTGGTTGTACGCATGCGCCGAAATGACCATGATTTGCAAGATAAGGCGTTACGTATGATATTGATAGGTACTGGGAGTTTATCTTGCGATATGACTGTTAGGTGCTTTATGTAATTTAGGTTGTCATGTCTTTATCGCTCTTCATTTGAGATAGGAATGCCAGATAGAGACAGGGTGAACGTGAGTTTGAAAGGCGGTTTTGGGAGTAAAAGCCTGGGATTTAATGGTTACGGCGAAAGTGAGTTTTATTACTATGTCCGGATTGACCGGGTCTCATTGCTATGGACAACTTTGTTTCTTGATTATTTTGTGTTATTATTGTCCTCAAATTATTGGAGTAAACCAAGGCTTTTAAATTGAGCTAATTCGGACTGTGTTGTATTCCGGCGTGGGTATGGATTGCCGGTAAAATGAGTAGCCCTCAGGTTTGGCAACGCATTAGCAGTCTTAAGAATGCATTCAACAAAAAAATGCAGTCTTTACATGTCGAGCCACCATAGTACAGTCTACTACAAAGAGAACTATACTTTTGGACCTTATTACAATGCAATCAGGTGGAAAAATGGATGACACAAGGACAGCGCCAATTCACAAGAAAAAAATTACGTCATAATCATAAATTATGAAGGTAATCATTGGATTAACAATGAACGTTGTTGACGTTTATCTAACTAGACACAGCTAGACAATCAACAATATCCAGACGTTAAAAGTGTCTAAGGTAATACCGCTGTAGGAATTAAAGTTTCAAGTGTCGAAGTTGAAAAATTAATAAGGTAGGGCAATGTCTTTCTGACATCATTAATTGCATCAGAAATTATCAGTAGGCTTTTGTTTACGCAAAATATACTTTCGTCTATAGGATAGTGAAGAGGTTTCTGTGACTCATTTGACCTGAACGAACATGTTTATCAGCGACTACGACTTATTTCGTGCAGGCAGACGTTCGATCTCAAGTGATAAGGCATTGAATTACATATTTAATTGTTGTTTTCTAAGAATGGTGATGGTGACCGGAACTCAAGTGTGGCGCCTGCAACACAATGACGCGAATGCGAAACGGAAATTGAACTTAATTGCTTTATGTTTCGTTTCACTTCCGTTTCGTATTCAAGGTATGTTACAGGAGTTACAGGCATGGAACCTAAATAACTTCATCGAAATAAATGGTAAAGAGTGTCGGTGAACTTGTGGCTTAGGGTTTTGATTCGACTCGTGAAAAACTCGTCGGTATAAGTATGTACCGATGTGTTTTTCTTACTTAATTATAATATTAAGTAGGTTTCTGAGAGCTATACCTGAGGGGCTAGACAAGATGCATTACGCTAACCAGCGTTTCTATTCGTTACGTTTTTAAACCAATCGCATCACTTATAGATGACGTGATACGAAAAGTCACGTGATCTACCAGTGACGTGATTGGTTTAAAAACGAAGCGATTAGTTAGCGTAGTGCATCTTGTCTAGCCCCTCTGATGCTGGCTAAAAGAAAAACATCGCGAGGAAATATGCACATTCGACTGTGTAAAAAATGACATTGTATTGTTACTGTTGTAATTTGTATTGTGTGTTCTTGTTGTGTATCGTGTGTTGTGTTGTATGTATTATGTGGTAGGTGTGTGTGTGCCCTAGCATAGAGTTGGTATCCGAAAGGGCTCGCCGGTCGGTACGAGATAAGATAACATACAAAATGCGTGTGTGTAATTTTCATAGAAGTAATATAATAGTCTGGAAAAGAATTCTATACTTATGTTATGTTTGTTTACCGGTATGATTCCAAACCTCTTTAAGTGCTAGATTATTATTTGTCGGATATAATTTATCATTAGTTAGATATCAGTTCTTTCTTTAATTTGCTACTAATAAAGAGTATGGGAAAATCTTACACAATCTCAGAATTGTTCTCCTCTTGGAAAGCACTGGAAGATGTTTGACGTGTAAAAGTGCGTGTAAGACTTAAACTTAACTCGTAAAATAGGTAAAAAACAAAAATAAATAAAACGTAACCAAAGATTAACTAAAATGTGGCATAAAATTAGTGTGCAGGTTCCTAATGACACAAATATTTCCTTCACAGGAGACTGAAGCAGGTCCCGACGAATGAGGCTAACCACGTCATCGATGTAAAAGAAAAGACAAGAAGATGCTAAAAACAACATTTAGTCTAACTTTATCAGAGCCTTGCAAAACATTTAAAATTATATATTTTTTTGATAACACTGTGAAAAGAAAAGTTAATCCTATTAGAAAGACAGTTGAATGCCTTATACTGTACTTTGTACCGGATATTCACTTTAATAAATGAGTGCGTGACAAGTAGGTAGGTACTCTGTTTACTTGCATTACATCATCTTCTATAATAATATTATAAATGTAATATTTTGTAATGTTGTTTGGAAGTTTGGATCTTTGGATATGTGTCTGGCGTATTGTTAAACGATTTGAATCTATTATGTATGATTATCGGCTATCAATTATCAACCATTCCATACAATCTAATAGACAGAACATTTTATTTTTGTAAAATTGTAGTGTAGCACTTTATTTTGAACTTTTTTGAAACGAAACTTGATTCAGTTTGGTTTGGGTTGTAGCCTACAGTGGTGGCATTCATTTAAAAAGTACAACATTATGTTATCTCTGTTATCACAGTCAAAAATGTGCGAATTACACAATGATATTGAAAAAAATGCATCTTTAACGGCATCGATGATACCGGATTTGAGAATTATCGGAAATCATTATAATCTCCTAATTCGCCTAGTTGTGCAAAATGCGGTTACAGAATTATCAACAACTTTTTAGAGTTTTTGGAAATTCTGTAGCTCTGCCTATCCCACTCTGGGATTACAGGCGGGAAGAAATTATGTATCATAATCATCTTTTTTTTTGTGATTTAGGTAACTACTTGTATAGCATATTTTTGTGGTTGAGTGGAGGATACAATAGACTACAATGCATTTAGAAGTGGTTTCTGCCTACCCCTCTAGGAAACAGGCGTGATTTAATGTATGTATTGTATGTAGGAGTTGACATACTCGATCAAATGACAGAAGAATATTCCGTCGGTAGAATGAGTCGCAGATGGCCGATGACATTATTTTTCTCAATACTGAATATTTGCCGGCATAAATAATCCTATAATTCGTTTTTAAATTTGGGCAATTAGATCGGGACACTTAATAAAATTTGTACTTTACGCGAACATAATAGAGTGTATTTACAGTTTAATATAATTCCCACAAATTTTCCGGGATAAAGAGTGATACAACTGTCTACTTTAAGTGGCCATGGATAATCGAGACAGACGAACAGACAAACGTACAGCGCTGAACAATGAAAGTGTTAATAACCTAGTTAAGGTTAATTACTCGCAGCTTTCAATGTGACTCTACCTTGCGGTAATCGTTGCCTACTTAACGATAATACATACCTACTTAGGAACGGGGAATAACTTCCACTTTATCAATAATGTTGCAAAGTGGGAGATTAAATTATAAGCCATTATTTTTGAAAAATACGCATATAAGGATTATGCAATATGATTATTGTGTTAGCTCATGGCTATACTGGTTTCACACGGAGGCAGTACTGCTGCTGTGTGAACGCACAAAACAGTAGGTACTAAGGTCCTAGCCAAGATGCATTGCGCTAACTAGCGTTTCTATCCGTTTCGTTTTTAAACCAATCGCGTTACTCGTAGATCACGTGACTCTTCGTATCACGTCATGAACGAGTGACGCTAATGGTTTAAAAATAAAACGAATAGAAACGCTAGTTAGCGTAATGCATCTTGGCTAGAGCCTCTGTACTCTTCTGTCTCGGCATCTCCATGTGAAATCAGAATTAAGCAGGTGAAAAATCTAAGTAAATAATCAATATTTGGGCTTGTACTACTACTATCAAAATACTTTATACATATGGTATGCTGCCGTACGGTCACGTCGAGCGCTTATGTAATTCCATACATTTCGTTTTTTTTTTCGAATAAGTACTTTTTCCATTAAGTAGCGTTTCGGTGATCTAGAGTCACAGATCCAATAATGCTTTTGACTGGGCAAACCCATTTTCAGGAAACTTCGCTAATAACTGCCACCCCACGCCACGTGCTCTAGGCCCCAGTGATACTTTGTTGGTTGTTGTACATTAAGTAATCATTAAGAACATGATCAACTTCATCAACTGCACAGAATTCACCAGAAGCTTACTTAGTGACGTAATGTTCAATATTATCTGATAACTTGCTCTATTTAAACGTACCGCGTTACGCTGAAATTCCGTAAAACATTGCATTCCAACGACGAATTAAACTAAAATGCGATATAGATAAATCCCTCTGTGTGTGTAAAGCAAACAATGATTCAGAAGAAAAGCAACGCACACACGTCACGCTTGTGTAATTGAAGGGACGTAATAATAAGCTGAGGTGTTATTCCCTTAAATAGGGGTTCTTGAGTAACGATCGAAGGAGCGAGCGAAGCTATACCCGTACGAGCGAGCGAAGCTATACTCGTACGAGCGAGCTTTAAAGTAAGCACCTAATTGAGAATGCACGCCCTCAAATATTGATTGTAAGCTCTGACAGGGCCACTTTGGCCCGTTATAAACTGATCTTGGTTCAGACGCTCGTCTTAAGACACGTCAGAAATGACCACAGGGTTGACGTTTACTTTGACCCGGTAAATAATTTATCCGTCGAGTTGAAAAGCGAGTGGTTTTAGAGAATCACCAGATCTTAACTGACACGTCCGTCTCAAGATACTTAAAAGTCTAGTGTCCAACCGAAATGCCGGTTTCGGTTTCGGTTTCGGCAGATTTCGGCATAAAAATATATTTCTTCCAAATTTTCGGTTTCGGTCAAAAAAGTGCCGAACCTTCCGGTCACGCCGAAACTTACCTACTTCATAATTGTTTTTATTCTCACAATAACTAACGTCAATTCTAATACATAATCAATCTGTAACATCTGCAGTCGTTAAAATCCGCAGAATGCAAGCTTGTCGAGCCCGCTTTAATGTTTCGTCGCTATCGACGCCTGATAATCCAATCGTTATTGTAAATCATAGACGCAGTGATAACACCGGCGCCAGTGCTTCACTACCTGTCGTAGTATCGACACATGTTTTGCTCTTATAGCATTAAATAATTTATTCAATTGAGAATGAAACTGTTCAAAGTTGGGACTTGTTGTCTGTGCATCAATCTGGATGTAGGCACTAAGATTATAGGATTTGTTTGTACCGTAAGCAATTGGTTAATATTTTTGAGAACTATTTACGTCTGCTGTGACTATGATGATTTTGATTTAGATTACTTTCTATTTTTAATTTATGACATAAGTTAAAAATTGTTCAGCAGAAAATAGCTTTCTATGAAACGAAAATTCTGCGAAGTGATACGTTCTATGAAATGAAAATGACTGTCGGTGAAACAAGGGGACAGCGTTAAAAATAAAAAGTATAAGAAGAGCTTTTTTTTTCTTATTTAGGTACCTATGTTTGGTTCCAGGTGTTCGCGGCGCTGTCAGCGGTGCTGTACGGGGTGCCGGCGGCGCTGCTGCCGCTGCCGCTGGCCACCACGCTGTTCTACGGCACCGCCGTCGTCATCTCGGGGCTGCAGCTCATCACCGGCTGCGTGATGATTGTCGGTCTGTTCCAGGTGAGTCCACCTCTTCTTATTACGACTAATTAGACAACGCGGTGAGCCTAGTGGAACCTAACTAATGGTACTAAGTATTATTGCGATGAGCACAAGTATTTGTTTCTGAATATTGGAGGCCATCATTTAATCGATTGTAAACTCTCCCTAATTTAGTAACCGCAGAATTTAGTCACTATGAGAAAAAAACAATATGTTACTTTCAAAAAACTATTCTTAGGATAAGCTCTGAATCTTTTTAAGAAGTCCGCAGGGCATAGATCTTACGTAGCGAAGCAAGAGTACCGAACAATAAGTATGCCATAACATAACATGAAGCCACTCTTAAACTAAATCTGATTATGATCATGCCGTTTTTCGCAACAACGACGCTTCACAAACTCTCAAATGCTGCAGAACCAGATGGTACAGCTGGAGTGCCCTCCATTCCAGTAGCTTGCGTAGCCAATTTTTCCTGCAAACTTACGCCCACACTGAGCACACGTTAGGACACCGTTACTTAATGTTATCATGTTACAGAGGCGGCCGGGGCTGTTGGCGCCCTGGCTGGCGCTGTCGTGGGCGGTGGGCGCCGCGCTGCTGCTGCTGGCGCTGGCCGGCACGTTGCTGCTGTACGCCGGCGCGCGCGCACCGCGCTCCGGGCTGGTTCCCTCCGCCTACGCCGTCTATGCACGTGAGTACTCAATCTATCATAGTATCAGTCGAAGAACGTCCACTGATAAGCATAGGCCTTCCCGAAGGACCTACACCGACGGTCGCTTTTATGCGACTCACATCCATAAAGCTGTTTCCAGTAATTTTCTTACTAATTTCTTGAGATGATTTCCTAACTTCTGGGAATATTCTGCAACCTTTATTTTGCTATGGTGATATGATCTAGACTAAGAAAAGGCTTTAGGCTAATAGTTAGTCCTTAAACCTACCTAGGGGCTCATGCAGTCAAGATGCATTATAAAAAATAAAATGAAAATAAGCGAAACGTTAGGTATTTTTGAAAGAAAGAAAGTAAAACATTTGTTCACAACAATAAAACACATAAATGTAACAGAATTATAATAAGGAAAAGAAACGACAGATAGTGTAATTGTTGCGAAACGCTCCCACTCAGCATGTGCTGGCTGTGAAGCCAACGCTGGTCTTCCGTCGCTGGTGTTTCTTTTCTATTCATTACGCTAAGTTCGCAATTTTCGATAATTGACAAAATGGATATATGCCTATAGGACTGCTTAAAACGCCTCCATACATTCGAGTCGATAGAAAACAGAAACGTTAGCAGCATTTGCATCTTCGCTAGTCCTACAGTTCTTACGCCTAAACAACTGTTTAATAAAGAAATCCGTCTCCAGTGATACTGCTCTACTTCGCGGCGGTGGTGAAGAGCCGCCGCGACGAGATGCTGGACGAGGAGAAGTGGAACTCAGGGAAGCGGCTCATGAGGCTCACGGCGCTGAACGAGAACATCTACGTGTAGGTCGCGGGTTCGAACCGCCTGAGTCATGACACAGCAGGCAGCCTAGCGTGCCTGGGGGCTGACCGACTGAGCAGTCCGAGTTCGGACGCCAGGGAGAAAGTACGAGACGAAATAATTGAAATAAAAACTTTTATAAAAATGCCGTTTTATTATTTTATACTATTAAACGAGCAATACGAATATATATTTTTAATCACGTTTTTGAAAACGGCTCTAACGATTTAGGTGAAATTTGCAATATAGGGGTTTCCAGGCGCGAAAAATCGATCTGACATGCGGTCATCTTCGGGAAAAATCGTTTTCAACCCGATGGATGCGACGCTCGGTCTTCCAGGTAAGCATTTCCAGAGGCCATAATTGTTGTGTCGATCGATCGATCCAGCTCACGAGCTTAACCAAGCGAGCCCACTCGACACGGTAGGCAACCTAATTGATAACTGATAATGCACCCTAAAATTTTGTTTGTAAGCTCTGACGGGACTAATTAAACTCTAATATAATTCGTTCGTCGAGATAAAAAGTGAATTCCTTAAAATAATACCATGGCCGTACAAGTACCAGGGGGCTAGCCAAGATACGTAACGCTACAGTAGTGATTTTAGAAAATGAACAAAATGTAGGTACCAGATTGACGTAAGCTAAAAGATCATGAGTACCGCTATGTCAATTCCATACATTTCGAGTCGATAGAAAACAAAAACGATAGCTACCCGTCCACTGGGTCGGACTCGCAGCGTATGAAGCAGACGGAGTTGTTGCTTTGTATTGATTTCTATGGTACAGCGTGCACTGGATCGCCTTAGAAATCAACACAAACCAACAATAAATCAGGCCGCTCCGTAGGGACAGTCAGGAGCATTCCCGGTCGACCACCTCTAGGGTGATATTCGTTTGCGCGTTCAACGCGTAACGACCTGAGCGCTGTAGGATTAGCTAGCTGCAACGAACAAGCCAAAAATTTCTTAAGTGGACGTGGGTGACCGCGAATGTCCCTGACCCGGTGGACGCGCAGCTTTAGCCGCGTTTTCATCTTGGATAGGCCTGCAGTGAAATTTCCACAAATCCATACCCATTTGTTTTCTTTGTATCAATCCAGCCTTACCTCACTTTACATATGAATGTTTAAAAACAATACGAGCAATTACAAAAAGGCACATGTCGCCACCCGGTAGACGTAATCGCTCATTAGAGGAACAATGCGCGCACGCACGCGGCCGGCGGGCGGAACATCGTCGTTTTCTCCGCGGCCCGTCGAGGGTGACAATGGGAGATTATAAGTAGGGGACGCCGCGCGGACGGCGTAGTTCAGCGTGGGCTTTGCATGATGGTGAGTTTTTTTTATCTAATAATATATTAAAAAACATTATTTAATTAGTGTTCTTGGTTAGGGTGTCAACAGCCTGATCATAGGTATTTGAACTTGGCCTGCGTACTACCGTGGGCTTTGATACATTAAAGCTATGATTCGCACAGGTCTGTTTTGGTTATAGTACAAGAATCGTTTGGCGTAGAAATTTACGCAATAGGTAAAGTGCTCTTGAAAAGTCTTCCGGGCTCGAGTAAACTTGGCTAGACTAGCATAAAGGCGTATGAGAACCAGTGAAAGATAAGTACCTAGGTACCACTTCAAAGGTCATTTTAAGAAATATCGCGGTGTATGGAGTGTATTCATGTTAATTAGGACAAGAGAAAAGACAGGTATGATACCTTTGTAAATAGGTACCTTAACAACTTAATATCTTAAAATATCAAATAATAATATCAAATCGGAGAAATAATGGAAACGGGCCGAATGTTAAGTAGGTACCCGAAACCGACGTGCATGCATGACTCGATGTATGAAATGTGGAAGAAGCGAAAGAGATTTGTCAGGATCGTAGCAGGTGGAAAGAAGTGGTCTCTGCCTACCCCTCTGGAAAACAGGCGTGATTTAATGTATGTATAGGTATGGAATATCTTACACACTTGGCCTAGTCCCAAATCTTTTGAATCTTCCGCTTCGGTAGATACTCGTATACTTTGTATCGTAAATCGTAATCAAATATTCCCAGTTATTTATAGAATTGTATCCATTTTTCACCCAGTTGTACAGATACTCATCAGCAGTCATATCCCATTAGGACACCTTCTGTCACTTTCTAATTCACCAAGATACACAAAGTGACAGCCCTCGACTTCAGGAGACATTGTATCTAATGAACGTGTGTGCAACTGGGCGTTAAACTTGCAAGTTGACACTTTTATTCCAAGCTGTAATGATAAAATAATTTGTTACGTTCTTATATAAATATTAAAGCGGGATTAGGTACTATGCGTTAATAAATTTCGAAATCTAGGTAATTTCATAGCACCTCATCGCTGCAACGAAACACTTTCTTTACAAAACGACTGTAATTGAAATATTCTTATCTCCATGGTGTGAAATAAGGAACATTCTTCTTCTTACACAATCAATAGTAGATCTTCACTCGTTAACAGCAAGGTGGAGGTTGGTTCAGCCGCCCAGTGTGCGCGGAACATCAAGCCATCAAAGCGTGCCATATCAATTCGTTCTGTTACATAACTATTACAACTCTAGGGTTGTCTCAAACTGATTTTTTAAATTACTTTTCACTATCATCATCATTTATTTAAATTTATTCCTTTTTCTTTAACTGCCTCTCAAGCTAGTGAAGGTCGGCAATCAAATCCAGTCTTTTGCAAAATTTGCTTTGACGTCAGAAAAAAAAACTGTGTAACTAACTCCCTTCTACGGAGTTCCCTAACAGTTGGTGGATACTTTGAGAAAATAACTTTAATAGCCGATGTTCGTGGGCGGCAATGATTACTCCACATGAGGTGACTTGTACATTTGCCTACCTCTTCCATATTTTTTTTGTATGTATGTCTTTCTACCAGTATTTCCGAAATTGAAATTTAGCAGTTTGTTTCTTTATAAGACCAGTTATAAAAATAATGATACCAACCTAGTTATTGTTACTACCTACCTAAACTTATTCATAAAATACTCAAATATAGGTACCTACCCGTAGCGTACAACAATAATCTTACAGTCTCCAGTGCGAATAAGAGTCTGTATTTTTCATTTCAGTTTTGTTTTATATGCAACCGGTAGAAATTAATATAAATAGTATTACACATGTTGTGCGTGTGCCTCAGCCACAAGAAATGTTTTCGTAATAAATAGTATTACTCGTTGAGTAACGGTTCTTATTGTTTATCCCTCCTAGCTTAGACTTACTCATATTAAATCAACAACTATCTGGGTACTTGTATTGTTTACAATGAAACTTATCAGATATGAATGGTTTCCGGCAGTCGGTGACAGCATATGACACACTTAAGTCGGGTCCGCTGCGCCATGTTATTCGTGTTTTCCTAACATGTTTGCCGCGGGGGATGGATAACATCCCCCGCGTTCACCTGCGGGGGGGTGGACCTAACATGTTAGGTGTTAGAAAAACACGCATAACATGGCGCAGCGGACCCGGCTTTATATATTTCAGACTAACTTTTGCCCCGCGACGCGACTTTTCCTCGTTGAATATCCGGGCTAAAATGTCAATGTTACTGTGATTTTTATCAGCAAAAAACAACAACATCGGTTTATTTGTGTCAGAGATTACCGCCTAGAAATATTTAAACTATTATTATAAATAAATCAAACTGGAAATCTGTGTTCGGCAATATCGACAAAAAACTAACCAAATCCTGATAATGTGGAGCATACCTACGTCTTATTTTTCGGATAACTTTGTATTTGCTTTCTCAATTGAATAACGATGGGTATTAAAACTGACCGAGAAAGCCAGATCAATCTATGAACTTTTCCGACCAAAAACGATGTCGTTGGTTTTATACGTTTATAATGGAAGACCTCTTAAAAAGTCTTTCCTAGACTGGCATAACAGCGTACGACAACGATTGAGAGAGAAGTCAACCCAAAGAGGATTGTGAGCCGACGCTTACATCGCTAACGTCAAAAAAAACCGTACAAATTTAGCTCCGGATGATAACGTTTCTCACCCCCTAAATCAATATCTACGATTTTTGAATATGTTATAGATGTTATGAAAAACTAGGTTTTTAAGTCTCCGTTTTTCTTTCTTTTTGTTTCCATCCAAGAAATATTTTCTCGGAAACGAAAACGTACACACCTAGTTTTTCATAATATCTACAACATATTCAAAATTCCGTAAAAATCTAACTAAATTTAGGGAGAAAGAAACTTTATCGCATTGGAAATGAAAATTTAACTTCACCATTCTCCTAAGAGCTATTGCATTTTTTTTGTTCGATTACTTTAAACTTGTGCCAGCCCCAGGTCGCGCGGCCGCTCGGGGTAAGAAGCGCCGGTTCCCACGGCTCGTGCCGGCTTTCTCCACCTGCGCGCGCGCCACCTCGCCAGATAAGCCTTAAAGCTATAGATCAAGGACCGATTGTTCAAGATTTTATTTTACTTTAACTGTCACTGTGTGTGTTTAAGTGTAGTTCCCGTTATTGAATTAGGTACATATGTTGACGACACGGTTGGCCTAGTTGGTAGTGACTAGTGACGCTAGTAGCTTCATGGCTGACCCGGGTTCGATTCCCAGTCAGAGGGCTTATTGTCTAACACACTCGCAAACACGATCGTTTTTATTTTGAAAATCGAAGGCTTGTCTGCATACAAAATGAAAACAATTGCTCCACTTTGAAGCCAGTTGCGTCAAATATTTGTAAGATAAGCGCGATTATTTGTGATTATTAGTGGGTCTTGGCTCTTTTCTATGTGGGTATAACATATAAGTATTTATTTTTATATATCTATAGATAATTGTTTATATTTGGCTAAATATCCATAGTACGAGCCTATATAGAGCTTAGTTTGGCACTAGGTCAATTTGTCCGAGATTCTTACTGGGTCACGTACTTTTACTATGTATGCACAGCCTCCAACAACCTCGACTTACATTAATTTCTGTAGATTTTAAACAAAAAATTTCGGATGAGGGCTAAATTCTACAGTCAAAATGGGCGTCATAATACATACTTAAGGTATTAGGGCAAGAAACATCTAAGACTTGGGTGCAAATACAAAACCAAACGGTAACTTAAACTCTCAACTTTTAATGGTGGTAGGACTTTGTGCAAGGTCCGTCCCGATCGCTATCACCATCTTATCCTTGTACCTGCCACCAAGCAGCAGTAGTAATTCGCATTGCTGTGTTCCGGTATGCGGATAAGACAACCGGTGAAATTACTAGCATAGAGGCTTCCCATCTTAGTCCTCAGGGTTGGCAACGCATTTGCGGACTTGGGATTTCAGTCTTCAGATTCAGTCTTGAGAATGCAAATGTATGGTCACTTAGGGTCTCCCCACATCTATCGACGCGGAATCGACGTTAGCTGATCAAAAAACTCTTTATGCCTACGCAATAAGAGCGAAACAAACGTCAATCGGTTCGGCTCGGCTCGCTTCGGCGTTGCGAACGGAACGACGTCGTTTTCGCTCTTATTGCATGGACATAAAACTTTTTCTTACCGGCTCAAGCCGATTCCGCGTCGATAGGTTTGGGGAAACCCTTACAGTCAGGTGGCCTGTGAGCTCGATAGTCTTCTACAAGCCATGAAAAAAAATCGAGCCTCGGCTCAAAACTAAAACCTGACTACAGCAAGACGCTAACTAACGGTACATTAAAACGTACATGCAACACGGGTTCACATGTATAATGTACCGCTTTCAGATATTCTGGTATTTATTCCACGAGGTCAGGTTTTACAGCGATGAAGAGATTGCGAGACTGGTCCGTCAGAGAAACCGCAGAAAACGACGTTTCACGGAGAGTTTCATAAAAACGGCTTAAGAGCCGGTTCACACTATTACGGTTTATTCGATTCGGTTTTCTTATGCGATTTAGCTGTAAACGCAAATGAATCTAAAGTGTTTACGTTACTACGTTGTCGAGTGGATTTTCTGATAAGTTTGAAGTGGCCGCGTGTTTTTATCGTACGCCGCTCATGGTTTTCTTTCAGTATTAAAGCATCGGTGGCGAAAATCGCTCAATCCCAAAATACCAGACCTTCAAAATACAAGTGGCTCTATTCTTTTGACATGTTATCGTATTGTGAACGTTATGATAGCTCTTATTTACTTAACAGTAATAGCTGCTGAGTTTAAAATAATACGATAAAAAGTCAATAGCAATATGGTTTTACCGTGTAGAACAGAGCCTAGAGACTACTCTTTTTGCCAAATTCGACATATTGGGTAAAGATGATAAACCATACTTACCTTAATTTAAATGTTGGGTTTCGGTAAATGAAGAATCTGGTGTTTTAAAATTGCTTATGCTACTAAATAGAAACCGTATAAGATTTACGTTTCGGTAAACTACAACGTGTGAACCCAGTCTTAGACAGAGATGCGACCTAATAGGTTCTAATAGTTTTTGTATGGATGTCAAACCTAATAGGTCTTGCATGGATGTCAGGAGTATCTACCAAGTAGTGATTGTCCTTTTTTCCCGAGGCAAAAAGGAAAAAGATTCTGAGACCGAAAATTCCAACTGTTTTTGAAAGCGTAAGTTAACTTCGCGTTCTTAGTAGTCGGCAAACGTGAGTAAATGTTCAACATTTAGATGTGTATTCTACAATAAAAAGGTGGTATTCATATCTTACAGAAATTCAACGCAATTTATAAAGTCTTATAAATTCAACTTCATATTTTACATGAACCATTAGTATTAAAATATGACGGGCCACAGGTTGCATTACAGAGAGCTAGGTATACGTTTTCTAGAGTTAGATAAGATGACAAACTATGTTTAAAATCTGTTCTTAAATTCTTCAGATCCAAAAACCAGCCAAAGAATGTCTTGGGCGGGTACTGAGAAGTCTTTCTAGTTACAAGATCAAGTAAAATTCCGATAACCTTAAACGTGAAATCTGTTTCCACTAACCAACGTTAAATCAAACATAATTGTATCAACTGAATTTTTCTACAAGACAGAGTATGACTTAAAATAACTATAGTTTGTATAAGAGAGAGAGAGAGAGAGAGAGAGAGAGATGTTTTCTTGCCTTAAAGGACAACGTTAGGGCCTGGCGACATCACCACGGCACGGCGTCGCTAACGTGAAACGGCGCGGCGCCGTACCAAAGCAGGTTGCCGCGTCGTCGTGCAGATACACGGTGCCGTGTTTTATTATAAAGTTCAATTCAATATTAAGTCGAATATCCTGCGCGTAGAGATGAAAATAGCATAAAGCCGTTGTTATACGGCACCGTGTATCTGCACGACGCGAAACCTACCTTTCTACGGTGCCTCGCCGTTTCACGTTGACGATGCCGTGCCCTGGTGATGTGGCCAGGCCCTTATGCAACTTATTCACATGTATAGATTGGTCAATCTAGGACGATCCCTGTGACAGCGCGTATTATAAACACGTATTATACTTGTTTCGTTGACCTTTATTTTTTATGGTATGGAGAAGGCTAACCAGCACGCAGGCCACCCGGTGGTACGTGGAATCTGACGCCCATATACATCTATACAGACCCTGCAACGACGTTCAGTCATTGAAATAATTAATCACCTCTTTTTATGTGCCTTGAGTATTTCTAGATTGACCGAATTATAGTAATGAAAAAACTCACTTTTTCCGGTTTAGGTCCGATTTTTCGAATCCGCAGATAAATCAATTTCTCGGTTAAAGTTATTAGTTATTTACTTTCCAAATTGTTACGCATATAAAAGAAAATATCGAGCTGAAATCTATAACCGTCAGACAAGAGTCCAGGTCAAAAAATCAGCGTGACTAGCAAGGTAACAGGTGTAGTATATCGTCACACAGTGGAGCCGCGCACGCGCCTTACGTAATGCACTTTCACCCAAATCAGTAAGGCGCCCGCGCAGCCCGCTCCCGCGGCGCGCGCGCTTACGTAAATCTGCCGGTGCATGCGAGCGCATTCCTCGATGCATTCAAATGTACACGACTTGAATGGAAATCATTACCCCTTATTGGACATCAAAAATAGGCAAGGATGACTTGTTTTCTTGCTGAACTACGCATGATAGTTTAGAAGGAGAGTTTTTGGAATGATGAATAGGGATTATCATTATCATTATCATTATTGCCCGTGCGGTGCCGCGTTTAGAATGTTGCCACTCCATGTCTTCCATTGGATGTCGTAAGAGACGACTAATGGACTTAAGGCTGTGTAGTGCTGTTAGGGCATGGGTTTGCAACCTGTCACTAATACACTGGATAACATCTTAGCCTGGTTGTGCAAAATGTGGTCACAGAATTATCAACAAGTTTTTGTAGTTGTGGGTGAGTTTGTGGCTCTGCCTACCCCACTCTGGGAATGAAGGCGTGAGTTTATGTATGTATGTATGTATTATCATAAGTATAGGTATTCAAAATTTTCGTAAAACTGAGTCCTTAAAGTGACTTCCCTCCAGGGTTTCGTGTTTAGATGCAGTATTCAGATATCTAGACTTAGGTACGGCCGTACTCAGAATCAGTTAATGACGAATCCGGCGACCATTACTCAGGAATGACTTAATCCTTCCTCAGGGCTTAGTTTAACTACTAATCAAACAACGAGCTTTTTGTTTGATTAGTAGTTAAACTAACTAATCGTTAAAAACTGTAACTAATGGTTAAATCTCAAGGAAATGTGTAAAATTTTCGATTCCTTTTTCGAATTTTAACAATTAGTTGAGTTAACTACTGATCAAACCACAGGCCCGCACTGCCGCACACAGAGACGTCAATTAAGTTTAATGCTTGTTTAGTGACGTGTTGTCTTATTCTATAGCTATAGCAAAGAAAGTGACAGCAGCAACTTTAATCAGGCATTAAATTTAATTGACGTATCTGATTGCGGCAGTAAGTGACGGGTTTTCACACTTGTTTGAAAAAGGAACGGGTTAATGTCTTCTCTAAAATGTATTTGAGTGCGGTCGTTACACTTGTAAAATGCCCGTGCGTGCAGCCTTCTTGCAGAATAGGGTATAAAATATGAGTATTTTATTTTGCGTTACCGCATCAATTTAATATTTTCAATCATTCATCAATTAACACCAGTTAGGACCTACATGGTGTTTTAAATTAAAATAGATGCTTTATCTCTTTAGGTGTGATTGGTAAGTTCCTATAAATAGCAGTCGAAGTTTCTCCAAGCATAGTAGAAAGGAGTTCAACGGTTAGGTCATGGAGCTTTGGCCGTTGGCCCTTACCGCGTATTATCTGGATTCCAGTTCAGTGACTATACAGAACTTTCGAGATAGTAAATTACTATTGGTCTAGGAATGCGGCTGCCCTAACTCGTAACTTTGCTCTAACTTGTCTACCTTCACACGTTGGCTCTATACTTACATTTGCAATGCTCCTGTTTTTTTTAATTGTAAATTCAATGACATACGGTCACGAGCGTTAATTAGGGACCCATTTCAAGAAAAATACGCTTGAAGTAGTCAATGTCATTAGAGATGTCAAGTTATTTGTAACTTTTAGGAGACTCAACCTTGTTGGTGTAGAATGTCAGATTGACTTTGGACCTAAAGTGGGTACCAAATTAAATCTCGTGACTGTACATTGTAAACAATATTTAACAGCCTAATAACCTAACCTTACATAATAATGCTAACAGCTAGGCAATAATTACACGTTATTTTAATTCCAGTGGATAATATGGCCGCTCCTGATCCTCTCTAGTACGTCATGCATCAAGGTCACGGAGACGCAAGAAGAGACCGACAACATCACCACCCTCTACCCCATCACACCCAAGAACAGCACCCACAATGCCACTCAGCCCCAACTCAACCCTGACTCCATGAAAACCGGGACATCACTAACAGAAACTCTGGACAACGATGAGACTGATACTAATAAGACAGAGCCTAAGGAAGAGCCTGTGATAGAAAAGCCAGTGAATGACAGTAAAGAGTTCAAGCCGAGTGTGCATTTAGGAAACTTCTTCGATGAGGATAGCTTTCATAGCTTTGGGTTGGTTCCTTTGCCGACCAAGTCAAGCTTGAATGCGTTCTCACCGCTTAAAAAGCCACCTTCTGCATTTATTGGGTAAGCAAAAGATTATAGATTAAAGAGTGCCTAATTTAATATTTTTTATACACATGGCATCTTTAAAAACAGGAGTTATATTTGCACCATCACTTCTTAACTTTTGAACCGATTCAGATGTATAAGTAGGTTGATTCTGGTGATTAATCAGAACTGTCAGAGTTAAGGAAACTACTCGTATATCCATTTGGCATTATATTAATTGTAATACCTACTAGCCGTTAGTTGATTTTGACGCTTTAATTTATTGCCTCTTCTTCCTTGCTTTTTTGGCAAAACAAGTTTGTGAGGAAAAACTCACGTCGGCTCGGTAAAGTTAACGATAATCCCTCAAGAACTTTGAAAAGTAGGTGATTTTCTTTTTTAGTTCTCACAAAGATGACTTCAGATCAATCTACAAGCCGCATCCGGCCATGAGATTCCCGTATAAATTCGAAGAAGCCATTTTGACTCGCGCAAAAAGCAAATGGCGGCCGACTCCTGGCGTTGACTCCCAGCCAACCGCTGCTGCCCCTGCCGAGGTACCAGCAGGGGGTCTATACATGAAACCTGACGCTTTCAAGGACAAACCCAACTTAGGGTTTGACGACGAAGAGTTTGGGCTGGAGTTCAACGATGATAAGGAGAAATTCTTGAAGAAGCGGTGAGTACTTAGGTACCAGAGAGAGTTTTGAAGTCATTTACAAAGGGATTATTGTCTTCTGAGTGCAATGCAAGTAATAACTGGTAGCCTCATCCCGAAACCAATGCGAACGCTTTGGATAATATAAGGTGAAAACGGCATGAGAAATAATAAAAACATAATATATGTTGTTCTCCAAAGAGTTAAAATTGAAGATTATATTTTGACCCCTGAACTTACAGTCCCTATTAGTCTATGTAGGATTAAATAATCCTCATTAGCCAACTGGTCAGCGTACCAGAATTATTTGACCCTCACGCTATAACTCTTACCACGAGTCTGAGGATCAAAAATATTGGTTCTGCACGAGAGTACCACAGCAATAAACTTCCCCAGTCGCATAAACTTTTGACCACAACTTTTCGAATTTTACGATTCTCACTTTCAACGCGACCTTTACACAACAATAGTTGTAATGGAAAGTAAAGCCGATGTTATTATCCTTGCGCTGTATATTTTCTCCGAAAAACGCAAGCGCGTGGTCTATTAATCATTCTGAACTTGCGTTTGCATATTACGTGTATAATTATGAAAATCAGCGTCCGATCGCGACACAATACTAAGAGGGGCCCTTCTTAGCACTATGTTCTTACTATTTCTTTTTTTACTGTTTCGTGTCTCGCTCCACTCTTTGTATTTACGTAGTAGTAGTACTTGTGTTGAACTGTTTTCTTTCTTCTTCCTTTCTTCCTGTAATGAAAGCATGTACAAAAAAAATTAGTGGCCAAATTATTATCACGAGCTAGTAACCATCGTATGACTGGTATTGTTTCAATTTTTTTTTGTATTATTTAACTAATTACACAAAAAAATCTTAGCCTAATTGTGCAAAATGTGGTTACAGAATTATCAACAAGTTTTTAGAGTTGTAGGTAATTCTGTAGCTCCGCCTACCCCACTCTGGGATTACAGGCTGCGTGAAGATATGTATGTATGTATGTTTATAATTAATTAAAGATTAGGTAATGAATACTTTATGAAATTATCCGCTTCTTGATTTATATTTATACTTACGAATTATGTATGATTTTATACATTTTATGTTGTCGTTTATTATATAGTGATTATGTTGATGATATTAAAATTAAAGATAGGTAAGTACGATAATTTGAAAGTTATGATCAGGGTTAGAATCAAGAGACGCCAATGATTCACGGCTTACATAAGGCATTTTTATCGAGAAATTGACCGCGATGTCTTTTTGGTTTTGTTTTAAGTGTGATGTTTCGACCCAATTACTGCGAGTATTTTATAAACATGAGTCATGTCATGAGTACAGTCCGAACAAAGAAACAAATCAAAAGGTAATCGCGGCCAGTATCTTGAAGTATTGTGTAACTCCGGAGCTAGCGGGAATGACTCAAACTCTCTTATTGTGTTACTCAAGTATCGAAGAAAGAAAAGCAAGTAGGTACGGGGTAAAGTGAAGTCATCTAATTTTTGGACATATTTTTACCTTTAAAAAATAATTATGAATCCTTACACAGAATTAAAGCAATGGGTTAGATTCCATGAAAGTATAGTACACGTTTTCACATAGCAAAGGTGATTCAAAAACCAGACATATAATTGAAATGTTCGAGCTAAAGCTACAAGAAACAAAAATGACCCTTATTTATCTTTTCTAAATGAAATTATGAAAATGTATAAACCACTTTCACTAACTACATTAAATAAGGGGTCCATTAAAGATGTCGAAACACGTGATTCATCAGCGCCGGTGCCGCCCGGTCTGCCCGGCGCGGAAATAACTCCGGGTCGGATCTCTTGACACACTCGCGCGCATACCAGGACGCGGCTCTTGGCTATATGGCTAATACCGATGGAGTAATTGAATGTGTACGCCCACACTACATGACATTTATGACAGTTACAAGTTCTAAGTTGAGGTAATTCATTTTACACGATCCTATGGCTAAAGCCAAAACGGATGTGACACAATTGAAGCAAGGTTTATAGTGTATGTCGTCTTTTGGCTGGGACTTTCGGGCTAGAGCTATATTGGTGCTACCTTTTAATCCAATGAGAATCAATTTACGATGAATATTTACTACTATTTTACATAGAAACTGCCTACTATTATTATTAAGATTTGCAATAGGATGTTGAAATCTTAAGGGGATAATGAAGCTGAAATAATCCATACACAGGACGATATTGTTTGAAGTCCCTTAAACCCAGTAAAATTTTTACGATTTTTGAATAGTTGGTTTTTCTTTCCAAAAAAATCGGAAACGAACAAAAACAAACCTAGTTTTTTATACCAACTACAACATAATTATTAAAAAATCCCGTCACCGTAGTATCCACTGCCAGCGGCTCTAGCTTGTCACTCCAAAACCCCGCATTCTAATTGTTAACACTGATAGGTGTCTAGACTGGTCAGTGACGGGTCAAGCCTAGATAAGATGAAAAAGAAAGGTATGGCACGTGAAATATCAGGCAATAATAAACCTCATATCGTTGCTATAAGATACAAAGCGTAAGTATTTTGATTGCGATTCTCCACACATATTTGACACCACATTGGCTGTCTACTTAATATGTAAGTACTTGCCACTTGCCCCGCCTTTACATTGAATAGTGATGGACCGACGAGGAATTCGACTTGCGTTCTCGGTTGGGCTGGCTTCTATTAAACTCTTCAAGTGTGGGCGTGGGATGATAACTTACAAAAACATAGCTACGTTACGTAACTTAGTAAATATGTCGTAAGGCTTAGCTATATTTTGAATGACACTCACTACGCAAAATCAACCATCACTTTTGCCAAACTGCTCTGAGTGCAGAAAATCAAAAAGTCGGTTAAGACCTGTGTATGTTCAGTAATGAAGGGCCGGTTGGCACTGAAACTTAACGTAGGGCACCCGGAGATGAATGGGTCCTGAGACCCGTGAAAATGCTCACTTAATTGCATGAACATCATCAGATTTCATGCGTTTGGTATAGGTCAGCACCTAGAGGGTAGCTAGTTACTAAGCGTTTTGCCCGAGGTTGCACAATAAGGTAGATATTACAAAAGGCTCTAGGCTACCAGCATTGAATTAGAAGAGAAATTACTAGTTGACCCTCATTATCTCATACTGTAACAGCACCACCACTAATCTTAGCTGAAACAGCAATCTAATCTACATTTTAAAACTTTTCTGCTTTTTTATTTTTATTTTCTATATTTCATCCAATCCTGTTCAGTAGAACCCGAGACATTGTGCATAGTGTGATTACCCACTGAATCTTCGCAGCCCCAATCCCTGGAAGAACCTCTTGCGCCTGCTCACGGCCCTCATCCCGGTGGGGCTGATCATCTCCGCGCTGACCCCCAACCTCATCACCGTCCAGAGCACCGGCCCGGGGCCTGCGAGTCCAGGGATTAACGGGATCAATGAGCCGTGAGTCACGAGGGTTTTTTTTATCCTCGTAAGGTCCAACGGCCTAAATTACACAAGATCATTTTTTGAACTTTCAAAATTTAGTGTAGGCCCTACGTGGTTATGCGAACCTCAGACCTCTATTTCTCTTTGTGTTGGCCCACCTTGCTTCTGTGTCGCGATCATATTGTTGTTTAGACAGTAAGAGCTACCAGAACGTTAACAATCAACTTATCAGTCCAAAGACATTATTATACCGATTGATTAAAGAATAGAAAGCAAAAAAAAAATATTACTCTCGTGTCCATCCGTTTCACCCGATTTTCATGAGATCAACAATATTGATCACGATATAAAAACCAGATGTCCTATCTTGACAGACAAAGAAATAGAGGCCTTGTTTAAATGACTGTCAAAGCTAAAAAGTTTTTAGCCAACTCGGTGGGTTTACGGTGATCCTGTCAGCACTTTCTGAGACCATCATCAAATCAGCTGTTAGACACCATTGCCACACTATAGGCCATGTTAATATACTGATCAAAGCCGAGATGCGGATGCTGAGATGCTGAGATGAGATCAAGATACGTCAAAGTAAACGTCATCTAAAACTATAATTTCTGACGTGTCTTGAGACGGGCATCTTAGCCAATATAATTGTATTAATATAGCCGTTATATACTTCAAAATCGAATTTTCATCGGGTTTACTATATAATTTAAGTATATTTTATTACTCGTTGCGGATTTGTTCAAAAATTTACGTACAAGAGTGGAACAAAACAATTAAGCATACTAACAAACAATACGTTTAAACAAGAAAACATGTTACGATATATTCATTTTTAGTTTTAACACGAACGTTATCATTCATTAGTTATTACTAGTACCTACTTAGAATTAGTATATACTCGTATCAATTAGAATTATATTCGCAAATATTTAGCTATTTTCCATATAAGACCTCTGCGCGTGAGGATAATCAATAAAACATTCAGCCAGACGGATCTAGACGCAACACGCGCACGCGCTGGGCACGCAACGTGGGCACGACACTGTTGGATAACGTGCTGGCCATTCGGTACGACATGTTATAAAACCGCTGCGATATCATCTTTAATAATTCGATAGCAAGGTCTTCGTTGAATTATTAATAATAAGTGCTAAACAAATTGTAGGGCAGTTAGATAGAGTTCACATACGTCAAACTGGAGCTATCCTGAGGTCCTAGACAAGATGCATTCGGCGTTCGTTATCGATATCCAAAATGTATAGGATTGACGTAAGCGTCGAGCGCCCACGTCAAAACGTAAATTTTGACAGTTTTCGAAAAACGTTTACTTTAGCGTTAAGCAACTTATCTAGCCTCACAGTTTTGAGAGTTTTGAGATCAACAAACATTCAATCACACCTTTGCATTTATTAAGTAAACAGGTAGGTACACGAGCAATAAAAATATATCCACTTCGCGTTATAATAACTTTTTTTGGGCTAATTTAGTGTAAGTATTTTACTTTATGACTGGCAAAACTGAAGTATTATTTCACACCCATTGATTAGCAAATTAGGCAATTCAAATTAAAAACATTGACCACATGAGAGCTCTTTTACTCGTCGGTAATACAGACTGAATCTACTAGCGTTTCGGACACAACCATCATTGCGGAAAAGAAGCGCTGCAAGAAAGTCCTAATCAATTACTATTTTTAGACGGCTAAGTACTAAGTTAAAGTTGGTGAACCCCACTACTACTCTACTGCTAGTACTAACCTAGTCTTCAAGCCATAACGCACTCTCGAAACATCCTGAGCACGCACGCGCGGAAGTTGCACAACGAGAAAGCCGGATGCAGGAGCGTGCTGGCCCGCCGCCCGCGCCGCCGAGTGACCGCCGCTGCGATCATGCTGGATCTGGGTATTAGATGTCTTGGCATAGGTAATAGGTTTACAAATGGGTATTAAATGGCGAGGACAGAGACCGATTTTTTGGTTTACCTATGTTTGGCCAAATTATTTTTCGTCAAATGTATCATTTCGTCAAATGTATCATTTGGTCAAACACTTTTTTTCCAAAACTGTTAATATTTCAGGATTTTATAAAACTAACCTAACCTAACCTATAGGGTTCTACACGATGGTTCTGAAATAAATCCTGAAATATTTACAGTTTCGGAAAAAATAGCGTTTGACCAAATGAAACATTTGACGAAATGATACATTTGACGAAAAATAATTTGGCCAAACGGCAGTACACCCGATTTTTTACAATCTAAAGACTGAAAATGTCAATCGGCTCTGGTACATCGTGCCATCAAGTAACTTTTATGCTCTTTCTGTATGTCAATGAGCATTGTATGTCCAGGCTCCCCCCGCGGCTGTTCCGGCGCTCCGACGAGGCGCTGGACCCCCTCCCGCCCCCGCCCCCCGCCATCAGCGAGCCCTGCCGCCGGCGCCTGCTGTGCGAGCTGCATTCAGAGAAGAACTACCACCATGATCAGAGGTACCACACTCGCATAAAAAAATACCACTACCTAGTTTTAGTTACAGAGCCACATGTCATACCTGACATGTTATTCTCTTAAAAACTCACTTTTCCACTCGACCGACTAATTAATAACCGGCAATTCATTATTTTAGCGTGTGCATTCCCAATTAGGTATCTAACCACGAAGGACAAAGGTCTTATTAGATGAATTATTGTGATTGACGATTACCTAACTCAAAAAGGGGTGTTTATAAAGCTTAGCGCCTGTTTTTCCATCTGTAAGTAGTTTTGTAACTCTTAAACGAAAAATAAATTATTTAAACCTACTTTAATTAATGGTTCTTAGGTTTGTCTTTCCGGCCGATATGTACTTATACGAGTGGGTATATTGACGATTTGGTTTGTTGTACATTTATTTACTCTGGAACGCTTTGTAAAATAAAAACATGTCTGTTATCTTGTATGTATAATGACTTGAATAAATGATTGTTGCAGCGGCCGGCGGCGCGGGCGCGGGTGCCACCGCCTGCCCTGCGAAGACTCAGCCGCGCTCGCGCACGCCCTGCGGTGGCTGCTGGAGCACCGACCACCAAACAGACTGTAGCTAGTAATTCTTTTTGTGTTATTGTTGAAATAAAACTTTAAAATACCTACATGTTCTTATTGAAATATAAATTTCAGACTTCACGCAACTGTAATTGTAAAGATACCCAATTTATATTAAGGCAAAGATAAACTACATGATATATATATATATATATCTAGAGCCTCCAATTTGTTTCAGCCAAGGTCATGGAGAAGGCAAACGTGCATACGGTGACGTTTATAGATGATTGCCAAGTGAATGCTAACACGAGGTGGAACAGGCTCAGTGGCCCTATGTATGTAGACAAGACGCATTCTAAATACGAACGGTTTTTCATCGAAAGTAGTATTAAGATGTAGTGACTAAGATTGAAAAGGGCATGCTTCGATGGTTCGGTCATTTGGAAAGGATGGATGAAAGAAGATTGACGAAAGAGATATACAGAGCTAAAGTGAGTGGAAGGGTCGGAAGGGGCCGCCCTAGGCGTACTTTTTCGAATCAAATCGGAGAAATACTGGAAAAGGGCCGAATTTTAAGTACCCGAAACCGACGTGCGTGCATGACTCGATGTATGAATGTGGAAGAAGCGAAAGAGATTTGTCAAGATCGTAGCAGGTGGAAAGAAGTGATCTCTGCCTACCCCTCTGGGAAACAGGCGTGATTTAATGTATGTATGTATGTATGTATGTAGTATTACCCAAAGCTGCCGGACCATCGCGTCGAGCACCTATGTCAATTCCATTTACATTTTATAGTTTCCGAAATTCAATAAGTAAGCGGCACGTCACGATCTGCCAGCGAGAGGAGACCCTGGTGAGAAGAAACACATAAGGAAGAAACTCAATAGTCAGTCACAAGAGCTACTTAAGTATATTAATGACTTGAAAACGGAGTTTAAGTTAAATTGATATTATATACAGAGTACTGGTGGCACAACGATTAAACTCTACAACGTTACAAATTCCTAAATACCAATCCCATCTATCTTACTATTTTACAAAAGTTCCCACCGCCTAATTACCCCACTAATTAATCAAGAATCCCGCAATCGCCGATCGGTGCTAAAGAGTGGGCGAATTCCCGTCGACCACCGGCTAAAGGGGGTAATTGGGCGCGGATCGATTAGGCGCATTTGCGACGATTACTGGGCGGACGCGCGTCCGGCCGCGACGCCTGCGCGGGCGCCGGGGCCGAGCGCAGCCCGCGTGCCTTTTACCCACCACTTTGATTAATTGTTGATAGCCCCTAATAACTGTTAGTCTCTTAACCAACTCGACGAGTGAATTATTATCCGGCGAATTTAAGTTGTCCCGTCAAAGCGTGTAAACAACATTTTAGGCCGTGCATTCTCAATTAGCCTAAAATTCGCTGGTATGACTTCGCTTGACCGACCGATCGTTCAAAAACAAGCTATTTTTAAAAGAATAACACTGTTGTTACCATCACAGCATTATGTTTTTCAACTCTTTGTGATAAGATCAAGCACGGCAAAAAAAATCAGACAACATGACGCTACCGTTTGGAGTGGGATTGGCAAATTTATTTAATTCATATACAAAAAACCTGGGACTGTGTCACCACGCCAACAAAGTATACAGGGTGGAAAGGGACGACGGCCCTTCCGCTAAATTCGAGATTATGTATCTTTAGTACTATATTTTTCTCCAAGAAACTATGCCAATATTTTTAGCCGTTTTTGAGTTAGAGCTCGTTAAAGTTTAATACAAAAAACGTGTAGTTTCAACCCTAACGGCTGATAAGGTCAATGACCCGACCTTGACCTAACTAGTAAACAATAATTTTGTGACGTAATTGATGGATGACATTAAGTAGGTGCATTGACAATATTTTTGTTTTGCAACCTATTTATTTCATCGATTACAATGACAATAAGCACGTCACAATTATGTCACGCTCTTAAACTAGTAATGAAATGCTTAATAATGCCACTATTTGAGGCTAGAGAATGTCTCAATTTGTTACTGTTATACGCAGAGTGCAACTACAATACCTCTGAGACTTTGCGTCAATACAGACAGTGATATCCTCCACCGCATCCATCAGACGTTGAACGATTTTACGTGCCTTTGACCGCGTTGCTAGCAATCGTCCTATAGTCCCCCGAACATCTCAAGACGACCAACGCGGAGGAGGTGTCGTACGACTTGCTGCGGGGCTCGAAGAAAGAGTACTGCGTTATTTTGATCGAAATCCAAGAGCAAGTTCCAGGCGGGCGGGTCAGCACTTCGGATTCACTCATACGACAGTATTGAAAATACTAAAACGTGCCCGTCGTCGTCCTTATCACATACAGAGGGTTCAAGCGTTATTGGCCAGAGACTGCCCTATCAGGGAAGCATACTTCCGGTAGTTGTTGTTGTGGTGGCGGAGTCCGCACTTTTTTCTGTGGGGCACGATTAAAGACAAAGTATACAGTACAGAATGTGATACTACCGAGGAAATGAAAGAAATAATAATTGCTGCCTTCGAACAACTGCGTAGAAAAAATTGTGAAGAAAATACATTATCGAAGGTGCATCGCCATACTCGGGCACGAGCTGCTGCCTGTATTATTAGACGTGCTGGAATATTTGAACATCGGTTGTAGAACTTGTAAATCCCTAAGATAAAAGGTATCCTTTTTTCCTTACAAATATTGGAATGTAGTTAGGAACATAGGGTTGTCACAAATATTAAACATGACTCATTTTAACTTTTTTGTTTTCTTTATAATAATTGTTTTTAACCATTGCACATCGAATGTACATAACTTTTGTGGTACTATATTTTCGGGAACGGCCCTCGACCCTTTCCACCCTGTATACAGAAAAGGTAGTTCAATTCCGGCCCTTTAGGTGCTTGAGTTAGGTACCTACGCACACATGCGGGGATGCAGCCATGACTGAATCAGCGTCAATCAGCGTTATCAGCGTTATGTCATGCCCCACTACTGTACTTGTACATACTTGCAACATGTTAGGCACACACACGCACACATACAAGCTACACGATGTGCCCTGATTTGAAGAGTCTGTTTATACTGTGACGTCAAACTCTATTAAGCATAGTATTTGTCTACTAGTAGGTAATCCCAATTGAGGAGCGTAAACTCACATTATCATTAGAGCGTATGAGAGCGTGAAAGAAAATACAAACCAGAAGATATGGCACTAAACATAATATTATAGTGTTATTTATCACTTTTAAAAGCTTTACTACCAATTAGTGTCTGATCGTCGACATCATGTCAACTATTACTCAACCGAATTCGCATCAAAGCCTCAGTTTCTCTCCATTAGTAAACACGATAAACAAAACACTGTTTGCGCAGCCCGCTAATATCAAACCCAAACATGCGCGTCGATAGAAACGGCAAAGGTTACATTTTATTACTTTGAGCATTAACATGCTTAAATAATACTTTCACTAAGAATCTAAACTACAAAAAATTGGTCAGGGGCCCGTTTATCAAACGCTCGTAACTTTTATTACAAGCGGAAACCTCTTTTCAACAGTATGTATCAAAAAGGAACTTCCATTTATAATACAAGCGTTTGATAAACAGGCCCCAGGTGTGAGTCTCACCCGCGCATTCAAAACATTACCGAATAAAAAAGACGTCCTGATTAAACATCGTATAGCTATGTAAAGATAAGAAAAATCATGGCTCTGTTGTGTCTTCTTAAATTAAAGTTATAAAAATATTTATTTCTAAAAAAGAACAGAGTTCGCTTATTAGAGAAAAACAATAGGTGCAAATTAGACGGTGGTACAGAAACGTTCATCGCCTTAAGAGGCTTTTCACAAAAGCTAACTGACGACGACGCGATTACTTGATTATTACAATAAAATGTGAAATTCTTAAATGAAATCTATACAATAGTGTATGTATAAAAGGGTGTAATGCAATAATTATTTTGGCGTGATTGGGGTAGTTTCCATTGGTTTGTAGCCATTTTTAATTACTATTCTGCATTTCAAGCCAATCATAATTAATACAAAAAATGCATTTCACAGATTTAAATACAGGCTAGGTTCCATAAAAATCGGTGAGGTCTTTTAAAAGATATCAGCTCTGAAAGATAGGGTCTCCAATATAATAATATAGGGGGTTATATAATAATAAATTATATATATATAATCAAAAACAACGTAAACAAACATGACGTTGTAAGCTCGCATTATAACTAGCCTATTAAATTCATACACTTTTAATACATAATCAAGGTTTTCATCTCGTGATTTGGCATTTTTTTAATATTTGCACGCGGATTTCTTAGCTTACATTTTTGTACCAACCTCTATACAGCCGCAAAACTTACATGTAATTCATATGCTCCGAAATGTAAGGTTCAATTTAGTAGGAATCTTACTTAGCTAACTGCAGCAAGTGTTACGTTAGTGAATTCTAGTATTACGTGCAAAATATTCGCGTCGGACGTCCGGGTGCGTGCGGATTTGAAAGTCCGTCTGTGTGTCACCTTGTGTTACTACTCGGCGAGTCGCTGATGATTTTAATTGGGCGAGCGACTCTTGAGGTAGCGATGACAGGTGTGACATGAGTTAAAGCAGTTACAACATAATGTAAAATGTTATGGTTGTTGGTATTCCTGTAGACGTACTTGTCTTAGAAATTGTTCCTAGATTGTACCGTTGTTATTTATGGCATGGAAAAGCCAAGATGAATTTTATATTCAATTGTTAATAATTCAATTACATCTTAGTAGTAGACACCACAGCGCCCTACAACCTAATACATAAAAATATTTCATTCAACAAAAATATAAGGAGATAATCTCTCACAAATTAACTGGTACAGTCACCAGAAATAATATATTATCCAACACTGTGCGCTAAAATATCTGACACGCTCTTATACCTCTAGTAATAAAGAAATGTCAGATGTTTTTGCGCCCAATGTAGGATAATATATTATTGCTGGTGCCTGTACTACACAACGATAAACATACTTATATAGAGAAAACATCCAAAACTCTGAACAAATATTTGCCCATACCGGGAATTGAATCCGAGCATGACAATATGATAATAAAATTAATAAATTATTCATATTATTTCAATGCAACAACTAAATGAAATTAATTAAAAATAAGTATTTAAAAATAAATTAAGTTTCAACATCAACCAGTGATGGTATTTTTCTTCTCACACATCCTCTCACACACTCTATCGCACTCATTCATCAGACCTCGGCTTTGAGCACCGCGTTGAGAAGTGGCTCTCGTTACCACAGTGAACGGTGCTCTACACTCAGGCTGATAGAAAGAGAAGGCGGCGCATCATACATGACCACAACTCTCAATAATGAGGAAACCGACGCAAGGAGGGGGAATAAAATAAATCTCAGTAAATAGGTAAGAACACCCTCCCTCCCCTATCAGCCGACATGACCCGACCTACTTAATTTATTACGTATCCTTGAGTCCTCTTTATCATAAGAATTTGTATTCTTGAAAGAGGAAGGAAAAACTATATATTTTTGAGTCTTAACTTCAACAATGTACTTAGATACATAGATCCGGAACTTAAAATATTCCAATTTGGTGCAAAGTTCAAATCTAAAACTAATTACTTACCCCATTTAATTATAATCGAAAAGTCTTCAACGAAACTACAAAATACATGGTCGTGTCTGAGAATAACATAATTCCTCACACCTCTCCATAGTTAAGACAAATTAAATAAACCCGCAGATAATGAAGTTGAGACATGTCCACTCAACGTTTGCTAACAACGTTTGCTCGGCGTTTCACAAACCAAGAAAGCGTGGTGCCCGCGTGAAAATTGAACAAATTTTCACTTCACGGCTACCTCGTTAGAATCATCGAACCAGGAGAACCTTTGTAACAGTTATTTATATTAAGGTTAGATTAGATCAAGAAATCAAACAGTTTTCATTTTTAGAAGAAGCTTACCGGTGCCAAAATTAAAAAGATATGGTTATCAAACGTAACTTAAAATAATGATGAAACCGTGTGCGGGTGACCACCCAATACCTACCACATCGATTTCAAATTTAAGCCCGATAGCTTCAGCCATTTCAGAAACAAAGCTTCTTGACAGACAGACGGACAACGAAGTCATCTTAAAAGTTTTCGGTAGGGAACCCACGGAAACTCAAAAACGATGGAATGCCTCTTAACCACTAAAAGAACAGTTTTCACTACTCAAACACTTTAAGTACACAGTTCTTTAAACATTGACAGCAAAGCGATAAGTAATAGCTCAAAGGCAAATAGAAATCGAAAGCCGATACCCATATTGCTACAGGCTCACATTGGCCTGCGTGTTAGTTACACTGTAAAAATAGACGACAATTGCAACTGACATCAATTTAACACAAGTGCCTTGACGTGTGTGCGTCAATGTTGTTCCGAATCATTGTTGTGTTGTCTTCACCACTACACATAACACCCGCAACCCTCAAGTGATTCCGATTCGAAACACAAACTGATGATTTGCCACAAGTTCGGCATGTAATTATTACAGCTGAATACGTTATTGTGTAGTGTAAGGTGATATTTATTAATGTAATGCGATCTTTGAACCTGGGGAAATTACACTCCAGTCATGTTGCTTTCATTCGGTGAAACAAGACGTTTCATTTATAATGTTATGTTGCAATGTATGAAGATATAACTTACGTGGCTATTAATCAAGATAAATAAAAAGCTGTTGTATGTTATTCATAAATCTTGAATAAAAACCACTACATTTGTGCGTGACGTTTTTCATGACTGACTGTTGAGTTTCTTGCAGTGCTTCATCTCAGCATGGCAGTGGTCTCCTCTTGGGAAGCGCCTTTCATAGGGAATTTACTTTTACAAATGGAAGTTTAATGCGATTTAACTGTAGGCAGAGTATTATGAATGTACCAAAACATAATAAAAAATTGATGAATACTTATAATAATAAAACGTACGTACCCAGTACGCTATTATTATTCACTATATTTGACACCATATCCCTCACTAGAAGCGGTTACCCCAGTTGCCGTAATATCTAGTCCAGAAGTACGGTTACTTCGGATTACATTAATTTCTCCCTGATGATGACTTTCCGATGACCTGCCACCACGCTTCACGTACACGCTTCATGCTTCACGTGACAGCGGTCGGACGTGTCATCCTGTGGAAACCACAAGTTGGCAAGGCCACGAATGGGGAGGCTCAGTTTCTTATTAAGAGGATATACGGAGGACGTTTACTCCATACAAACGTATGCCCCTATTATCTCTCTGGACAATATCGTTAGAGCATTTTTTTCCATACATCCAATATCTGCCAATGCCATGTCACTTTGTTTTCTAATTTCCTAAGAACTAGAAGCATTTTAAAACCAAAAACATTGCCCAATTTCAACACCATTATAAAACATTTAACGAATAAATTTAACGAATGACCCCAAATAAAATAAAAGTAATAGACACATAGCCAAAGTTATGTTAGGGCGCGTACACATAGCGATCCGATTTACAGGTCCGTTATTAGATGGCGAATGTAGTTGTATGAGCGAGTTCACACACAAAACCGTATTCCGGATCGAGTAAAAAAGCAGATAACAAGATCCGTTAAAAAGGATCCTGTAAAAACGGACGTCCTATGTGTACACGCGCCCTTATTGACGTTATTGTTGAAATAATTATTAATATTGGTGCAGATTTGGAGGAGCAAATAAGGGAATACGCGATTCTGATTTGGACTATTTTACATAGGTATGCTGCATTGGCCCTTTCTTGCTATATTCGATCGCCAAACGTGCACAGAGCGACAGCAATCGTTTATTCAATCATCTATCTCCGAGACCGCGTTTCCTACATAGGTATTTTTTTTTTACTTTTTATTGACTGATAATTTTGCGCCCTGTGTTAGATGAGTCCGCAAAAAGATTCTTGAAAACATAATTGCAATTATTTACCAATAATGATATTTTTTATAAATAATTAGGTACTTACACTAATTAACAAATATTTAAGTTAAATAAAAAGTAAACATAGCCTTTTTATCACAATATAAAATATTAAAACAAAAGAAGACAACAGAATTACAAATAAAAGCAAATAAAAAATATGCTAATTTAGCAGCAGCCATTTCTCGGCCCTGACTGACCGCTCGTGACGACCAGCTCGCTATCGAAAGTATAGTCTTTCAAGAAAGTCATGACATGAAAATTATTTAATAATTGGTCCAAAGAGCTAACTTACAGTGTTAAGTAGCATAATAAAACACAGCAATATGGTATCAATACCTAATCTGTTTACTGTATTTTTTATTATGCAATTTTATACTATAATTTAACTCTTTAGATTATTTATAAAACCATTTTAATTTCTTGACTTTCTTGACAGACTATAAATGTAGAGCTGTATAGAACATTTGACACAGCAATATTTCCCGCACTTGTGCAGAAAACTGTCTTTTTTGATTGCTTGGAGCCGGTTAAAAGTACCTAGGTACTTACGAGTACTTCGACTGCAAAGAAAAAATACTACCATCGCACCCTACAGTCCTCAAATGTCGCAATCCCATTCAAGAGGCAATTAGCACCTCGCGTTACGTCCGCCGACACACGTCTCATACATACATTTGATTAAATCGACGGCGTGAGGTAACTCACGCCACTCGGAGAAAATGACCACTTGCTCGAGTGACCTGCTTCCGACAAGGATATTAACTCTGTACTTACCTTATTATTCTTATAGTAAATAAATAAATAAATGTCAGGGGACCGGACAATGTGACACAAACAACACTAACACTTGTACGATAAACGATAATTACTAAAAAATTCTAAAATTCACTTATACATGCTTATACAGAGAAATACTTACTTATACATACACATACATAAACTCACGCCTTCATTCCCAGAGTGGGGTAGGCAGAGCCACAAACTCACCAACAACTCCAAAAACTTGTTGATAATTCTGTGACCACATTTTGCACAACCAGGCTAAGATGTTATCCAGTGTATTAGTGACAGGTTGCAAACCCATCGCCTAACAGCACTACACAGCCTTAAGTCCCTTACTCGTCTCTTACGACATCCAATGGAAGACATGGAGTGGCAACATTCTAAACCCGGCACCACACGGGCGAAATACTTACTTATATACATAAAATAATACAAGACTCGAAAACAAACACTTGCACTCATCACACAAATTTGTCCTTACCGAGAATCGAACCTGGAACCGCTATAAAAAATAGACACGGTTATTAAATCGTTATTTGATGCATTAATTTTATATGATTATTTGTAGTAAAAATCTACCTCGAAGTTTTTTCTATGGCTTAGCATTTAAAATGGGAGCACGAACGAATGTTTCCTGAGATATTGGAAAAGAGGGAGAGAGAGAGAAACAAATGGCAGATATTTGAAAGAATAACATAAAATAAGCAACCAAACCAAATACAGACAAGTTTGTACCATGTCTTTATCTAACCATCGTATCTTCATTGACAAATAGCCAGCATCCTCTAACTCATCCCTTTCTCTGTCCGTCCGGCCGCGGCGCTGCTCTCGCGTCGTTACGTCACGGCCGCGCGCGCGCAACGATGACAGCCGCCGGAATGGGGTCGACTTCGACCATAAATCGACAATACAAGTACAGTATCACTGTTGAAGGCATTCATCACTTTTGTAACATGTGGTTTCCCCTTGAATTACCGACACTCATTTCACCGAATTTTCATTTCATCGAATTTTCATTTCATCAAGCAGGCGTCTCCACGTGCAGGAGTTATAATTTTTTGGCGGTCACAGGTCTAACCTAACCTAACATACGTAACCCATGTTTAAGATAACCTAAAAACAATAAGGTTTCAGCAGAAATTAGTTTTCGATGAACTGAAAATTCGATGAAACAACGCATTCGATGAAATGAGTGTCGGTGACTCAAGGGGCACCCGTACCATGTACTATCAGCCCAATGGAACCCTGCCACAACCTAGAACTGTGTCACAGTGACGTTACGATTCAAGTCGTAAAAAGTGCTGAACAAATTGTTTTATAACGTCACTGTGACAGCGTTCTATCGTGGGTATGGTATCAAGAATTGAGGGTAGACAATTTGCCTAACGCTAACATAAACGATTCTCGAAAACTGCGAAAATGTATGAAATTAAATTCAAAAAATTCAAAATTATGAATATTTATTCAGTAAATTGGCCACATGACGGCTCTTATACACGTCGGTTATATGGATTGAATCTACTAGCGCTTCGGACAAGACCATCATTGCGGAGAAGAAGCGCCGCAATGTTGACGTAGGCGCTCGACGCGACCGTCTGACAGCTTATGTCAATCCAGTACATTTTGGATAGCGATAACGAACGCCGAATGCATCTTGTCTCTATTCTAGTTTCTTTAAAAACAGACGTTAGTTACCCGTCGCCCCGTCAGTGCAGGCGGCGCGACGTTACATTATAAATTGTAACTTTTAAATCAAATCAAATCAAATCGTTTATTTATAAAAACATTACATGAAGTATCTGTCAGACTCAAAATAGATGAAAATCCTGATATAATGGCGAACCCTTCATTCAGAGCTAATATCTCTAAAACTACACAGCCAATTTTTATGAAAGCAAGCCTAAGCTTGGTTTTGGCCTAACGATGGTTCTAAAACTATACTAAATAAACGAGCTTTTTTTGAAAAAAAAAACACTTCTCAATCAACCCATCTGTTTGGGAGCTAGGTACAATGCCACAGACAGACACAAAAATATATATACACATACATATAGGTATACCTACACAGACATACAGATACACTCGTTGAACTTATTACACCCGTATTTTTTGTCGGGATTATCTTATCTTATTTATCTTTTATATGGGCCCTTTCGGATACACTTCGACCCTTAGGATCTTTTATGCAATTACCCTCTTACACACTCAGCTGTTCGAATGTGTAGGTTTCCTAACGATGTTTTTCCTTCACCGTAAGAGCGTCGGGTAATGCACTTAAGTTAGAACTCATTGGTACATTGTGACCGCGGGGGTTCGAACTCGGTGCCTTAGGATCACGAGTCGACCCCCTAAGCCACTAGGCTACCGACGCTCTTTGCCGGGATTAAAAATACACATGGACTTTTTCCACATGAATAAAATCAGTTCAGTGCTTTTGATTTTAGCGCTTTCAAGTCCAACGACGGACTGACTTCACACTAAGTAATGATAAGGGTCAGCCATACATCTTTATGTAAACATGTCACACTTTTCACATAAAAAGGTGTTTTGTAACAGCCCGCGCCGCCATTTCCACTCGCTTACACAACGCGCCGCGCTCTCTCCGCAGGCCGCGCAGTCGCACTAGACGCGCCATCCGACACAGCCGACCAATCAAACGCTGCGAAGTGTCAAAAAACCGCGTTCGAAAATTCGAAATTTGAATTAAAAAAATTGAATCGAATTTTTATTTTTTAAATTGTGTGTTGTGTTTTGTTTTGCCAGTGAGAGTGTGTGGAGCATGCGTTGAGGTTTCACTTTCTACGGGACTATTGCACGGTGAGTTGACCCGGGTTTGCGTAATGCGAAGAAAGTGCATGAAAGCTTGCTGACCTGGAGTAACTCCGGCCTGGTGGGAGGCGACACATGGCTCTTGGGGATTATCCAGTTTTTATACATATAGAGCTCGGATTTGCAAAATGTTAGAAACTAATTGAGTGATGTGTTTGAATTGAACCTCATAATCGTATTTTTTCGAAACTAAGTAAGTAATTTCACATAATTCAAGGAGAGCCCTGGTACTCCTGGCCACCATAGCAACGGAGGTACGCTTAGTGTGGATTTCATATAATAGTCCAAAATTATCGCATAACTACGTTTTTCTACCTAAAAACAAAATAAAAGAGATTTGTCACATACGAACTTGAATAAATTAAACAAAAGTTCCACTCTTGCTCCTAAATATTTTTTCTTTTGATAAACATGGCGGGTATCATTTAAAATTTAATCATAGCAAAATTTGAATCTACGAACCAGAATGCAGGGAACCCTCCATCCAGAATCCAAGTGAAAATACATCATTACTACGCAACATAATCGGAAGCTCTAAATATTTCTTCCTATAACTCACGCCTAATGCAATCGTATTGTGTATGACGCTGCATCCTTTATAGTCTAGCTAGATAATAAGAGGTATTATAACGTTAACAACATCATTACAATAGGGGTAAAAATAAATTAAAAATGGGGTAAATCCCAATTCCCAAAGTCAAACAGTTAACGTTGCCCTAGATCTGAGGCTCTATCATTTTTCGAGAACATATTTAAAAAAAAACCAATCAAAATTCCTTATCAGTTCCTTGATGCGTTTCATCTCAGCAGAGTGGTCTCTTCTTGGTTACACTGGTTCTTTTTACGTCAACTGGCGTGTAAAAGTGCCCGTGTGGTATCCATACTAAATAATATTTTTTATCTCCATAAGTTACTATGAAGGGCTTGCCCATATTATAGAGAGTAATATTCTAAATTTTCCGCTACAATCTAGCGGCTAGATAGTTCCTTTACATTCATCCCTTAACCTCTAACCCTTACGTAATTTAATCGATTAGCTCACAACTCGTAATTAAATCCGATGCCAACACGACTCATCGATCATTCACGTCTCGTAATGATCAATCGCCGCGTGCGCACCTCTGGGCGTCGTTATGTAAGCGCATAATGACCCTTCGCATTGTGCGGTCGTGATAGGTCGAGCCTCGCCGTGTTAGGGCAGATATCTTATCAATAATCATAACTAAATGTATAATAGGAAAGTGTTTTTATTATTTTGCTATGTGTCGGTCAAACAGTTTGACGTGATATTTGCTTAGAGATAATTGGACAGTAAGGTTTCCTTTTTTTATCCCAGTACTGGTCAAAGGCCACCTAATTCCCACTAAGGTCGAGGGATCCTTATCACCCCTGGCTCCAGGGATTGCCTAACTACCGCCACTGTTAGAACCGCTCAAGGCGCCGATCGGGGCCTAATCGGGGAAACTACTATCCTTGAGAGGGATTGGACCTTTAGCCTATCACGTATTTCTTATCAAGATAAAATTAGAGAAGTTCCCAAAAAAAAAAACCGACAATGATAAAGGAATTACACGAACCTGACCACAACTGTGTTTTTCTGTAAATTAATATATTTGTACAACATTTCAAGTATCGCATATCAGAACTAAAGGTGATGTCCACTGAGGTCACTGCGGAAGTTCGCCAAATACCATGCAATGTAATTTTGACAAAGGGGTATTTTCCATGTTTTTAAAACGTTATGGTTATTCTTAACATCATGATAAATATGTCTTATTGACAGTCAGGTGGACGTATTATTAAAACAAGCTTTTGTTGCCAAAAGTCGCGACCCAACGAGTTTGAAGTCGGTGGGTGTCCGTTACGTACAGTGAGGATCCTGAGGCCACCTTCCGACCACATCATCAGATCAGCTCTTAGACGTTATTAGAAGGAATAATCTAATTTCAGCCCTTTCTAATAACGGACTAAAATTGACTTAATTTTTCGAAGATTATAACATACTGAAGTTAAATGAAAGTTTGGAAAAAGGAAAATGAATTTAAAAGTAAGATGGATTTAAAGCAGAATTGAAACACCGTTCAATATTAACCACAAACCTCGAAGTCTTGCACAACTATCAATAATTATCTTAATTTCGCAATTCGCAGGCGCAGCACACTTCGTAGACCGGCAACCATCATCCATATAAATGCCATTTACCGAGTAATCTCATCACTTAACTCCTTGAATTACGAATCCTTAATCCTAAAAAGCACATCTGTATACGGTACTTAATAAATATTCTATCCTCCTCTTTGATTATAAGGTCGGATTTACTGTAGAAGTTCCATAGCCGATCTGCCGTTTTGCCTTAGGTTAGCTCAGCATACTATTGTTAGCCAAATACGCAGTGTTGGTAACATATATGTGGGTGCAGCGGTATTGACCTATTCAAAGTTCAAACAGTAAAGGGCATGGCAAATATCTATCTATAAATATGAGTATCCTGTGCCTGCTATTGAGGCAAAATATTTTCGGTAGAATGTAGAATTTCTTAATGGTGTATTTCCCAAAAAGGTATTTTACAATTTTTGATTCATTCTCTGCATATCAAAACAGCTTTGTACATTGGTTAGGCTAGGTAAGACTACGAAGTAATATTTAACTGGTGCTTTTGAAAATGCCTTTTTTTGGTAATGGTATCTCGAGTTTTTAATCTTGCATTGGAATCTGAAAACTCATTGTTGTAGGCTGTAGGTAATTTGTATTAAACGTCAACTTTGGGAAATCATGCCACCACGTGACCACGCTGTTTCATCTCGAGCCTCGGCGTTAGTTACAAGTTTTACCTTGTTATGTATGTTAGTCTCGTGGAAAAGTCAATCTATCTAAAAATAAAGTCACTTCTCTAACACGTAAAACACAAACTAAGCTAATATTAATGACGAAAGGTATACAAAATAATGGCAGTTTTTTTAAGCTATAATTGATGCTATGAAATGCCGAAAATGATCGAGATGCGTTTCGGATCACGCGAGCCGGCGGCGCCAGCGCGTGCGCCGCCTTTAAAGCGTGTGTTTGGTGTTACGAGGTAAGACAAAATAAGTGGGAAAAGTGCAGGGTAATTTAAATTATACAATTTCCATAAGATATTAGTGTTCGGGCAACTTTCTGTAATTATTGCGAATGTTCGTGTCTGAGATTAACATTTAGTTTTTTTATTTATGTAAGTAACATCAACTGTAGCTATATTTCCTAAGTGTGATAACTGCTCTGTCAAAATTACTGTTAGAAGAAGAATAAGACAAAATATTTCAGGCAACAAGGCCCATAACATACACGTACATTGCTACAACTATTAAAACTAAAATCGAGGTGACAAAACATTGTGGTTTTGATTAAGTACTCAAAGTGGACAGACATATCTACTCCATAAGATGTCATTCGTGTGCCACCGTAGAACTTTGTCGCAATGACCACTGGCTGGAGGCATTTGCCTCATCAAGGTAAAATTACCGTACAAAAAGGTATGTACTTATTTAAAAAAAACTTGTATACATCCTTGTTTCCTTGTTTCTTTGTTAGTATATATAGTTCAAATATTGCATATAAGTTTCGAACAATCCTTTGGGAAGAGTTAACATTTTAAATACATATTTAGAAACTCAATGACTATGCAATATTATGGCGTCTAAAAGCTGATCTATTAAACTTCGATATTTTTACATAGACCCTTATGCAATGTTATAATGTTGACATAATTAAATCAAGGTTTTGTAGCGTTTCCTGATACACAGCTTATTTCAGATAGAATCCTATCTTAAGTGTATTAAAAAATATTGTCAATGTTACGCGTATAAAAAGAAATGCGATTTGTAACTTAACATGGGAGCTCTTTGATATGCTTGTACCTACTTTTAGTAACTATGTAATCTTTGACAAAAAACACGTTAGTGAACGTGTGGCAAGCCGCCGATTTCCCAATCTGTAAGCCGTTCCCACGGGAAACAATTACTTCCACCTATTAGCTTGTTAATAACGAAACAATTATTAACTTCAGACTTTGTGGACGAGCTCTATGTTGTTTTAGAGTATTCTATCTGTTGTTTAACAAGAAACTCGAAGCTACGCGTATCGAAGTATACTGGTCCTCGGTCCACGGTACGCTTGGCTTTAGCTATATCGAAGACCAAAGTAATTAGAATCCCAGGCTCTGTTCCACCTTTTCTATGTATGTGAACTCATTATAGCACAAAAATGTAAATATTACAATATTAATATTAAACTAATTTACAAAGGCGAACTAATCCATAAATAGGATCTCTTCATGCTAACCCTGAAGTCTATCCATCCATCTTGATTTCATAGCGTAATTATAATGTTGATGTTAAGTAGCTCTTATGCACTTGACAGTGGATCCTGCTATAGTGCCAGCACCATGCTTTCAATATAAAAGCAGGATAGGCTTTATCAATGGAAAAGTGCCTTTGGACCTCTATTCCACTGAGTTTAGGACCCTTATTGCAATCGTATTTTACGAGTCAGCCGCCTTTATGGTAACGATAAGGAGAGTTTTTTTTTTTTAATACCATTGGAATAGGAGTGAAGGTAATTAAATATGAAGAAGCCCTGACCTGTTGCTAAAACCCAAATCGGACGAAAACCTGTATTTTTTTCAACAACCTCTGACGGACTTACCGCCATACTCGAGAGACATTTTAAGACGCAACGCATTTTAAGGCGGAGTGCGGCAGGTTCCCATACAAAAAACGCCTCCGCCACGATTTGGAAACGCTTTTAAGTATGAAAACGCGCCTCTGCTTTCAATGCGTTCAAATCTTTAAAGACAATTAACTCGTTACCTTTTCAAACTCATGTTTAAATAATCGTCAAGTAAGCAACAGCTTGATCGTCATTAACTGGCTTTGAGTGCGACCGCTACAATCAAACTTCCTAGAGATCTTTTCTACTCGGTAAAACGATATTGCTTTTGACATGTTATCGTATTGTTTTCCCCTTTTTTAATTGACAGTACAAGTAATGGTTCTGTTACTGTCAAGTAATAAAGAGCTGTCATAACGATGACAATTGATAACATGTCAAAAGCAACATGGTTTTAGCGAGTAGAATAGAGCTATGATCCAAAGTCAACTCACAGCCGTTTCTGTGCAAGCCTTCCCAAGACATTGCATAATCATCCACTTAAAGAGCTGAAGAGAAAAAATATGTTATTTGTGCGTAAACCACTAACCTAAATAACTCGTTTTGGAGTCTCCACCACTGATTTAATACTAATTTGCGCTGTGTATTTTGTAGTTTTGAAATTGAACTTTATATCTTGCGCTGAAGAATAGTTTTATAATGTTACTTTTTTGAAGTTAGTGCAAATTGCTGCTGGAGCGAAGAATTATGGCGTTACGCTCCAATAGGTCCATCGATTGCTTCGGACGACGTCATCGGACGACCGGAGCACAGTAAACATGAATCAAGCGATAAAGTCATTTAAAAAATACAAAATACACACATCAAAAGTGCCAAGGGATACTTTTTATCCCTAGACAGTTTTGAACATTTCAATATGGGCATATTACTACTGAGTGAAAACATCAAATTTGTCTAGGTATACTGAGTATCCCAAGACTTTTTTGATGTGTGTATAAGGATTATTTCAATCTTACAAATCTTCTTTCTAGTAAAACTTTATTTAATATCAACGAAATAAAGAATAGGATTCGCCCTTACGCTAGTGGGTCTCGGCACAGTACATTAGACATCAACGGGATTTTTATAAAGTGCATCATCTGAAAACAGGAAATATTTGCAACAAATTCACGGTATTTTATATTACAATGCACTTTTCATAATAAATAAAATACTAGTAGCAATGTTTTAAAATAAGTATGTATTGTAAAATATACACTTAGTAGTAAATATTGCGAAAAGATACTAGAGATCACCTTACGCCTTAGGCATAAAATTTAAAAGGAAAAATATCACAATCGGATGCAAGTTAAACACTCGAAGCTTTGCATTATGTTTTTATCTCAAGATATTTCACATTACGCAATAAAATCTATCACGAGTTAAAAATCCAAATACTAACACAGACATTGAACGACCGCATGAGACAATACATCGTTTAATCCATCCTTTAAAGGTTAATTACACTCTGATCAATTACTGAACCTAACAAGCACCTAACCACGAAGTCATTAGTCATTTAGTCATCGATACTAATCGGCAAAGTGGCCAGTCACTCGATTTCTAAAGATGCCGCAGCTGTGGACAATGGGACCTGTCGGCGGCGGCCGGTGGCGGTGGGTGGACGGGTTCTAAATATAACATCAAACACATATTTTGTACTAATTTGACAGTTGTCAGATTTGGCCTATAGAACGGAGCGATATTTCATTAAAATAATGTTATGTTGATCAATATGTCATATAGGTAATACCATACATACATACATTAAATCACGCCTGTATCCCAGAGGGGTAGGCAGAGATCACTTCTTGCCACCTGCTATGATCCTGATAAATCTACTTTCGCTTCTTCCACTCCGCATTCATACATCGAGTCATGCATGCACGATAAATAATAAATAATAATAACTTTAGGTAATAACATCTACGAGATATTTAAGTCTCAAATTTATAGCTGAAGCTAACGAAATTCAATGTAAGCTGAAAGTATGGGATTTTTTTCTTGAAAGTGTATTTATCTTTTTATTTATTTATTTGAGAGCTTGTTCTATGTTTTAGAGAGAAATTTTAAAATGCACAGTGATGATAACAGGGGCTCTATTCTACTGGGTAAAATTCCGACAAATCTAAGTCCAATAACATACCCTAAATTGCTGTAAACTTTATTAGCAACGCTCAAAACGATCCAGATACACAAACATAACCATTTCTTTAAACAAGACTAACACAAACGAAATCGTCCAAAGTTGAAAATGTGATACGCTAGTTTCTAGCTTAGAAGGTACGAGATAGACCGCACGCACGACTGAAACTAGGACAGTTAATTCCGCGAAGAAAAAGTTAATTAAATATTAATAAGATCTGGCCGACCTTAAAGAAAGGCTTGCGAAACACGCCGTGCCGGGGACCCCATATCGAGCCCACTTTGTATGGAACTCTGAGTGCCTGGCATTAGACAATTAGGAATATTATCGATTGTTTCAACACGAAAATGACACAACTGTACTTAAATCGATATTGCATTTTAATTCAAAACACTATTAACATAGAGTTTTGGACAACAGTTTTTGCGTTATGGTTGTGGCCATTCTGAATTAAAGCAGCCTTGCGCAATGTGCTTTAATTAAACTTGCATCATCAAATGATAATCGAAATACTCGTATAGACGCGTTTGTACGCTAATTAACGCTTGAAAGCTTCATTATGTCGTCTTCAACGAGATATTATGTCAAAAATCGGATCTCTAATTGTACCTATAGACAATCGTACGTAACGGCTAATCGTGGGAACTCGGCGAAGTTCGGGGAGGCTCGGGCGCGCTCGGGGCCGTTCGGACGTCCCCGGCGCGCGCCGACCAATGACGCAACGGCTTTCACCGGCACCCAAACACGAGCGATTTTGTAATTATATATCGGAATGTGATGCTTTCTTATTTTGATTCGGCTTAGTTTCCGCGCTGTCGTAATCGATCGATTATGATCGCACTTCCGTTTGGTTATTATGATAATGTTGGCACACTTGTTCATCGTTAGGTAACCTGCAGGTGACAGAGTCAATAGTATGTGACCTACTTGTCAATAAAATAGTTAGGTTGCTTGAATCCTACACCAAACTTTACAAATGCAAGCTTTTCTGTCTGTAACGCTTTGCGGCTAAAGTGCTAAAGCGATGTTGATGAAATTTTGTGTAATGGTACCTTAAGCTTCGGGGAAGGATATAGAATAACATATATGGTCCAATTTTTTTAATAGTGTCCGAGGAGATATCTCTAAACGAGCTCTAAAGATAGACAGTATTTTTTTGTTTATTCATATGTGTAGGCATCATTGCATGACATGTGTCTTGAATATTTGAAACTCATCATAATTAAATTCAGTGAACTAACATTGACTTAATTAACATCCTCTCACTTATTTAAATAGCGGATAACATATTCTTACATGTATCAAATATTATAACATGACATGACATAAGCTTTTTGAATAAATATTTGGCAAATCATCGCGGAAGTTGGCTGTAGGTATTCCTTCCGTTTTATGCTTCTAGATAATTATTAAACCTTGGTTCGGCTATTTTTAACATTTAAGTGTTAGGTAAACCTACTAAAATTCAAGACTAAGTACTTCCTAATTATGTCTAAAACTTCCTTATTGCGGTTTACCAGCCTTCTGCAAGCAGATTTACAATTTAATTAAATATTATGCTTGCCTCCACTGCGAGCGCAACGAGCGCCGTACGAACTCAAGTTAGTTTACGACGGTGAATTCAAGGATTCCAGCGGAAGCAAACCTTTTGAAGAGACATTGTTGTAATGTAAGCCGAACGGAGTCCGTACAGGCCGCAAGGCTCGCAGTGGAAGGCGGGCATTAGAATCACAAAGCAAGTATACATGTTAATCGCGGATTATGACTAAACTAAGCATATTTTCAGTCTGTCTAAGAATTACCTAAATAGAAACAAACCAAGCGTTTGATACAGACCTATACAAACAACATATTTTATTTTATGTGCATACCTAACTCTTTAGAGTTTACTTAATTGCTTACTTACTTACTAACTATTTATGATCAACAACTTCAATTGTTAAGCCACTATAGAACCTTGTAGCAGAAAACCCTTGATTAAGTGGGTTGATGACCCTATTAAATTTGTTTTTTCCTAATTTCTGTATCGTGACTTGACGTTGTCATTACGACAGGGTGCTATGGTAACTGAACAATTAAAATTGTCTAGAGTACAATGATCCGTATGTGCTGGCTGGCTACTTTAGTAGCATTAAGGTATAATAAATAAACCTAAATAAAAACTTAAAATTCTAGGTAGTCTGCCAGTTGCCCTAACTGACTAACTGGATCGATGAATAATGCACAACGTAAGGATGAATGTATTCCTGACAACCCACATCGCCCTTTGTTTATAATGGAGAAGATTTGCGCTGGCGCAGGAGTCTATCATAATGGTAGAGGTCAGGCTGTGCCAGCTACTGCCCGACAGTGAACAGCATTGTGTACTCGCATGACAGTAACTCAGTTCGCGGTTACGAGAACATTGTAATAAATAGCTAACATTACAGGGGAGTAGCTGTAGCTATACCCTGTACTATTAAACTAGCTAGAACACTAGCTATGTAAAGCTACTGTCTGAATACACATGAATACATATGACTTTACTTCAAGTTAACAGTCAAAGTTTGATTATAATGGTGATGGCGATACGCAAGTTTTAGGGCACTTTTACAAGTCTGGGAAAAAGCATTGTAAGAAACTTGAGTATTTTTTAACCTAACTGATGACTAAAACAAATTGTACGCATGCGAGTAGCTGTAAAGCAGTAACTGACCTCGCCCACTGGCACAGTGTGACCTAGGCATAAGGGATAATTGTAAGCTCTCGAGTAGCAGTTACGTAGCTCATTGAATACGAACAATGTGCGAGGCTTGCGCCCGCGCAGGCCGCGTCGGCGTTGCGGCCGCGGCCGAATAATGTATGAACCATACACAAATCAGATACAAGTCGAGATAGGACTACGTTTCACTACGTTACTTGTTTTGATACGCATATGTCTATTAGATGGCGTAGCCAAGATGCAAACGTCAACCCATTTTGTTGATTTTCGAAAATCGATAACTCGATAACTAAGCATTATGCACCTAGGTCTGTGGATCGTTCCTAAACTGGGTTATTCGATATTTTATTACGGTAGTCGGTGCCCAACCGGCCTAGTTTGCAGCCATCAAGAACCCATTTCATGCTAAATTTATACTTTCTAAAGAAATCGTTAAATTATACTCCGTTTCTCTAACTTATACAAAAATAACATTTTAAAACTGTAATTTATTGCTAGTAAATGACAATAAACCTCTTTCTCTAATGAAGCTAATGACCTGTGCACGCATAATCATCAACCCGAACATAGCGAAACAAAAGTAGAATAGATATTTCTACATATAACTTATTTCTAACACATACCTTCTCACCTAGTAACTTCAGTAACTTGACAATAAAATTATAATCTTCGCTGGTTAGTAATCAATCGACGAGTTAGGAGAAGTATTGACAAAAAATAACCTTAGTGATCAAATATGACGCGTTATGGTTTAGTAAAAGCATGCCAGTAGAAGTACATTGCGTCGTTACAATAGCTCTCGCCTCAAACGTGAAAACCAACTCTTCAATGTACTTCTACTGGCATGCTTTTACTAAACCAATGTAAATCAGCCATTAGGCCTAGTTGGCAGTGCCTGCCTACGAAGTTAGCGGTCCTGTGTTCTTTTCCCGGTGCCTATGGGCAAATACTTGCTTGATGAACGTCAGTTTTTTGCGTCTTGAATGTTTTCTCTATATACGTTTATCGTCGTGTAGTAAGTACCCATAGTACAAGCCTTACCGTACCCAGACAGTTTAGTTTGGAACTAGGTCAATTTGTATCAGATTGTCCGTCGATACATATTTATTTTCATTCATTCAGTTATACAAAAAAACCTTTTTTGAATGTGAAAAAAAAACATGAATAGCAAATAGGTTTCCTACCTAATCACTGAAAAAGAAAAACTTTGATTAAATAACGTAAATTATCTAACGGCATTACGGTTTTGGCCGCATACAGAAGCCAAAACGAGAAACTGTTTTCTCGTTCATGTAAATATCGACTATACGTTACTTAATGTAATTACAATTAATTTAATGATTCAAGCGTTTTAACAACTTCCGTTACAAAAAAAACCATCAACGAAACACTCTTCTTTCTAACATACGATAACTTATTATTATAATGTATAATTTAACATAACGTTGCTTAATAACGTTACAAGTGAAAATAAGATGGTGTTCCATTTTAAACTTTAACGGAAAATGTTTTGGTTTAAATTTGGATTGCGCCGTATTTCGAGTTATGGCGTTATTGGTAATTGGCGCAAAGCTCTAGTTGAAGCGATCAGCTGATAGCGCGGTCGTTGACCCCCCATGGAAAGTGAATGCGCGCGAGTTTCTACGATCCGTACTTATTATACTTATCATTAATTAGGCGGTAACTGAGAGAGTTATGTTATGATTAGAATAACTTAATTACAGCTCTTTGAAAAAATCATTAAAAAAGTGATGAAAATAAGAAGGGACACAGATATATCTCAAATTAGAAGGTACTCGACTTCGTAAGCAAAGAACTTTATGTCCACCGAATATAACTTAATATTTTTCTCGTAATTGCAAATTTCTGATAGGTTTCAAATCACACTTACCATCAGATGCATCTTCTCAATGTAAGTAAATAAGGTTCGTTTTTTTTCTCCCTTTACACATAATATTACAATGTAGCCTAAAATACTAATGTGAAACATAATAAACGTGCAACCAACGACATTATCCACATTTCAAATTTTAAATACAATTCCAAAATGTTAGCACTAAATAAAAAGACATTATTTTTATAAACGGGATCGACGTTGAGAAAATATCTAAACTGCTAAGCAGTTTGTTCAATAGTTTAAAGAATTCCCGCATTAAACTCGAACGAAACGATCAATTAAACTCTCAATCTAAAGATAGAATCGCCTGTCAATCTCACACACGATAATAGAATAGATAATGTCATAACTTGTGTAATATAGGTCGCAGTTTCCAATAGAGACTGTGGGAAGGTTGCACAATGCAGCGTAACGAGAAAACCCGAGAAAACCCGAGGAAAGGCGGAATCGGCACGTGCGCGCGCGACCCCGATGCGGAAACGAGAAATTATCTCATGAGAAATGCATTGGCTTATGCTAATGAAACTGATTGATTGAATGACGTGATGTCATGTAATTTCTCTGGCGTTACTCGTAGATCGATGGCAAAGATATATTATGTGACATTTATTTATTCCGAAGGTTATGCATAGTAACTAGTTGAACATTAACATATCACACGAATATTATAATTGCGAAAGTTTGTGTAAGTATGTTTGTTACTCTTTCACGCTAAAACGGCTGGACGGATTTGGATATTTTTTTTTAAATAAATATTTTAAACCCTAATTCAACATATATGAAAGAAAGAAAGAAAGAAAAAGCATTAATTCAACGAAACACATCGTCGTCATCGTTATATGCTCTCTTCTTCGAAAAAATACTGTTTCCGCGGGATGGTCGGTCATCGCGGGCGAAGTCTCTAATAGTAAAAATACATTCTAATAGTAATAGTTCAAAAGTAGTATTTGATTTATGTACATGTCACTGATGCGTCAAATATACTTAACATACCATGTAACTGTTGGACTTTTATTACATAACATAATTATCCTGATATGAAAATCAAAATATCAATAATGATAAGACGGCCAAGTTCTATATAAAAGTCATGCGGTTATTGAGTAGGGATCAAGTTCCAAGTAGTATCAAAAGCTTTCTTGACAGTTTTAAAGTTAGTAAAATATCCGCTTTGTTCAGACTCGCGGCAGTATGGCACGGCTGTAATTACAGCGAGTCTTTCTCTGAACGCTCCAGTTCACGTGACGCACAGGCGAAGAAAGACTAAGGGCTGCCACGCGTGACCCGGCGCCTACGCACCGCGCGGGACGGACACCCACCACACCACTTTCTAAACCTGGCTTTAATATTATTTTTCCATCGAGTCTATGAAAATTTCTGGGACTCACCCAGGACATGGCCTAAATAATAAAATATTGGAGGACAATCTAACACAGATTTATTTGGGTGAATCAACTTTTAAGGTACTCCTCATTTTTCAAATTCGCCACAGGCTAAGACTAAATTTGGCATCCCGTTTGTGAATATCGGCCATCCGTTCAACGTCTATGGCGAACCCTGCACGTCAATAAATATTGTGATAATTATCATGATATTTACTTATGTATCTTGGGCCGGGTCACAGCACACCCTACACCTGAACTGAAGCATTCCTTGTACGAGGCAAACGTGATGGATCCTAGACCTTTCCTGGAGGAAAATTAAATATTGACGCGCGACACTACACGCAAGATAAATATCAAGATCCAGGATCTGAGATCAGGTCACAAGGATTTCCAGAAATCCAGCAATAAATATTGTGATATTGTGATCCGTCAATACACTACCCTACAAGTCAATAAATATCGTAATCCGACAGTTTATATTGCCGGATCACAATATGGAACTTGCGTGTAGGGTTCGCGAAGAATCATACAAATACACATATTTTATGGCAAGGCGAAGGCAAGCAAGCACAAGACCACCTGATTGTAACTGCGATCTGTGACCCATACACATTTGCATTCTCAAGACTACAATCCTACGACCGCAAATGCGTTGCTAACCCAGAAGAAAATAGAATAGATTAGAATAGAATAGAATAAAATTTATTTTCAGACCTTACAATCCATATTTTCATACAGTAAATAAAATAAATAAAAAATGCCTCTATGCTAGTAATTTCACCGGTTCTTATCACAACATCGGAACACAACAATGCGAACACTGCTGCGGTAGATTAAAGGATAATATGGTGGTAGCGATCCAAACGCACCTTGCACAAGGTCGTACCGCTACTTAATTTTGGGGAGTTGGGTAAAAATAAAGCGCAGTCAAGTCAGTCATGCAATGCATTTTGATCTAAAAACTGTAACAAGGGTTGTCAATGAGGTTTAATCCCGGTAAGGGCGTGAATTTTTACGATGAGGACAAGTATTTGATAGTGAGTCCAAACTACATATATGTTGACCGTCGATGAGATCCTTGAGGAATGCCTATGTCTAGCTGTGGTCGTCTTTCCGCTGATTTGGCGATAATGAAGTATCATATTATTATCTTGCTTTCTAATACACGGCTAAAAGGCTAGAAGCTTAGTTTGATACTGAGTCAATTTGTGTTAGATTGTCCCCTGATCAGGGTCTCTATTTAGCACGGTAAAAACCATATCGTATCTGATCTGTTATCGTATTGTCAACGTTTTGATAGCTCTTATTTACTTGACAGTAATGGCGCCCGAGTGTAAAACGATTCCGTAACAGGTCAAATACGATATTGTTTTTATTACTGCCTAGCAGAGAGGCGCTTGTCTATTAAATACATATACTTCTTTTAGTTATTTAAAAATTTGTATACCAAATTATGTCGTTTTCGAATGTGGCACCCCTGATGGGATTAGCATAGAAATGTGTTTCAGGTGAAACAGAGTGCGAGAAGAGTTGCAGCGCTCTCGAATAACGAGTTGAATCTGATTAGTGATCAAATTACAATGTTTTAGAAACTTACATTTACTTATTTCACTTTGCCGTGGCAAAAACTAAAGCTCATCTTGATTCTATATCGTTATCAAGTTTTATTCCACAGTCCTGCCTGAAGGGTTGAAGTGAATATTTAAAAAAATGTGTACGATTTTTGTAAGACTTTTTTAAATCAAAAAAGGGTGCAATCTCACACAAATTCATCAAATCGCAATTCTCATTCGAGTAAGTTATAGAAGCTTTTGATGAATAATACAACACAATGTAAATTGGCATTAACAAAATTTCAATCTCTCCCTTTTTCATTTAAACCACCACTATACAATATTATTTCTTTACACATACAAACTTGCGAAACCATTTTTTGTTTTTTCATCACATATTTATACATATCCTAAATTACCATTTTCCAAACCCCACAATATGAACCTTTGTAAGTAGGTACTTAACCTCTATTTACACAGAGGCGGCTGGTAGCCTCGGAAGAGCGGTAGAACTTTCGTAACACCACATTGTTATGGTAATTATGTTGTTGTGTGTCATTGAGCGAAGATGGCGGATAACAGAGTTATCAGACCGAGACCAATACGAAACAAAACGGGAGGACCTTGCGCATGTTTACAGGGGGCAATTATAATAATCATTACTCATATTAAGTAAATTGATAGTTTTTTAATTATTGAGCTAAGGATAATTACACCTAGAAGTCTAGTCCATGCACCAATACGATGCCGCTCAAGACACACATGTCATATACTCTCAAAATTGGGTCAAGAGAAAAAGCCTTTGGTCGTTTTTACTTTGCGATTTTGGTTTTCTAAGGTTTTTTTGTGAGCGATTATCAAATGGACCGTTAGAGTGCCAACGACGCCTAATGTGGTCACAAGTTTTCGTGCCCACGCCACTGACGACTATAGATGTTGTTGTTGATGCATTCATCAACATACAGCAATCTTCATGCTAGAAACCACTGGCTGATCAGTTGTACGCACGTTATATATGTGCCTAATTGGTTGGTTTTTAGGGTCGGCTAGGGACCAAGACATTGTTAGGCACCCTGCTCTATTTCTCGATAGGAATATTATCGAAGATTCAATTGATTTTATTGATAATGTAGTTCTCAACAAAAGGCTTTTTTTAATGACTTCCGGGATAGATCTTAAAGGGCTTTAGAGTACCGTCTAGTGTTAGCCTAAGGAACATAATGCGTATATGTAACTATGTATTCTGGCTTCTGCTGTATGAAACTATCATATTAATGTACGTTATTATTCTTAGTAATTGAGGTAATAATAAACTAACCAGATGAGGCTCAGAGATTGGCTACGTACGTACCGACAGACGCCTCGGGGTAGTGAACGTTCCCACTTCTCTGGGCTTCGTATAAGCAACGCAATGAACAATCAATAATATGAAACGTTTAAATATATCATTAGTTTTTGGTGTCAGGGTTCTAAAGTGTGAAATCTGCCTGGTGAAGGACGCAGGAAGGATGCAGCACGGGACCGAGCATTGTGGCAAGTCTTGGGGTAGGCATGGCCAACAGTCTTTCGGATGATGAGATGATGATAATGATGAGGCAAAAGCCAGCGTAAACAGAAGCCTAAACTATGGCGATGTTACGTCATAAAAAAGTTTCGGCCGTTGTATTTGGGATTATCTTGGTCCTGTGAAATAAATGAGATCAACGCATTAAAAAACAAAACTCAAGATATTTGTACAGTAAATTCATGTATGGCCTCTTTCACACGTTGGTAATATGGAGACATCTTTATCCTTAGCAACCATGAAATTGCAAATATCACAGCATCACCATCGTCGCCGGTGGATTCTCCATGTCGTAAAAAATTTTTTAATAAACGTTTGAGACTGAGATCCATGTTCCAAACTGCACAGAACTATAAATTATAATACTATACGAGTAAGTCAATTAAATAATATAACCGTCTCTACTCGTATTACCTATAAACATTCATCTCACCCCATCAAGTGATTGGCCAACTTTCTTCTAACCGAAGGGTTCAGAGGTCACGAGAGATACTTTAATGCATTATTGATGAATCTAGTAACACTACAGCCATTTAAAATCTATTTCGGGTCATCACGAAGAGCTTCAGACAAAGCCCGGGCTCAAGTAGGACTAGTATTTAGAAGAGCTCTTCAACGAACTCTCAGTGATTGCTTTACTTACTGGAACGGTTAAAATGCAAGCACTCGCTGGGGACCTATTAAAAAAAACGGCAATAATTCGACGGTCATTAAGGCGCTAACACTCCTCGACGACCTTGAAAAGCAATGAGCGCTACAATTAGCAGTTGATTAACATACAAATAAAATATACACAAGCATTTGGCAATGTTACGGGCTTCTGTTCCAAATTGTCTTTTGTTGTTTTCGTGTTATTTATCATAAATAATACGAAAACAATTGATTGATTGCAATTGGAGTAAAAATAAACTAGAATGTAGGCTCAGAATTTATATTTGGCTGTGCCGTTTATGTCATGTTTGTTGTATTTGTGTTGTGTCTACGTGTGGTAGTGTTTAACACAACAATATAAATATTGGTCGCACACACGTCACAGAGTTTGTTTGAGTGCTGATGAATGTATGCTATATATGTATGTAAAATACTTTATAGTACAAACAGAAAACTAACAAACAACAAAATAGACAAAAATAAAAGTACCCATAATATACAAAGTTGAATTTATTTCATTTGAGCAGAATTTTCATTTCATCGAAAGGCATCTATCGCCACATGAGCTTTTTTTATTTTAGTAGGCACACGTCTAACCTAACCTAACATACTCGTACGTAGTTAATGTTTAAGAAGTCCTAAAACATCATGGTTTCAGTAGAAAATAGCGTTCGATGAAATTAATTGTATCAATGATGAATGAAATTCGATAAAATGATGGGTTACCCGTTAAGTGATCTCTTTCATTTAACGTTAGTTAGGCGCGATTGGAATATGTTTGTAATTTTCTCTTCTATTGCTAACCGACTTTCGAAAAAAGTAGGAGGTTCTCAATTAGTTGGATTTTTTGTTGTTGTTGCCATGTTCAATACTTAGTTGTCCTTCGAAAACTATTCAAGGTCCTCAAGGATGACCACCTTGCTATACCGACTCCCCAACTAAAAAGCCTAAATGGAGCCATTGGCAGTGAAACTGCAGTATCTTGCAGCTTTATTGACCATCGCTTTTCTTTGCGGATCTCCGTTTCACTTTTGCCGGGTTGCGGTGTTTTCCCGCTGAGTCACGCGTTTCCCGCGTTTCACCGGCGCGGGCGCAGATCAAAGCGCCGCGTGCTTTGTCGGCGGGAAACATGTGAGGTCGGCTGACCACCGCGAAGAAGCTGCATTTTTTATAAATATAGGTAATCGTTTAGGCATGACATTCGACATGTATAAGGGGAATACACTGGCGTGCAAAAATAACGGGTGCTTTTGAAATGGATTTTATTACTTGACCCTTTTATTTCTCGTTAGTTTTGCACGTAGGTACCTAAGTACTATGATTATTCGTGTTATTTTATAAACACAGGTATTCTATTCAGCTTGGTAAAAATATTACTGGCAACATGCTGGCAACCATTAGTCTTTGTTAACAGTACCTACTACCATTTGGCATGTTTATATGGTAGGTATTTTACATAATTGGGAACAGACTCACGTTGTGTAGTTTGGGCGACTAATATCACAACAGACAGGCCAAAATTGCAGACAAAAAAAAAACGGGCAAGAGCATGTCGGACCACGCTCAGGGTAGGGTTCCGACGCCGTTACTACAAACACATCAAACTATGTTGGAAAACAACAAGCATGAACGAAATTTCTATTTAAAATTATATTGTGCTGTCTTAGACGATTTTGAGTAGGTAGGCATAAACACTAGTCGCCTGTATCTCCAGAACCAATCAAGTCTACATAGCCGTGATAGTTTAGAAGTTCGTTCTAAGTAAGTAGGTATCTGCTTTCATTTAGGATATTTTTCAGATTTTTAACTTGTTTGTTGTTATTTGGCTTTAGATGGGGGGGGGCGAAAATAACACGTTTCGGGTTGAATCGTTCCTAAACGGTCCCCCAAATCTAAAAATTGATCGAAAAATGTACATAATATTTTTTTAAATGTTTTTCAATGACCCTTCACTCGATACCATAATGTTAAAAATATGCTTACCTTTCTTTACTTTCATTGGAGGTGCCCAGTTTTTTTTCAATATTTTATTATACATCTTTGTCGGCGTAATATGATAACGATAATTATAATAATGATAAATGTATAACTATGCCAAATTATAGCTTTGTAGTACCAAGAGTCTCTGGGTTAAACCGTGGACAGACGGACAGACGGACATGGCGAAAGTATAACGGTTCCTAGTTTGACTTCGGAACTCTAAAAACTCAAGCCAGAAACTAATATTGCTCTCATATTATGTACTTGAGGCTGGAGATATATCAAGCTTTTCACAAAAGCTTAGCTCTAAGTGTTCAGTCATCTCACTAACGAACCGCTAATGAAGACAGTTACCGATTGATGGCCTCTCCCTCTCTGAGCCGACCAATTGAGAAAACGTCGCGCAAACAACATTAATCGTCCATTTGAGCTAGAACTAAGTTCTGCCTGCGTCTTCGTTCGTGTTTTTGTACGTTTATTGCGTTGCAAAATACATTATAACGAATCGCTTTGGGTTTTTGAATTTTTAGATGATGCTTGTAAGCTATTGAGAGAAATAAAGTTAATACAAATAATTAAGTGTTTAAAAAAGAATAAACCGACTCCAAACAATTGAGGAGCTTCGTTGTCTTTCCATGAATCCCAAAACCAGATCTTGACGAAATTTTAATAAGACCACCCCTGAGATATACTCTACTCATGAAAAAAGAATCATTAAAATCGGTTGACAATTAAAGAGGAGAAATCGAGTATCATATAAGTTTACACGCAAAAAATACAGGCGAATTGAGTTTGAGACTTTTTTGAAGTCGGTTAGGTTAGGTTAACCGCAGTTACGAAAACACGTTCATGACAACCTATCTTTTGCCATAGTTTCAGTTTTAATTTTTTAATTTGTATTAAAAATCTATATTGAAAAAAAATATATAAAAAATAAATATTGCACTAATGAGGAAAAAAATGAATAGGTACACCAACTGGTTGTCCAAAAACGTTAAAACCCCTGCAAAAAGTTAATAATTAATAACACTCCGGATATATACAAAAGTTACGGCTATAATTAATGCCGGAAAAACGCGGCATTCGAATCAATACTTACGTAAAAGTAAGTCAAGCTAATTCTACTAATTTTCCGAGTGTGTAATTCCCCTCTCCATCCAAGCGTGTCTGTCACGAACGATGCGCACGCACCGGTCACGTGACCTGGTCATTTCTACTATTGTTTATGATTTAACTAACTAGTAGTAAATACTGATGGTTATTCCCTATCACTTTCTGTAAAGCTATGCGCTTAGTAGAAAAACATATTGAAGCGATTCTCACACTACATGAGGTAATCAGTGGCTATATAACTTAATTGACTGCTATAACCGTATTGCGATGGCTGATTAGTTTAAAATGATGGCTCATTATGTGTAATGAAAACCTCAATAAAACAGAAACGTGGTTTCTTTATAATTAGTAATATTAAACACTGTCCAGCCAGGTTAAGACATACTTAATAATTTTTATACGTAGTAGTGTACAAATTAGATATTGACTTAGCTCCTTACATTTCAATTCTCATATAAGTATGTTTCCGTTGTTCCAGATGTCTCCCGTTATAAGGACGTGCGCCATTGTCTGGCTGCTAGCCGCGTACTGCGCAAGCGCAGAGCCCGACCAGAACACCACCTCCACTACCAAAGCCATCCGCACCACGATCCTGCCGTCGCGCACCACGCGGACAGAGCTCAAGGTCTCTCGCAGTCTCAACCCCGACTCCACTCAAACCGTCAATGTCAGAACCCGCTCTGGGCACATGACCCAACTTATCGTCAAAAAGAAGGACAAAACAACCACCGTACCCACTACGACGGTAGCTCCAACCACCGCCCCCATCAAAGAAGAAGTCAAAGTTGAATCCACAGAAGACAACAGAAACAAAACAGAGAGCAGAGACCAAAGAAAACTGAATTTCGTAAGCAAGTTGAACAGCGATCTAGCAGGCTTCGATTATTACTTGAACCGTAAAGTTGAAGAACCCTTCGATATCAAAACAGAATATGGAAACTGGTCACCAGTAGCGGTTTACCCCGAGTCACGCATCCAAGAGGGTGGTGGCAAGCAACCAGAAACCGATCCAGAAACATTCGGCTACTATCCCACTTACGACAACGAAAAGCAAACAGAAAACAAAAGGGTTTACATAACCTCGACTAGCTTCATGGACTACGGGGGACCTATTAACAACTATAGATTCGATCCCAGTAATCCAGTCATCAAAAACGACCGAAACCCTGTTTACATCGAAGTAGTTAGCACGAAGGTTTCTGACGGCGAGGGAAGATCCTCTAAAGTACCTGATCCAGTGGTTATCAGCTCCGATCCAGTTTACACTAAAAAAGTGACAGAGAAATTTAACAAGCGTGGAAGATCAATCCTGACACTGGGTGATGACGGAATACCAGAAATCCAGGGCGTGAGAATGCCTGATGATGAGTCTGACAAGAAGACATGGCGTAACGCTAGAGTAGTCAACGGTGAGCTCTTACCGTACCCGGAAGGATACAGTCCACCTAAAGCTATACCAGAAGCTGACGTGTACCCAGACATTGCTGCCGCCGAACCTGCCCAAAGCTTCGGTCCGTTTACTAAAAACGACAATTTCGAACCAAAAGACGGACCTTTCACCAAACTAGACAACGTCAAGTTCGACGGCGAAGACATCGGCCCATACATGACTAGTGACAACCCTGTATACGCATATAAGCACAAAAAAGACAATCATTATTTGAAGTCCGGCTACGGTCCTTTCACTAAGGCTGATAATTCGAAAGTCGCCAATTCGAAACTCATTGAATACATTAAGCAGATTAACGAGCAAGAATCGAAGCGCGATTATTTCAGCGGGCGGAGCTCCCGCGCGCATGACATGGAGTACGCTGAGAGCCACATCCAGCGCCGCATGCTGCAGCACCCTGGGGAAGCCAACTATCCCAACTCCCTCATGTACACTCCCGAGAACTCCAAGCCAGGATTCGATGAAAGCGTACGCAACCCCGTCCTACAGTACGCACATCCCGACTTGGGAGTCCAACCCGCTAAAGCGACCCGTGACCACCCCGAATACTACGAAAACAAGGAACGGAAAGTAAAGTACTACACGACGAACGTGCCTAAGAGCGCTCACCCCTATCCCATGGAACCCATCGATGGATACGGCCAGCAGCGCTCCCAGGGCCACATCAATGGTAACAGATACTACGAAGACGAATACAACAAGTTCTCTTACTATGAAAACAGCCACACAAGTCCTAGGTACCCCTACAGTTATGGCTATATCAAACGAGTTCCTGAGCCATCTTTGTGGAAGAAATTCACTGACTCAATGAAGGATACTCTCCACAGCGCGAGTCAAACTGTTCAGCAGCTGACTAGGCCAATCACTGACCCCATTGCGAAGGTGACTCAGCCTATCTTTGATCCTCTAGTTGAAGCAACACATAAAATATCCCATAACTTAGGTCTGTACCCGTCCAACTCTCTGCAAACTCAGAGATATGCTCAGGATAAAATCGGCGTGGCGGCTGCGGCAGCGTCTGGAGCTCCCGCTATGTTACCAGCTCTAGGTTTGATGGCTGGAGGAGCAGCGCTAGGCCTAGGTGCCGTGGCCATGGGCAGATTCTTGGACGTTGACCTAATGCGCAGCGCAGGTCTCAGCGAAGACTACATCAAAGACCAAATCGAAAAAGAACATAAACGATCTCTAGCTGGAGCGCCATACGACATCGATCGAAAATTCATCAGCAGGCAGAAGGTCTACGATGACAACTACAAGATGCCCAGTGAAAACGTTTACGTGGTCATGTCCCCGGACGGCAGTGAGGCGACGAGGACGAAACGAGATGTCCTCAGCTTTTATCACGATATTCAGGACTCTAGCTATCAAGGAGGCGATCTGAAGAGGGTAAAGCGGCGGCAACGGCGCTCTCTGTCTGAGGATATGCCTGATGAGCTGCAGCACTTGGACAGCAGTCCAGGGTCGTCTTCGCTGACGGCGGCAGCGATGGACCTGGTGCGGCAGACGGACTGGCGCGACTCCCAGTGCGCCAAGTTCACCTTCTGCCGGGTCCTCACTTCACAATCCTCAGACTCTATCTTCGCAATGGAAAAGAAGATGGAATCACTACTAAAAATGTGAGTAGTCTTCCTTTTAAAGAACAGTCATTTATTCCAACACAGTACAAAAAAAATACATTGACATATCAGCACCAGGCTTCGTCAACCAAAACTTTTTACATTAGAGATCAACGCAACATGCTTCTTCAAATTATCTTAATATTAACACAATAAAATTGTCAACATGGACTTATTCTAATTAACACAGACAATGCATCATGGCGGGCTCAAATGTTCCCCTTACACCGGCTGCCTTGCCCCGCTGGTCTGCAATAAAAACCTGGTGAAGCAAACATGACCCAGATCGAGGATGACCTCTTTCATCCCTCATACGATGACCCGACTCCTTAAAACCACGGAATAGAAAAAACAGTGGAAGTGGCATGAGCTTCGCTTAGTATCAGACCTGTTGTCGCTAATACTCAAACTATCATAAAAACAACACGCCACCATGGAAAATGTTTTTGGTGCGGCTATCGTTTTTACATTCCAAAATAGCACAATAAAGGATGCTTCTGGATTTATTTCCTATTTTAGAAATAACGAAATATTGAAATATCGAAATAAGCGATCGCGGCAAAAGTATGGTAGGTTATGCGGAACTCCGCATAACCGTGCCACACGTTACACGCCCACTTGACACTTCTACTGTTTTTTTCTGTTCTGTGATTAAAACGCTAAACATTATTTCTTGTCATATATTTGTCTCTCTTCCTAGCAAGTAAGTGTAAAAAGTCAGCTCTGCCTGCTCGAGCAGCTCAAAAATATTGTTCATTCTTATGCATTATCTTAATTTGCCACGTGAAATGCCTTCCTTATCCAATACATAACCGAGCAGCAGACGCGGCGGCGAGACTAAAGCTAAGACAGCAACAAAAGTTATCTCCTATGTAATCTTAACTAGCAATCAGGGCTCCATTGTAACTCCAATCGCAACACAAAATACTCTAGACATTCCCACGGCTTTTTACGCGATTCCAAACGACAAGCAAATATTAACGTCTCCATTAAAACACATGACTGTCTTCGCGGGTTGCGCAACGAGTTTCACTTTCCAAAGGTCGCTGCAGAGCTTAGCGGACACTTGCTAACGTACAACGAGTTGCGTAAACTTTCCTCACAAACAACTCGGTGGAATAGTAAACAGTGACCTCGTGGTCGTTGTGTCATGTTACAATCTTCCAATGAATGTCATTTGAATATTTTACTAGTACGTAAAATATTTAAATGATATCTACCTATAAATTCTAGAATTCGTTGATCTGTAAACATTATGACGTTACTTCCGACCAGTAGTGTTTTAGTTTTAGGGCTGATTTTTCAATCCCCAGATAAAACTATCCGTCAGTTAAATGTATTACTATCCTTTTCTGCAGTCATAATGAAAGAAAAGGACAGAGCTAAAATTTACCTTCCGCATAGCTTTATCTGGGGATTGAAAAATCTGCCTTTAGCCACGATTTGACTTAGCTGGATAGTAAGCTTTTATTGTAATTTACTACTTGTATACTTTGAATGTAGTAAATTACAATAAAAACTTTCGTGAAAACTTTTGTTTCTTGCCAAAAGTCGATTGCACAAAGTCAGAAGTTGACTATTGTTGAACTGTACCTATTTATTTATTTAATCTTTATGGCACAAAAGAATACACTTAATATACAAAAGGCGAACTTAATGCCGTAAGGCATTCTCTACCAGTTAACCTTGGGGCAAAGCAGATATTGTGGTGGTGTTAGCTGACATGTCAAATAAGTCGTTACTGTAACCTTCTTTCAGAGGTTATATCTCTTAAACGGTCTCACCGATTTTCATGAAATTTAACTAGAACCATCCTGATAAACAAGCTTTTTTAAAGCAAAACGCATCTGAATCGAATTTGTATAGTAGCTATGATGCCACAAATGAACACAGATACGTCGAGTTTCGTATCTTCGCCTGGATTTTGACACTTTTCCCAAAATATCTTTCAAATTTGAAAGTATTTCTGTCCGTTACGGCAAAAAAACGTTTTTCAGTACTCCTGACTATCAGTATATACCATTAAAGCTTTTAATTTCATCGGTTAACTTGGTAATAAATGGCCCCAAAGGCAATAGGCGAAGTATGGGTATTTTTCCCTATCTTCGCCTATGGCATGTTTTACCGCTAATAATAAACTTTTCTGTGACTTAAACATGTTAAGACGTATCTCCTTAGAATGTGTTAATATACTATGAACCTTAAATACACTAGAATAGGCCAATTTAAAAAAAAATGTGTAGTAGGCGAAGTTTGGTAACAGTCTGAAGTTGTTTTCATACATTTTCTATAATGAAGCTAGGGCTGCCAAAAATTAACCAACATGCCAAATAAAGGGGAGTAATGGTTTATAAGTAAAAAACAAAATATTTGTAACAAAATTGTTTAATATTTAATAAAAAAACTAATGTAATATATTACCATAATTGAGATCAAATATTTAAATTTGGAAACAAGTAATGTCATTCACCAATAAATGTGGTACAACAAATTTGACAACCCTAGGGTAGGCGAAATTTGGCAACAAGATGAACGCCAAGTACCCTCACCAAAGTTTTATCCAATTGTGACTTCTAAACGTAAGCTAGGCGTTAAATAATAGTTTCATATGAAAAAGAAATAATTATAGCATATAATCATGTAAAAACTTTAACCTTACCTGGTCTGTATCACCGTTCAAAAGTAAAGTTAAAACACCGCTTTGAAAAAACACGTGGTCGGTGTCGCGTAAAAACCTCACTGAACGTGAACTGTGTGAAGTTAGCCGCAGATTGTTTGAAGAATGTTGCAACCCATAAAAAATACTTACTATTTAGCAGTTTTATGTAAGGTTTACACTAGAAACATTTTGTTAATGGCAACTTATGTCAAACTAGGCGAAGTAAGGGAGCACAGGCGAAGATACGAAACTCTACGGGTACACACATTAAACTCATAACACCCCTCTTTTGGCGTTGGGTGTTAAAAATTCACAAAATTAAATCGGATCACCTAGTTACACCATTAAACCTCCACGCCACCCGAGTCTACCCGAGTGTATCGATATGTTAGCTGAGTACCGCACGTATCGCCGCGGTAACCGACGCCGGTGCAAAAGTGAGTGGCGAGTGAAAGTCGATGATCCGCCGATACGTCGCAATTACCGCGCACGCGCCGGTGCCCGCCGCTCTTTGCCATTTCCTTCCACTTTTGTTCTAACATGTGTAGCACCAGCTCCTCTGACTAGAGATGGCACCTTGTTCGACACTTTGCTGACAGGCACCAAAAATGGACACTTAACTCCTTAATTCAAAGATCATACGGTCTTAACATAACTTGATTGTTGCAAAACAAATGAATAACCCTTATCTTCTGCAAAATGAAAATGAAATGTCCATCATTGGTCCTTATTATTGGGTACAGTCAGCATCAAAAGTAGCTAAGCAGAGTAACATGTTCAAAAGGATCTAGACACCACGTATTCTCTTGACAATAGAGTCGATTGTAGATCATTTTGACCTCATCGGTTTCGTAGCTACTTCTGCTGCTGACTGTATTTACCCGAAAGTTGTGTATTTAATTATTTGTTAACATACACACGAACAATACACTAATACAGATTATTTAAATAATGCTTTACTGGACGTTAAACCGACCTGCAAACCCATTAGCGTGTGTCTATTCCACTCAGTAAAGCCATATTGCTTTAGACATGTTATCGTATTGTTTTTTAACTCGACCGCAATTACTGTCAAATAAATAATAGCTATCGTAACGTTGACCATACGATATGGTTTTATAAAGTAGAATACAGTTCGAGGAGTGCAACACCACTTAAAATTACAGGATAGATCAAAATTTACTTTACCTTCCCTACCGAGCTAGCCCTACTGGTAGGATAAGTGCACGTATAAGTGCAGGTTTTTGTAGATTTATTTCTACCGGTAGGGATAAGCGCACTGTCCATTTCCACTATTCGCAACTCTATAACTAATTAACCAAAATTAGTATCATAAATATGAGGTAGGTTTAGGTTATGTTAGCTCTTCAGCGGGCCCGAAGGGCCAAAACACTCAGAAATAGGAGCTCCCCCGTGTTTAAAATCCTTTAGTATTCTATTTCCCGGAAAAAATGTTGGTATCAAGTGTAACATTTAAAGAGGTCTACATAGCGATCCCCGGGTGGACCCTGCCTAAGGTCCTGCCCCCACTCTTTATCCACCGAAGATCAGCAAAACCATCTACCAGAGATATTTCATGCAGCTCTATAGGAAGTGCCTTAGTTTGATAATCTTAGTGTGTACCGTGTTGTATAACAGTTTACGTTGACATCCGGTGAATGTGGACGGCGCAGGACCAGTAGTTAGCGGTCCTTGAGGTCGTCCAGCAGCGGACGGGTTATGACGGGTCGAGTTTATAAATATGTACACACTTAAGTGCCTTGTCTATTTAATGTCATGCTCAAACTGCCATATACGAATTATCACAGCGATTAAAGTGACAAGGTACTAAAGTGAATAAATATTTATAAACTCGACTGTACCTACTATTTTATCGAAACACCTTTCAATGAATGTATCATTACGGGGATTTTTTATTTCTCGCCGCGTGAGTTTTTTTTTATAGTCTAAAGTATAATCTAACCTAACCAACGTAATTAATGTTTAAGATACCCTGAAAACATCATGGTTTTAACAGAAAATAGCGTTCGATGAAATGAAATTCGATGAAGTTGAAGTGAAATTCGATAAAATATAGGTTACCGATATTAACATATAGAGTTGGTTATATTTCATTTGACGAAGCAGTATTAGTCTGGTTGCTATTGCTACGAAACCAGCCTATAATGTTTTTGGAAAACAAATGTATGAAGATTTGTTCCTGGGTTTTGAATGTTTTCTAAGTAGATATTTAAGTACTTATTTCTCAATATATGTATGTTTATCGTTGTTTAGTACCTATAGTACAAGCCTAGAACTTAATTTGAGAATAGGTCAATTTGGGTGAAGTTTTCCTATCATGATTATTTATTATTATTTACTTTAATAGGTACAACAGTGGCAGCGAAAAAACAGATTAAAAACTATTTAGTTTAAGGGTTTTAGGGTCTTTCATAATTCAGTAGCTCTGCCTACCCCACTCTGGGAATGAAGGCGTGAATTTATGTGTGTATGTATGTTAAAACAATTTCATGATAATCTCGAAAGTGTCATCTATCATCGTATTTCGACGTAATATAATTAGAAACGGTGATTAACGAGTTCGAAATATCTCAGCAACGTCCTGCATGCGCAGAGGCACGTCACGTGAGGAGCGCGCGCCGGAGCGTGACGGGAGCGTGACGAGTGCGGTCACGCGACGTTTTTGAGGAGCGGATCAGGAAGAATCGAACGCCGGCGTTTGTTTTTAACCCCTGAGGCATAAAGAGGGGTGCTATAATTCGTTTGTGTCGGTGTATCTGTGTGTATGTATGTATGTGTCATCGTAGGTAGCTTCGAAACGCATGAACCGATTTGGACACGGGTTTTTCTCGTAGAAAGCTAGATTAATCAGGATGGGTTTTAGCTAGGTTTCATAAAAATCGATATCAGGTCTGAATGAAGGGATCACCTTTATGTATTGGGGTTTTTATCTATTTACATAATAGCTATTATTTAATTAATGATTAAATGTCACTATGTAAGTGTTGTCAAAAACTATATCGAGTATATTATTAGTTACAATAAAAGTTAAAACAACGTCAAACACACGTTGTCCGTGTAAAAATAAAAACATCGATTACTTAAACGTAACTGTAACTCTACATACACCTTTACGGATACACATTACGTTTAATTACTCGTGTAAGTGCTCGTAACGTCGCATATTTTTGTTTTTCCTGATTATTGAAGTAAATTCATACAAAATCCTCGAATAATTTAAAACTTTACATTACATATTAATAATATCTTGCGTAAATATAATTACAATAATAAACCACATCACGATGAATTATTGCATTATTTTGAATTGATTGAATTTGAGAATTTCTATCATTTTCACTAATAATTAAGAAAAGCGAAAAGGAATACGACGTTTTCTACTTGATCAGTAAACTTAATATTATAATAATAAAGCAACAATAAAACTGCCTTTAACATAAGTATATTCATTTACAAAAAGGACGGTACAGTCAAGGTTAAAAAGAAATATCCGCACAAAGTTACAAAAATATGTACACATAGACCTTATTCCCATAGTAATAAGGTCTGTATACATATTTTTGAGACTTTGTGGTGTATACATATTGGTGACCTTGACTGTACAATGACCAATGTGCCATTCTCCATCTACATAAGACCTTGCAGAATCTGGCGCAGAGCGTCTTCCCTTTCCATCACGTACAATGGTGACACCGCCACCCATCCCGATTGCCACACGTACAGTCGGCCAAATAAGTCATTACCTATCCTCCTGAGGTTCCTTGTGCTAATAAAAATACGGCCATTCAAATAAAGATCTGCTGCGAAGAAAGTAAAGTGGAATTTCTTTTGTTTTTATGACTAATGGTCAAGTTAGAAAAGTGAAGTTATTTAATTCGTAATAGATCCATATTCCATTGACAAACTTCATTGTATGGTGGGCTGTAGGAGGCTATACCTACAATATTATTTCTGCTTTGAGAATGCACACAGGCCACCTAATCATAACGTCCGTCCGTTAGAACAAGGGCACAATGTACAATATGACAAAACATGCAATTGTGCCCTTGTTCTACTGATTAAGTGGACTAAAAACAGAAGACTTCAAATCCGCTGACAGCCCTGAGGACTAAGGAGGGAAAACATTTGAAACAACTTCGTATCTAATTAAACTGTTATTATCGATCCTTTCAATTAACACATACAACTGATTGACCTCTTTGTTTAGTATCAAGCAAATGAAATTTAACCTTAGAGTGGCAGATCACTAATTTAGCTGACTGTACTTTTCCACTTTGGGTCATTTGAGGCAAATGGATGTGGTTGCAGCGTTTGGAAACGGAGTTATCATTACCACACGCCTTAACTTAGTTATTGTTCAGAATTGGATAATTTTATTAATGTCTTTGAATAGGACGTTTATTTCTTAAGGACATTGTGAAGCTAAAAAATTACATACAAAATGCGATAGCTTTTCTTTTCCCTTAAACCTTGCAATTTCGCTCTGGACGAAAAAGTTTCTCTCGTCCAAAATAAAGTCCGATTTTTATGATTTTATGGAATAAATTGACAAAATGGGTCAATATACGCTTGGACGGTCACTTTTAGATAAACACAAGTTACAGTAATTTGTAGCTTCTTTAGCTTATAATTCCCAACCACACTCGAAGCACTTGAAGTATCAAGAAATGGACACACTTACATAATAACTGCAAAACCACAACACGTTACAAAGTGACTCACTTAGCCTTAAAAAAATCAAACATCCAACAAAAAACTCGCCACTAAACGGAACAATCAATGTCGTCCATTGCATCACCGAATCTAAGCCACATCCAAAAAAGACAAATAGACCTGCGGGCAGACGGCTTGCCGCCAAAAAAACATGAAAGCGGCGCACCACACAGATAGAAACAGCAACGCAACCTCCCACGAACAAGTCGAAATACGCGCGGTCGTAGAGACGGTCGTAAATAGTGTCAGTTAGATTTCCTAACTAGAAGCATGGACGAACTAAATTGATGCTACGAGGAAACGTTCTACTGTTTTTTAAGGAAGGGAACGTACTTCCTTTTAGTACTGATTCATGATCATGATTCTTAAATATAACAAAGTAAAAACTTTTTTTTCTGCACTAAATATACAGCAGTAAGTAAAATTGCCGACTACTTCTGCATCACCATTTGGAGCAGACTTGCCATAGATAGTCTGAAACGTGCCTTAAATGCTGCCCTCGCGAACCGATAAAATAGAGTCATTATTTTGGGACGTTGAGTTACATGCAAATGTAGGTATATTACAAAACGAATAGGTCAAGGGAGCCAAGTTTAAGTAGCGGTACTGACTGAATAAGTAGATTGTAATATACCTTACTCAACGTTTGTAATAAGTAATAAACATACCACAAATTCCAAACAAAATGATGTTTCGTTTTGATGACCTATTTCCCTTACCTATACCTACCGTTTAGTAAGTTAAAGCTTAAGTACTGTTAGTATCAGTGTGTTGTGTGGTATAACCTCGAAGTTACGTAAGTTCGGAAGCGGTGAAAGTGTGCGGACGGCATGCCAGCGCGGGCGCATGGGTTACGTCGACGCTGTAAACAAGCCTTTTGGACACGGCGTGCTTTTACCTTGATCCTTGACATTACAGCACCAAGAAAGTGGAATGTAGGTGGATTTTTAATCAGCACTTCAGTTTTAAGTCAAAAAGAGCTTAGTTTATTTCGGCGTTCTTAACAGGTATTTCTCTTGGGAAACGCTAGTGTATTCAGACGTATGAAAGTGCGCGTGCGGCCTATTTACAAAATAACTTCATTTACTAGATACCTCAGATTAAGAAAGTTAAAAACTGGGTTCAGTTCTTTTTCTGGCCAATGATGAAAATCTCGGCATTGGGATCTAGATCATTGAACCAAGATAGCAGACCCAGTAAGTGTTGTCGCGTCGGTCAGGAAAACAGGGACGTGAAAGGTTTTTCAACGGCTTAAGCTACTCTTTTTCCACAGGCGGTGTTAGGGCACTCTAAGCTACCACGGACCAGCACTAACTGGTCAAACTAAAGCAGTTAAGGGCTTAGCCACTCGTATAATACGCGTAGTCTATCTACTACTCCCAAAAAATTCTCAAGGTCAATAACTATCTAACTAACTACGCTGGCTCAACACAAGAGCACGCTATTTCACTCTATCCAGTTCCACTTCACACCAGCTGCCGCCGCATTCAGGTTGATTATCATTCCAGCGATTCTTGGGCCAGTCGACCAGTAGCTCTAGCCAAGATACAAACGCTCCAAACGTTTCTGTTTTCTATCGACTCAAAACGTTTGGAGTTGACATAATAAGCGGTCGATGCAATCTGTCATCCTATACATATTGTCCGTTTTCTAAAATCGCCACCTTAGCGTTATATATCTTTACCAGACCTCCAGGATCGGAGTCGCCCAATTAATCCACCCAAGTATACTATCATGACTTGACGATTCTCTTCCACTCTTTCAAGGTAGCCGAGCCACAATAAGTCTAAGACTTTAACCCTTTGAACGCCTTTGACTTAATACAACCGTCGTCCTAACACGCCAATGACAGCTGAAAACCCACATCTAAAGTCAACCTTACGTCACAAATACTCGGGTCTATTTTGTACTTTATCTGTGACCACTAACGGCCGAACCCAATATCAATCCTCCAGTTACAGACAAGGGGCTATCTCCGATCGCTGGTACCTAGTTGTCTATCTTTTTAGGGCGTCCCAATAAAGCAGATAAGGGCTGTAAATGGGTCGATGGCGTGGTAGCCACGACAGTACACGACCACTTTAGTGGTTCTTGGCGTTCAAAGGGTGGGTCAGTTAATCCAATTGCTCCTGAGCGATGTAGAGCACCGGCGGACCAGCAAACTTGACACCAGTCGCTTCGCAAAGTTCCCGCGGCTAAATTAGACTCACAGGTCCTCGGCGGTTCCGTTGAATAACAACACGACGAGTAAGCAATCGTGTTCCAACAAAGAGATCGACTAGATAGGCGCTCCACTGCCGATGGAAGTGCGCTGATAATGCCGACGTTGATTGATGGCTTCTCTCTTGTATTGCTTAACAGCTCGATTCAGACCCTTTAGATGCAACTACAATACATGAAAGATGAGAGCTTTACTCATTTGTTGGTGGGAACCGACCACCATGACTTGGATGATTATATAAAATTAGGTATCCTGACTTTTTACCAAATCATCATTTCATTTGACAAACTATATCGCAAAAATGTACTTGTGCTTAAACCATTAGGTACATATTACAAAGGTTACATGGGCTTATTAAATAAGTTAGGTTAGGTTAGATTAATGACCACAAAAAAAAAGTTGCGTTTTTGCGAATTGAAAGTTTGTCAAATGATAATTTGGTAAAACATTAGTGAACCAATTAAGAGAGATATAAAACTTTACACGTTTTAAATATCTCGAGAAATATGTTTCATAAAATGAAACATTTTACCAAAAGTTTGCTGAATGATTAAGTTGGATGAGGTTAATAATAAGATAATAAGATCCTAGAGCTGGTGCTTACCTCTCCCAAAGGATTGGGCTGGCTATCCAGAGAGGTAACGCAGCCAGTGTCATAGGGACCATGCCGCGAGCGGACCTGCTAGAGGGGGTGTTCTTTTTATAGTGGTGATTATTTTTTACGTCTTTAATATTTGAGTAGCTTAGTTTTTATTTTAATTTAAATAAGTTTAGTTTGAACTTTTAATTGTATTATATTAAATATATTAATTTGAAGTTAAAAATGTAACGCGCAATACGAGTATTTGAAATCATTCTCGATGCCTGTCGGCGAAAGTTCTAAGAAGTGTTATGTTATATGAAATTACTGTTGATGTTACGTTGCGTTGTCTGTCAGTCAGTAAGGGATTAGTTAAACATGAACAGAAAAGGATTTGATTGGTCTTGTAACTTGTAACTTGTAAAAGCTTGCACTTGTGCCCACGGCACCCACGCTCAGCAATAAATATCGTAATCGAACAATTGGTACACCTGTCGTGCCGCGCCCTTTGTCGGAGGTTACGACACAAAGTTGCACAACTAACACATTTTATTCAAGATCGTCAAAGTTAAAATATCAAAAAGAGAGCCTATAGTTACAAATAAAATATGACAACAAGGTTTTGAAGACTTGCGGAATTATAAACGCATAAAACACATGAAATTATGTGCACATGTTGGTATTTTATCTGGTCATATTTTTTTACATTTTAATTTAGTCGTATTTTATAATAATGTAACATGAGAACCTGCACTTTAAAAGTAACCCACGTAATAAGACTTAATAACCCATTACAGTCTCAAAATAACATAAAACAACCTTCAAACGACTTTCAGCATTCTTTCCTTTAAACGAATCTTTACATTATCTTTAATATTATATTTATACACTGATGCAATTTAACATTGACAACCTTAGGAAAATAGTTTTAAGGTCTAAAATGTTGTTGATCAGTTTAAGGTCCGCGATAAATTCGGTCTTGATTGGCCCTTACCGTGTCCAAACTGTCCTTAATGGAAAGATTATTTTCTCAGGCGATTGCAAATTTAATCAGGTCCTTATAAGGTTGCAGGCGACTGGATCTAAATTGACTTGGACATGTACAGTCACCAGCAATAATATATTATTCAACATTGGGCCCAAAAATATCTGACACGTGTTTATTACTAGAGCGTGCCAGATATTACTGCGTAAAAGACGTGGTCAGGACGTTGCGTCAGCGTATTTATAACTTCGGTGTGGTCGATCCGTAAGATCCTTGTAGCTCGTTCCGGCCTCAGTCAGTCGGGTTCAGTTCCACTGAGATGCTCAACCGATCTTCCTACCTGACTCGTGGAACCACTTATTTTTGTCCCACTGCTATTCGACGGAGCCTTGCCTGAGGCAGGACTCCTTTTTCTGGGTGGTTTGCCCTTCGGGCATCTCAAGATACAAAAGAACCCAAACCTACCTACTTTTGCGGAATAAAATATTTCTGACAAAAGCGAATAGTAGTGGGACAAAAGCAGTGACCACGAGTCAGCCGCTCCTATTTTCAATAACATCACTCCAAGTACCTACCTATCACAGAGATTTTCCGTCTATCCCACTAGTCCCATTGAGTTGTCCCATTACGATTTCGTCCCAGTAGTCTCATGGGACAAGCAAGTGGCACTTAATATTTATAGTTTATTTTAGTCCCAAAAGTCGCAATACCGTATACATATAGCCTTTTGTTTTAGCTATGTCGTGTTTTCGTATTCTTCCTCATTCTAGTAATCAATTAGAAGGTGACGACGGAGCTCGTCGTTGTCCGACACAATCGGCTAGACTTGCTCGCTCGGCTCATTTTTTTTACAATTGATCCTACTTCTTATACGACATGACGGCAACCTTTCGTTGGGATAATAATACCTATCTCTGTACCACTTTAATCGTAAAGGTATATAAACACCAAATGTGTATCGTTCCAGGATCACGCGCGGCGGGGGCGCGGGCGCAGCCGCGGTGGCGCACCACCTCGGTGACGTCATGGCCGCCAGCCGCGACCACGACTGCTCGCGGTTCTTCTGCGACCGCCACTGACCGTAACACCTGAACTTAAGGACTAAAATACAATGACACAACGATGGGACAACGTGGTGATTGTGTTCAGGACTAGAATGCGATGGAAAATGCTTTAAAGTAGGATATTGGTCAACGTCAAGTCAATAAATTAGAGTGAAAGCGCATAAGGTAAATCTACTGCATAGAAGCGATAAAATCATAGTGCATTAAATTAAATGACATCAAAACATGTCAAGCGGTAAGTAATAAAATTAATAAGCGCGACTCGCAGTAGACTGAAATGTCGCGTCGTCGCATTGCAGTGCAGGGGGGTTATTATGAGATAGCTATGCAGTTCAGTTTACGCTGAGAGAAAAGGACAGACCGATATAACTGCTATAGCTCTGTCCTTTACGCTCACCGTAAAATGAACTGCATAGCTATCTCATAATAACCCCCCAGTTCTGCTTAGAGGGATGCTACACCAGCGTTGCCGGTGCGTTGAGTCGTCGCCGCTGCGTTGTTCTACATGCAACGACGCAACGCTCTTGTGGCATCGCTCTTAGGTGTAGTCTTCCCTTAACGAAATTAAGATAATAATTTCTGACGCTCATCAAATTGGATTTGAAAATCGTTGCTCAGTAGGGTATAACGTAATTACATTTATCATCTACTAGTTACTGTCGTGAAGTTTATTACTTATATGTTAATATGTGTACCTACGTACATATAAGCGTATTTTCAGTCGATATTACTTGTATACGTTACGTAACATTGCATTTGTCAAAGTTCTCAGTAAATATACATACGTCCCCGAGACGTCAATAATATCACGCCTGTATAAGTATACTGACAAATTTGTAAGCTATATTTGGCGCGCCGGCCGAATAGATCTGATGTTAGTGACTCCGAATTTGATAAACATCGTAAACTAGGTAAAATAGTTCCAAGAAATTTTTCGATTAAAGTCGTAGATCACAGAATCGAAACAAAATATCCACGTACACTTACTTATAAATGGTTAAGTGTTTTTACAACAACTTAGCATGAGTCAGCTCTGTTCTTTCTTAGAATCGAACTAATTTAATTTTTAATACAAGCTACCGACACCTGATTTATAAAAACCTAAGTAAAAACTTGCAAAGTAAATGACAAAAGATACCTTTTAATAATTGAAATAAGTCAGGTTTTTTTAATGGACTTAATAAACTACGACAATTTGAGTATGCAGAATGTGCCAAAAGTGTACACTCTTGATACATTTTTATGCATGAGCACGGTGCATCTAGTGTAGATCCGAATTTATTATTATTTATTTATTTATTGTTTATTTATTAACCAAAAAAATTACATATTTTTCTTAAAAAATAGTCTGCAAAACTGTCACAATGGGCGTTCATGTCGAGATACTCGGCCTACATTAACACTTGACATAAAATAATTACCGAAGGTTGATAATTAGACGAGGTGTTTTAAGTTTCCCGGTGAAACGCTTAATTTAACTAGAATAATAATTTATTCTTAAACTTATTGATTATAGTTTTAGCGAGCAGGGTGATTTCTTATTTAGTAATTTTGTAACGAGGCAACATTTTAAGGTAATTTTAGAATCGTAAATGAAGCCATACCTTTTTCAAGCAATTAAATTACTAATTTTACAGTCTAATACAAACAATAATATTTATAATAAATAAATAAAACTGTGTTAAATATATGTTTTTCGACGCCATATTTGTTGTTTAACTTTGCGTCAAATGGAACTAAAAATTACAGCACCCTGTATTCGGCCTAAATCACATCAGATCTGTGTATTTATCGTTACCAAATAATTATTTATTTTTATAATTTATTCCTTTTAAGTTAAACAATTAATGCATATAAGCACCCTTTCTATGCTTTTCTATTTTAAAGATACTTCTCCGCTCGTTGTTATCAATAAGTAAACCTTAAGGTATATTTGAGAAGGAAGTGAATAAAATAAAGATCGAATGATGATAAAGTCCAATATTCTTTAAATGTATAAGTTTTCTTTATGACTACTGTATTCCACTATTTGTAAGAAATTTTATTTATTTAAATTATGAACGTGCTTTATAAGTTGTAAATAATGCTTTTCGTGTTAATTATTTATTTATTACAAATTAAAAGTTAATCAAAATAGATTTTGTTTTATTCAAACAAACCGTACTTTAAACTGAATCTTATTGTGTAAGTCAGAGGCAATGCTACTCTGAGTCATAACTTTTACCGCCATTGAAGGATACATATAATGCTCGCCACAGGTTATCCGCCTGCAACGGATTCATCCGTCACCGTCGACAGTGCACAAGTAAGGTACATATTGAGGCAGAATGGGGTGAATGGGGACCGTGAGGTGAATTGGATCAAACTAAAGATCTTTGCAGCCTACAATTCCAAGTACTAAAATTTCAACCGTTGGAGTAGAATTTGAAGTTATAGTTGCTACTTGCTTTAAATTTAAGTATGCATGGTAGTGTCCCCAAACAAGAATGTAGATTACTTTTGCAGCGCTGATTTTTCAAACAAAAAGGGCATATCTGCAATATCCGGCCAAAGCATATTGAACCTTCTAGGATTATACTTAGGTATGGTTCGTAAACTGAACAGTAGCTCAAGCTCGAACATTCCAATCATACTTTACATTTTCGAATAGCCTTTACTATTCGTGGACTATACTACGGAACCTATCCGTAGCACGAACCCTTCAAATAAACATGATTCCATACAATATTTTATGTATACGTCGAAGTCAATGTAAATGTCAACTTGCTACTGTTCATTATGGCTATGTTGCCTTACGCGTTTGTTATTGTTTGTTGTTTTTACTTAAATAGGTACCTATAGCGTTAGTTATCTAGAGTGAGATCCCGGTCACCCCAGACTTATGTGATTTTAGGAAAAATGAATTTCTTAGGATCGGTTGTATAACATACACTTAGAAAGGATTGGATACTCGCTAAGTTGAAAGCGGAGCCGTTTTACAGGTATCAAAGGTGGAAAAAACCATGCTAACTTACGTCAAAGCATGAAGGCTGGTTTTTAAATATGTCATATAATGATACTTATTGTTATAAACAAACATATACAGTTGCCAGACACTTTCCGAGAGGCATAACTTTTGTCAGACACTTTAAAAGTTGCTCCGGCTCAAGCGCCTGCCAGTAACCTCCGAGCAATGAAACGCGAAGCCTAACCTAATACCTAACCAAACGTTTTGAGTGTATTTTAATATGTATACTTAGTACAAAGTTCAAAATTCTATACATACAATTCTGACGTACGGTATTGTTAGCTAAGCGACGATACGTCATTGAGTTTTTGAATTAAATAATTTTGAACTAAATTCTAATAAACATACATAATAAATAAAGCACACGGTTCTTTCAATTTAACGCTAATACTTAAAAATAATAGGAAATGCAAGTCCAAAGTTGACTTTTTGGATTTTATCCTAGAAAATTAAACAATTCCCAAAGAAAGACTTCTACACGGACGGAAAAAGTTCGTGCTCGGGGGGCTGCACTAACTCCATAGATCAGGAATTCTAGTATCGAAAAACTACAGTAGTAGGCGATGAAGTCGATCCTGACACATTTCACAACCATGAAATTCCTTCACATGGAATAAATAAGTTTGGTGCTGTTTTACTGCTCAATCATCTCAACCACTCTGATCAAAAATCATCCATATTCAGAAACTTCATGGTTGTGGAATGTGTCAAGCCAGGGTTAACTTCTTATTTGCTTTCTTATTTATATGATGGTAAAAACGGTAAAGAATACAAAAATTTTACTGAAAAAATAATCAATAACATAGAAAATATGATTAATATAAGCAACAACATTTTCAATCAAGAAGCGGCTACTCCACGGCCGCGGCGGCGGCGCGCCTCGTTCCTGCCGAAATAAAACCATATCAGGAAATAACCTCCTCGCACAAATTGATGAGTAGCGTCGGTTTCATTGCAACTTAACTTCATAATAGGTACCTGATAGCAGGCAGTAGCTGTTTACCGCGCCCGAGCAGGACAGCCGCCGGCTGCACTGCTCGCACGGTCACTCAGAGTACATGCAGGGCCCGCCCTCCGAACAGTGAATCGCTGCAAACAGCCAATATTTTATGCACGGTTAGTCGGCAATTTTTTCAGTTCCGTGTTTAACTTGAGAACCCTAAAATAGCAATCTGAAAACCCGAGTACCCGTGCAGCATCAGGACTGAGGAAGTTCTAATGCCCATGACACTCTTTGGATGAACACCAATTCCATGATACCTTGCACTTTAAAATCTCGCAATGTGTTTAGCCCATCAGGGTCATAAAGGAGCGTGGAAAACCACAAAAATCCTGTTTTTGGGTAATCGGGTGAAAAGAAAGACTGCACTGAGCTCTGTATGGCAGCTGCTATAGGTAGGTACGTACGTTCGTTGCATGGTTCGCAAGGCTCCAGTTCGGCTTCCATATGGTACAGCTGGGGAACAAAACATGCCAATATTAATTTTGCGGCTCATTCCCGATCAAATATATCCGACACGTCAATTTACTAGAGACAACGCGTGTCAGATATTTTCAAGCGCAATGATGAATAGTACATTCTAAGGCCTGTTCACGAAATAAAGTAGCCACATAAAGTCGGGTTTAGATAATTATATACTTACTTTTTGTTATGTTAATACGTCATATTTCAACATAGATATTGTCTAGTTTAAGAAAAATACGCATTAGGTCTCATTGACTTGATAGAATCAACGTGAATAAATGAAAATATTCGTAAATTAACTGCGGAAATCTTAAAAAAATTATGGAATGATACAGATGAAGCGCAAGCTAACTTACGTCAACCTTACACAAACTGTTTAAATATCGAACGTGGGTGATTTCTTAAATGTCGTCCGCGTTCCGGATGACTCAGCGTGGTTAAACCTCCAACAAGGTGGACCGACGACGTTGCTCAGTTTGCGGGAAACCGGCGCGGGACCGAGTCCCCGAGCCTTGCGGCAAACCTTGAGGGAGGCCTATGTCTTTCGGCTAAAATGATGATGACTGGTGTGACAAGTAGAGTGTAGTTGTAGTGTCGTGTCGTACCTTTCCGTCGTCGCCCTGGCCGAGGTACTGGCGCGTGGCGGTGGGCGGCGCCACGGGCTCCTCGCAGCGCCCGCGCTTCGCCGCCGTCAGCAGTGTGTGAGACCCGCCGACCCAGCGGAGGCACGTGTGCGTCCTGAAGAGAACCACACGATACAATACTACAAGTACAGCAGTCAATACCAGCGGTGCCCAGGTACAGGGAACAGACCCTAGAGGGGCGGTAAATAACCATAACAGCACCAAGTAAAATCTTTTTCAAGGGATCTGTTATAGAAGCTCGCACCGGGCGCATAAAATGCTAGTTACGGTACTGAATACTAGTACGTAAGAGTATAGACATATAGTGTTTTAAATAAATTTCAGCAAACAACTTGCCTAGGTATGTTTAATCGGTGGGGGATCGGGTTTCCTAATTGTATTTTTGGATCCCTGACCCTCAACCATGTCCTTCGGCGCTACACAATTCTATTTTGTGTCTGGTCTTCCACTGGATCTACGACTAGAGGTGGAAAGATGTAGAGACAAATTTCACTCAAACTCAGATGGCCTCCTCCTTTTGTAGCCCCGCCATCGCAGTCTACTCTCCTGCATTTTATGACAAATGTCGCCTATCAAACTTCCTTGGACAATTGGTGCTGATTTAATCTGGGTCACACTGTTGTAGCATAATTTTGTAGGTAATAATTCTTTGTGGCATAATCTACAGCCATATTAGGCTTTTCGCATAAACTGTTATCGCAGAATCTACTTTCACATAGTTTGATTACGCAGAATTACGGTAGTCCGAATATTATTCGGTCTTATTTTTCATGCTCTGAATCATGTCCACGCTTAAATTAAATGAGCATAAAATTGTTTTGCCAAAAAACTATCGTTGCAGAAATATATTTTGCCATAGCATTATGTGACTGAATTATCGACGACGAACATCAAAAACGAACGTAGCGCATAGCGGTTAGTTTTTGATAAGGTCACAAATCTAATCTAACCTAACCTACTTTTCTGGTAGCAGTTCGTTTTTGTTATGGTCGTAGTTCTAACTTAACCTATTTGTCTGGAAGCAGTAAGTATGTGAAGTAAGTTTCGGTCAATCGATAAACCTACCCTACTTTTCTGATGTCAGGTCGTTTTTGTTATGGTCGCTTTCTAACCTAACCAGCAGTTAAGGTTGTAAGTATGCCAAGTTAGTTCGGGACAATCGATAATATGCCGAATAAAATTATGCTAAACATAATTATGCGTAAAAATAATCGGTGGGGATGTTACAAATTATGCCAAATAAGGTTTCTGCCACATTACCATTCGGCGAAAACTGATTATGCCAAGTTTGTTATGCTTTATGCTAAAACAGTTTCAGACAAAAAATGTTATGCCAAATAGAGGGAACCCGATTTAACCGAGCCTAGTGACGAAATTTAAGCGTCTGACGACTCCGATGGCTTCCTCAGAAACACGCAAAGCCTCGGACAGGATGGGCTACTTGCCTTCAGATGATGTCCTTCGGATCAATGATCCTGGCACCAGCCATGACTTACCTGAGATCCGGCGACTCCGGCGGCTTCCACTCGAACACGCGGCGCCTCGGACAGGATGAGCAACTTGCCTTCCTGTGATGGCTTTCGGGACATAGAGTCCGGCACCAGACATGAGCTACCTGAGGTCCGGCGCCTCCGGCGGCTTCCACTCTGGCACGCAGGGCTCCTCGGAGATCGCGGGCGCGGCGCGCATGCCCGTGGGGCGGTGCGGGCGCGACGCGGGCAACAACGGCGGCTTGCCCGACGACTCGTCCTCGGGGTCCATGAGCGCTGGCACCAGGCACACCGCGCACAGCGCGTCCTTCGCCAGCTGGCGCGTGAGGATCGCCGCCTAGACATTGCAAGGTAATATTGTACTTCAGAAGCAAAGTGGTAAAATTACTCAAAAGTAGAAAAGCCACGTAGCTTTGCATTTTTATACATAATTATCAAACTAGAAAACGTCTGCAATTTCGTTCGTATGTATGTACATACGCGTGAAATATGGATGCGTTGAGCAGCAAAATAACAACTCAAGTATAGTAAAAGATATCAGAATCAGTATGTGATGATTTTAAAACGGAAGAGATAAAAACATCATGAAGTAGGTACTTGATTCGGTTCACTAATGTTTTACCAAATCATCATTTGGCAAACTATATCATTTTACAAACTTCCATTTCACAAAGACATACCTACTTCCCGCCATATTTTTTTATTTCTTTTTGTGGTTAATAGTCTAAGTTAACCTAACTAATTTAATAAGCCCATGTAAGCTATGTAATGGTTTAATGGTTTTTGCGAAATGAAAATTTGTAAAATGATAT